>OZ010605.1:30598312-30714448 GCA_963932145.1 Acanthosepion lycidas
TGAATTAGAATGAGATGAAATGGATAAAAGAGTTTGAAGAGAACATTCAATGAGTGAGAGTGAGCTTTTTCGATGCGTGAAGACTGCTTGGGAAAGTCTGTCATATACTTTTTTTTTTTTTTAAATTGTTGTAAAGAATTTGTAAAGGAGAAATTAAGACAGGTAGAGGTTTTATTGATGAAAACAAAATATTAATGCTGTTGTATGATATTTTTTTTTATAGTTAAGTGCTTATTTTTTGTTAAAATAAAAGCAAAAACACTGCAGTTATTGACATTTTATCTATTACTTAAAATATACAAAAATATCTCATTTTAAGGTGTTTTTAAAATAAATTCAGGATGGCCCCAAACTTTTTACCTGTATAGATAGATAGATAGATAGATAGATAAGAGCAGATAGAAATAGATAGATAGATATGAACAGACCTAGATAGATAGATAGATAGATAGATAGATATAAATAGGTATACATCAGTTATAGGCAATATTTTATGAAAAGTGGGCTGCATGAGATCTAGCTCATCATAAGATGGGTTGCCCTATTATAATTCAAGGTAATTTTTGGTTGAAGGTACATCTGCCAAGAGGCTGTATGCATATTTGATCTGATTTAGAAATCAGGCAAATCTGCTTTTCCTGCAAAGAATATATTTTTTCTATAATTAAAAAAAATTAAAATTTCAGTATATTATTATTACTGGTAACAGTGTGATTAACACACTGCAGGGAGTGGTTTCTTTCTAATTCATTCATTTGACTATCTAGAAATATTTTTTAAAAGATAAAATATATTTCTTCTCCAGACATTTTATGATCATTTCCTGATTCTAAAGTAAAAAATATTTGCACATATGATCTTCCTTAGTGAAAATTATCAATGATTTAGAATAATGAAAATGTTACCTTCAATGAAATGTTAAAAATGTTAGAAATGGCTAGATAGAACCGCAAATCTCACAGATTTCTTCCTTGTGTTATTCTCTTTTGGCTTCTTAATTCTAAGTAAAGTTTGATCTTCAAAAATTTAAATGCAATGTCAATTTCTGTCTATATCTCTGAGATGAGATATTATGATTACTTGCATTATTTTTATTATTCAGACTGTTATTCTCATTTCCATTTTTTTTTTTTTTTCTTAAGCATTTCACCCCAAGCAAGGCGAGATGCCACTAGCATGCAAGGGGTTACAGAGAGTTGGAGTAAGAGCAAATAGGAGTGATAGAGGAAAGGATGAAGAGAAGGTTAGAGGATAGATCAGGGCATCTGAAGACATTGATTGACATTACATTTTAATAGTTGCATATTCATGTTTCAGCTATTGTATTCTCCAGACTTCTTCAGGTGATTGAAATTTTGAGCTGGACTCTTTATTTTGTCCACCAGCGTAGATTGTTCTAGTTCCACGTGCCATGCCTCTTCCAGATGTCTCAGTTATTTCCCTTTAACTCAACTCTCAAAGTTTTGCTTCACCATTGCTGTAGCCTCGTACAGAACTCGCAACTCTTTGGGTCCAGTCACTGGATCTATCCGTCTTTATCCACTGGGCCATGTTTTCTTGTTTTAGTTTCAATACAGGGATGACTTTACAATGAATTTACATAGCAAACTGTTCCCTCATATTAGCTTTTATAAAATTGCACATTTCTTTTTAGATATTTGTTATCTAGAGTGCTCTGTCTAAAGTAACTCTCCAGTTTTGTGATGTTTGATTTCGGTGGCTTGGCTTCCTCCAGTATCTGTCTTACTTTCCCTCTTAGCTCATTTGCCTGAGCTTGAATAATGTTCAAGGATATTTTTCTTGATTTGGGCAATGATGTCCAAGTATGGTACAATCTACTCTGGTGGATGAAATAAAAGGTTCAGTTCAAAATTCCAATCTCCTGAAGAAAGCCGGAGTGTACAATGGCCGAAATATCGTGAAGATGAAGATGAGGATAACAGTTTGAATAATGTAAATAATGCAAACAATGTCAATTGTTATCTTCTACCATCTTAATTCTTGTTCTTTTATTGTTCACTCCCCTTAATAGTGTATTTTTTTCTCAAATTCTCTAACACTAAATAATCCCTTCTGTCTTAGTGGCATTATTGCCTTTCTTGAAGTGCAATGATTAAAAAACTATCAAGAAACAATGCGTTTAATCATTGTTATGTATGTGGTTATAAATGAGAGAGTTTAAGAGACAAAGTAAGAATGAAATGAAACACACAACATTTTAAGAAATATCATTTAGATATACGGTTCGGAAAGTCAACAGGAATTACCCATAATTCGTATAGATAAATAACACATTAACCCATTCAGATTTAAAAGCAAAAGTAGAACATTGGTTGATTGTGAAGTTTTTTGTAGCCGAGTGCTCAGTGCGTGCTAGAACAGAGAACCCTTTCAGCAAAAGTTGGTGCAAGCTTGAATCATGCCAGAGGGTACATTTTCTTTATTAATTATTTGGGGACAGGCTGATAGATGAAATAAAATACTGTTTAAAATAAATAGAGTGTCAACTCAATTCTGGATATCTATTAAAGAGAAATGTTAGAAGTAATAAAAACACTTTGGATTAAAAATTAAAATCCATTAATTCTTTAGAAAGTACAGTATATATCTACAAAAACAAATTTGAACACAGTTCCACTTCTTGATATATATATATATATACAATTCATATAATATTAGTGGTAAATATACACATACATATGCAAAATATATAAATATATATATACATACATGCATACACATATGTATTCCATTGGAATCGTAAATACGATCCGATTCATCAGACCTACAAATTCAAAAAGAAAACAGAAAAAACAACTCTGGAAATAAAAAATATAATTTAGAGAGAGTGTAAGTATGAGAGTGTGAGATGAATGTTAGAGCTAAAGAGAGGGATAACAGACGAGAGAAGGTGGGAGATTAAAACTTAACAGAGAGAAGTTTTAGAGAGGTGAGTTAAAGACGGTTTACGTAAGAGAAATATGAATGTTCTCGGATGTCTAATACATCAAAGATGTAACCGGAAACATAATCCTTTAAGCCCAAGCAAGACAATAAAGTCACTAAGATGCAATGGTTACTGATTGCAAGATAGTATAAGAAAAACTCTATTAAGGTGAGAGAACAATAAAAGAACAGGAATTAACATGACAGAAGATAATGATTTACATTGTATTTAAATTTTTGATGATCAAAGTTGACCAGAAAACAAGAAACTGGAAGAGAGTTCCACAAGCAAGAAGTGTGATAGAAGAAACTGTTAGCATAGAATTTACAGTGACTTCTGCCCATTTTGACTGTAAACTAATGAAACCTGACCACCAGACAAGTACTGCACTTAAATTCTTAAAGTCTCGGTAACATAGCAGAAATTTCATCAGAACAGTTACCCTGAAAGTCTTTATAGAAAAGGCACAGTGAAGCTATGTTACAGTGGTGGGAAAATGACTGAAGCTGAGATGCCATGTCAGGACCAGTAACATTGCAGATTCTTCTTTGGAGTTTTATCAGTGATCTCTAAATATATAGCAGGAACACCAGACTATATGTGGCAAAAATATTCAAAGCATAGATGAAGGTTAGTCTTGTAAATAAGTAAGATAGATTCAGATGAAAAAAATCTGTCAAGTTGACATAGTGCAGCAACTTTCCAGCAGCAGCAGACCCTAGCAATTGATTCAATATAAACTTTCCATTTCATGTCAGTCGAAAACGTTAGTCCAAGAAGGAACAATGAGTCACTCTCCTGTATATACATTGGCTCTTATTAAGTCAGAGTGCTGGCAGACACTAATTTAAGCCTTTTATTATGAAGCATCAGCTAGAGTAACACCAAATAAATATAATTGATGTTGCTTATAACAAAATGTTTTATAAAAAAAAACGAAATATATTCAATTAAATATAAATTCATGTTAACCTAATGCACTCAGTAACACACTTAAGTTTCTTGTCTCACTTTAGATTTGTGTAAGTTTTAATGTAGATATTTTCATGATTCAATAAAAGAAACTACAAATAGTCGTTCATCATGATAACATAGTTTTCGAAATTTGTTTCTGTCTCGACTGCAAGCAAAGATGTCTACAAGACAATTATTTGGTAGCAGAACAAAACCAGATTGCTAAAAATTCAATCATTAACACTTATTGATTTTTTTTTTCCCTGGGAAAAATTACTGAGAATGGAAATCAATAAAAAATCAAATCAAATCAATTTTTGAATCAGTTCATTATTGCTTTTTTTTCTTTGTTGTGTTTTTAAAAATAGTTTTTTTATGTTGTACGGGGATGTTTTCTTCTCAGTAATATTCGCGCATTTTTTTTTTTTTGTTTTGTTTTTTCTTTAAGATACCATTACTAATGTCTTATTTATGCGAATTTGAATAACAACAATACACATTTCCAAGACACATATGTCAGTTAATTATGGCGAGATAGTGTCTGCATTGAGATCGATTTGCTATTAGATGCGTACACAGATGAGCTAATTGTTCACAAGCCAAATTTTAAACACATCCACACATATACACACACACACACATAAATGCAAACACAGATATACATATGCACATACATCTATATCAGTGATACAAAATGTGTATGCATAAATGCTTGTATGGTGGAGATACACACACACACACACACACGCATATATATATATATATATATATGTATGTATATATATATATATATATATATATATGATGGCAGTACTGTAAAATTCTCAACCATAGAAATGTTACATAAAATTTGTGATGATTGATATATATATATATATATATATATATATATATATATATATATATGTGTGTATATGCTTGAATATATATATATATATATATATATATATATATATATATATATATATATATATATAGGAATCTAAATGAAATAATAAGGAATAATGAGGAATCTAAATGAAATAATAATAAAAAAAACGAAAGAATATTAATCTACAACCCAGTGTGTCTGAAGATTTTAATTTTTAATACTTTTTTATTATTCAAAATATATATATATATATATATATATATGTATGTATGTATGTATGTATGTATGCATATATATATCCAAGCATGTTTGGTTAAATAATTTAGATGTATTATGCGTATTTATTTTAGTTTTAGTCCCTTCAATTTCCCAAATTAATTTCTCAGTGTTTGTAGAACATTGATTAAATCAAGTAATGTTCTTTTAAATAATTTTTATATTCCCTGAGTACTTTCACTTCCACCTGAGACCATCTTCAGATGGTTAAAATATCTAAATGAAATATTTAAATAAAAATGCTTGACGGGAAATATGCTCCCTATATATATATATATATATATATATATATATATATATATATATATATATATATATATATATATATAAATATATATATAGGAATTTTTAGAATAAAAAATCTACATACATGCACAAATACTTGCACGTATGTTTAAATATATTTCTTCCTTATGTGTTAAAAAGACAGTACTCAGTGTTATGAAACAGAGCTATAAGTATATAATAGTGAATATACTTAATATCCATTGTTGATTTTTCCTTAATCAGACATTGTTGATTTTTCCTTAATCAGACATGTATCTTCCCTAATATATATATTGACAAGATACTTTTGCTGAGATTTTAATTACGTTTTTCTTGTATACATATAAGCACCTTCTTTATTGGACGGAATGGATGTAAAAATTGTGAAATTTTTGGTGATTCTGAGCACTTTCAACTAAACTTCATAGTTGGTCATTTTTGTAGTTGATATTATTGAGTATTCGCTTTTTCTCCACCTGCAAAATATTCACTGATGATAAAAATATAATACCCTCATTCACATGTAAAAGAAGGCTAAACATAATGGAAGCATTATTAATGCTGAGTCTATTGGAAAATAAAACATTCCTATAACTCTAGATACATACACAAAACAATCCATACATTCAATTAAATATTAAAATAAAATCCTCCCTGATAATGGCTAAATGTATAGCCAAACGAGCTCAGACATAAAGAACATTCAGCCAATTTCTACATCATTTATATCCAGAAAAGAAGAAAATTATAAAAACACAAGAAAAATGAAATAAAAATTTTGTCTGGCGTTTTTAATGAAACTTATAAACAGAGCATTTACGTAAATATTTGTATCTATAAAAAGAATGTATAAACATAAAAAATGTCTTAAAATAATTGTCGGACTTTGTCCGTTTCATAATGTGTGACGTTATTTGTTTACATTTGATACGCCATGAGCAGATATGAATGTACGTGAGAGATTCATAAAAGATTGAAGTTCAAATACAGTAAATTCGACCTTGCTCACTGAATGCTCCTCTGTGGCCAAATCGGTTAAAGGCACATCAAGCTAAATGACGGTTCTGTATAGGATACAGGTTTGAATCCTGTTGGAGGACAAATATTTTCTGTGAAAATTTCTCGGACAGTCAGGCCGGTAAATGTTGTTTAATACTGTTCATTATAAACAGAGCATTTACTTAAATATTTGTATCTACAAAAAGAATGTATAAACATAAAAATGTCTTAAATATATATATTTATATTAATTATTATTATTTAAATATATGTATTCATCGCAACACAGAAATTACCATTTTTCTGAAATAAAAACTAAACTTCAAATTAAAGTTTTTGTTCCATTCTCAAACGATGTTGAATAACTTTCGCAACTTACATAACTTTCATTTTTTTTCAAAAGTTATTCATTTCATTTTTTTTAAAGTTATACAACCTCGCTTGAGAATGGAACAAAAACTTTAATTTTAGGTTTAATTTAGAGTTTAAGTTTTAGTTCCGAAACATGGTAATTTCTGTGTCACGATTAATACATATTTTTAAATAATAATATTATATTATACTCTACTGTGTATCGAGCACTGCTTTTAAAAATAAATGCTAAAGAACTGTGGATTATAAATCTGACTGTTCTTTCTTTTTTTATTTTGATATATATATATATATGTGTTTGTGTGTGTGTGTATTTGTTTTGTAGATATGGCATGCCTATCTTTCTTCCAGTAAAATGTATGTGTACTGAGATGTCAGTTTCTTTCCGTTAAATTTTATTCATCTCCAAAAATAAGATGTCTTGGAGAGAACCACCATTATATAATAGATAGATATATTTTCCACAACTCTCTTCCAAATAACTTCCATCCAATCAAAAAGTATTTCCTTTGAACTGAAAATTAAAGTTTCATCTGACAAGGTTAGAGAATCTTTTCCTCTCATCGTGTCTCAAATGGCTAGATTGATATCATTTTTGGATCGTTTCACTCGGCAGCATTTGATGTGTCCTCTATGCAAAAGGCTCCCTTCATCTTTGACCATAGCAAATAGTGAACCCTTGCCACTAATTCATTTGTCACCATCAAACGTCAATACTATCTCATGATTTATGTTTAGAAGATGATTCCCGGGTACTGTCTGCCAAAATGGCTTCCCAGTCACTTGAATTTCTGGTATTTGATTGTTTTTTAATCTTTGCCTTGAAGACCCCCTTGCTTTCCGTGTGTGCCAAGTGCCTCATGCAGAGCTACCTGCTAGGTGGGGCTCTACATCAGCATTTGATGTCTTGCCAGAGACATCTAGTGACATATTACGGGTTGAAGAAAAGTTGTCCGTTGAAGTGAGGGTGAGAGAGTGGGCAACAACCCAGTCTGGCAGAAAGGCAAAAGCAGAAGTGAAAGCATCACCCAAGGATAAAAAATGGTTGGTGCCAAGATCTTTATCATTCGAAGAATGAATCAGACACAAATGGCGTTTTTGGCTGAACTGACCAACTGTCCACAAACCAAATGTTTGGCCACTCTCAATATCATTCGAAAACACAGGTTTTATATTGTCTAGACTGACTGCAAACTAAAAGGTGTTTTTTTGGTTTGTTTTATTTTATTTTATTTTTTTTTTGGTTGTTTTATTGGAAAGAAAACTTTTGTTTTAACAAGTAAGACTGTATATCCTGTTAAAAAAACAAGAGCATACACACACACACACACATATATATATATATATATATATATATATATATGTAGGGTGCATCAAAAATATTTTTACAAAATTTGGGGGTAGGTTCCTGACACCAAAACCGGGCAAAATGTCTGTCTGTATAAAGATATGTCCAAAAGCACATGTAGAATATGTTATTCACGGTCAGGTATACGAACAGATCTCGGATTTCCTCGATCCATAGTTTGTGCTGCTACGGATTCTGTCTCAAGAATGCAACGATAAACAGCAACAATGCTTGGATGACTTGGCTGCCTTCAGTCTGGAAACACAATCTGATACAGCTGTGCAACCTCATATACATTATGATTTGCTCAGCCGTATGTAAAAATAATATATACCTGCTCACAATATGAATATTCTATCATTGTTAAACAGAAGAATTCTCAGTTTACTCACTACTACACATGTTAAACTTTGAAGAGAGACTAGCCACAGATGTACATGAATGACAAATGTAACCTAGTCTATACGGTAACATGGCATTATATACTGAAAACTTTCTTTAAACTTAAAAAACAAACATACATACATGTGTTTATATGGTCTATTGTCATTTTTTTGGTATGAGAACCCCCCCCTCAAAAAAAAAAAAAATTAAGAGTTTTTGATAGAGGTCTGTAAACCCAAAATATATGCCTGCTATAGATGATATTTTTATTTTAGTGAATAACACAAAAGAAATAAATACTCAAAAGACCACATTTGAAAAACTCTGTCCTTAACTTTACTTATGAATATAGTCAAAAAAATAAATTCCCGTTCTTAGACATTCTCGAAAAGTACAGTACCAACACTTTTACCGACACTTTTACCGACACTTTTACCAACACTTTTACTGACAGTTTTACCGACACTTTTACCATCTCATTGTATAAAAAAAAAACACTAGAAGAAACTCTTGCCACTTTAACTTTAAGAGTGAATGCCCACTCAGATACAAAACAGCAGGGATAAAAAAACTTCCTAAAAAGAGCACATCAGAATTCATCCTCTCACCTAGACTTCCTTAAAGAACTCAGCAATGCCAAACAGACATTAGTTAACAATGGCTTCCCTAATGATCTTATAGAGCACCAAATTAGACTATTTCTTCTCAAAGTAAATAACAATGATAGTGAACCCACTGTCAAAAATAACAAACATTTTCTACAAAATCCAAATGCACATCAACTACAAACAAGATGAATCTTCACTTAAAGATATTATAAAAAATACACTACCCCAATTAACCTGAACAAAATATCAAATTATCTATTATTAGGTTGGTGCAAAAATAATGTCGTTTTCTCACATATGTTACTATGTGAGAAAACGACATTATTTTTGCACCAACCTAATATAAAGAATTTATAGCATCTAAACTTATCCTCAAAAATAACAGCACACAGGCAAAATCAAAAATGCCCCTTAAGGAACTGTGTTGCTGATCAAACAAAATTCATAAATAATTACATTGGTCACGCTACAACATGCCTATCCAGACACCTTACATTACACCTATCCAACCACTGTTCTATTAGAACCCATTTAAACATACACATAAACTTACCAGACTCCATCCAAAATATACTAGTAGAAAACACAAATATAATAACCTCATTCACATTTAAAATAAGATTAAAAATAATGGAAGCCTTAATAATAAAAAAGAAAAAGCCAACACTCAGTAATATTAACATTGCCACAATTTACTAACATTGTTCTGAAAATAAAACATCCCTATGACTCTAGAAATATACACACAACTCATACATCCAGTTAAAAGCAAAAATAAAATCATCCTTGATAATGGCTAAAAGTATAGCTGAAAGTGCTAAGTATTACAGAAGATTTGAACAGTTTCTAGACACTCTGTGTCCAGAAAAGAAAACATTTGTTCGAACACAAGAAAAATTAAATAAAAACCCTAATTGCAGTACCTTGTTCGTTTTCTTTAAGGAAACATATATATATATATATATATATATATATATATATATATATATATATGTATATATACTTTTTTTTACAATTCTAATTAAGATACCTTTAGTGAATGACCATTTTTACCTACAAATTTTAATTTTAAAATTTGCAGGAGTTTATATCAAGACAAAGTGATACCATAAACAGTTTGAAAAATCCTGTAAATTTTAAAATAAAAATTTGTAAGTGAAAATGGTCATTTACTAAAGGTATCTTATTTCCAATTCTAAAGAAAATTTGCTCTGTTTAATCAAAATAAACATTGAGCGCTCTTTTATGAGTCAGTTTTAACATATTTCAAATTCTATGTTGTGTTAATAGGACTAGCCTGGATTATACCAACCAATTACTACCTACATATATATATATATATATATATATATATATATATATATATTAGGTTGGTGCAAAAATAATGTCGGTTTTTGACGTATTTTTAACGTTAAAAACCGACATTATTTTTGAACCAACCTAATATATATATATATATATATATATCATTATTATCCTTCAGGTCCAAAGAAAAGGTGGTTCTGCAAATTAAATCTGGATGCATTGTGACCAGTACTAGTGCCAGGATAAACTGGGTTCTATAGCCTTGGGTAGCAATCAGTTTAGGAGAAGGTAAACTCTGAATTCAGCAGCAAGGTTAGTGAACTTAAGGCAAAGTTGAATGATGTAGCGCATTCATACACAGGTAATCTCTCCATCGTAATAAATCTTTGATCATTGTGAAACCTGACAAAGGCTCAGTCGTTTTCATCCTGAATTATCAGGATTATGCAAACAAGTTTATGACGATTCTTAAGGATTCCTCTAAATTTGTTCACTTAGGCTCTATAGATGATTTTGACTCCATATTAACTAATGAGACTAAATTACAAAATCACTTTGTCAAGTGGGTTAAAAGTGGAATTTTGCCTACTGACATTTCTAATCTGATTAGACTCTCTGGTTTAATTCATCCCTGCCTGTATGTTTTACCCAAAACACATAAGTTTGGAATTCCATTGAAACCTATTCTGTCTATAATAGGGACTTCCCAACATAATATGTCTAAGTGGCTTGCCACTGTATTGCAGCCAGTCTTGGAACAGTGTACTGTATCAAATATTCTTTTGAATACTCTGATTTCATATGATATTACCTGTCGACTAACAAATCTATGTGTTTCTTTGATAATTCTAGCCTTTTCATCTGCATACCTCTTATTGAGACTATTGATATAGGTGTTGACACCTTATATTGTAGTCAGTTGTCCCCTCCTCTTATTTCAGTGGATATTTTTGTTGAACTTATGAAGTTTGCCACAATATTGGATGTATTCAGTTTCAACAGCATCATGTATAGGCAAATTGATGGAATCTCAATGGGTTCACCTTTAGGACCCAATCTATCTATGTAGGCTTCCTTGAAGAGAGTGTATTATCTGATCCTAATAAACCTGATGTGTATTATTGTTATGTTGATGACTCTTTTTGTCTCTTCAATAGTGAAAATGTAGCAGACCTTTTTCTTATGTCCCTTAGCAATATCCATCAAGCTCTTAAATTTACACTTGATATAGATGCCATTTCTGCCCTTCCCTTTCTTGATGTCTTGAATGTAATAAAGTCAACCCTGCTTCAGAACAGAGATGTCCTGTGTACCTACATCTTCTTTGTCTTGGTAATATTAGTGACAGATTTTTTAAATGGGTTTCCAGAGCAGTTCATCAATGTTACTTTGCTGCTAATACATGTGTGGTTTTTTTCTGCTAAACCTATCCTTCCATCCATACACAAAAGCATTCTTCCACCTCACCATAATAGATCCTTGATTTATTTATTTAAATGTAGTTACAGTATTGCAATATATAGGAAAAATAACTCAAAGGCTGAATGCTAGGATTGAACAACACATGCCTACAAAAATATGGAACTCTGCTGATGTTCTGATCAGTACATATGGGTCTTCCATTGGGGAACACCTTATAAATAACTGCAATTGTGCTACTTATTTTAGTGTGAACTCTTTTTCCATCCTGAGTAGATCCCATATAATTGGCACCTTAAAATATTGGAGGCCATGGGTCTTCCCAACATAATATGTCTAAGGGGCTTGCCACTGTATTGCAGCCAGTCTTGGAACAGTTTACTGTATCAAAGATTCTTTTGAATACTCTGATTTCATATGATATTACCTGTCGACTAACAAATCTATGTGTTTCTTTGATAATTCTAGCCTTTTCATCTGCATACCTCTTATTGAGACTATTGATATAGGTGTTGACACCTTATATTGTAGTCAGTTGTCCCCTCCTCCTATTTCAGTGGATATTTTTGTTGAACTTATGAAGTTTGCTACAATATTGGGAAAAGGTGGTTCTACATATTAAATCTGGATGCATTGTGACCAGTACTAGTGCCAGGACAGACTGGGTTCTATAGCCTTGGGTGGCAATCAGTATCCATGAAACCTTCACTCTGTACAGAGAAGGATTTTCTCCTTTGCCTCCAGTTGATTTCCATTTCATTTCTTTTTTTCCTCCCTCATATTCTATTCCTTTTATTGATAATATATACATATTTATTAACCTTGATTCACCTCAGGTGAGTGAGATTCAAAAGCGGTTAGCTCACTCGTTCTTCATTTTTTCCTTTTAATTATTGTCATGTGTGGTGTTAAAAATACAAATAAAATTTGTCTGTTTATAGCAGTTATTAAGTTTTATACCACCAATAAAATGTTTATACATCAGTCTGTATTTATAGCTGACACCAGCCAATCATATTACTGTGGGGGGCACCCAGGTGTATGCATATTCATTACATCATATATATATATATAGATATATATGTATGTATGTATGTATGTATGTATGTATGTATGTATGTATGTATGCATGTATGTATTACATACAATAGAATTTAAAATTACCTCATAGTTATGATCATTTCACCTTAAAAGTTAAGATTTACTTGTAAGGATTTTCAAACTGATCAAGGTAATAAGATAATTTTTTTTATTTCATCTTATTACTTTGATCAGTTTGAAAATCCTTACAAGTAAATCTTAACTTGTAAGGTGAAATGATTATAGGTAAAAGGTAATTTTAAATTTCTGTTCTATGTAATTTATATTCTTGTTGTATGTAATTTATATGCTCTGTTAGAATAAATACATTGAGCTCTCTTTGTGGATCAGTTTTAATACTTTATATTATTAGAATTCCCTTATATACTAATGGATGATTACCTATATATATATATATTTGTAGCAGCTTTATCTCGTATCCAAGAATTTGATTTCTTCTTTACTGATCACTTTCTTTATGATGATGGCATTGATGACTAACTTCATCATTAACATACTCCATCAACCATTCCCTGTCACCATTTTTCTTTGCAAGATTTAGTTGAAGTTTAAAGAAAATCTGAGTAGAAGAAATATGCTGATGACGTGAATTTGTTTAAGGTAGACCTCAAATTGCCAGGAAGTGACCTAGACACTTGATTTCATGACCTTCGATTGTAGAATGAGACATGCAGAATCCAGTTATAAATCTGCAATGGACTGCTGCTGATTCTATTATTATTTTGAGTTGCACCTTCTGTAGCATTTCTGTCTTGTATAGCCCACAATCTGTTTGTTCAACTGTTGAAATCTGTTGTAATTGTCATCTCTTTGTTACACTGTTGGGGTCTTTGAGGTTGGTCACACTTAATCTGTGCCTTCATCTTTGACCTTGCTGCCAAGGTTGTTCACACCAGGAGTTTAGAACTCCTGATGACATCACTCTTTAAACCATGTAAGCCATTCCAGCATGGCAAGATGCAACAATCATATGTATGTACATAGAAATATACTCATATCAATATGCATTTTACACTGCATCCAGGTTCTTATAATATATCACCATTCTTGGTAAATTTTATATTATCACAGTGTGGGTAAGTAGGTGCAAAGATGGTGGAGAGATGAAGAAAAAGAAAAAGAATATAGAGGATTTTGTCTAGATTGAGAAAAAAAAAAAAATTATTTCAATAAATATTATTTCAAAAGATTTTGACCCTACTTACATATGTGTAGATGTGGCAATGTCCCCAAAGCCCAGACTGATGAATTTCTAACAGATGAAACGTGTCAGAAAGAAACCTTTCCAGTTTGTCATATTTTTCTAAAAAAAAATGTAAATAGTCCATCATTAAATGCAACACATTAAAAAAAACTCAAAATGCTTTTCTTACAATTTTGAAGATTATATCCACTTCCATACAAAAGAGAAATGCCATGCTTCAATATTATAGAGTAAAATTATTCATGGTAATGCATAAGTAATTTAGCAAACACGATGTATTAAGTGTTCTTACTATAATAATTCTTAATGATAATAGACATTCTTAATAAAGTGAACTTGCTAAAAACATTTTTAAAAAATATAAAACTATTGATGTATTCCTAGACTTATCTTAAAAATAAACAACTATGTATTTTAATAATTAAAGATTATAAATGCATAATAATATAATGAAAACTATAATATAATAAACTAAGATAAAAGTACAGGTCTAGTTTAAAATATCAGTGGTTTCTCTAGGCAAGCCAAAATTAAAGTGCCAAGTGAGAAACCACAGGAGTTTAAATAGTATCTAATGGCCCAATCTACCCTGGTCAGAAGGGGACACAAGTCTATGCTCCTGCTGCTGCCACTGCTGACAGGAACAATCCCTTAAGTTCGGGAGGTGGAGATAACTGGTTATACCAGTTAACAAAAACATTACAATAAATGGATAATAAAATAATCAAGTCTCCTATTTCAGAAGATATTTTTGTCAAACTTGTGAAGCTTGCCACACTGTTGAACAATTTCATTTTCAACAGCGTCATGTATAGGCAAATTAATAGAGTTTCAATGGGTTCCCCTTTAGGACCCATCTTAGCTAACATCTTTGTAGGCTTCCTTGAAGAGTGTGTATTATCTGAGCTTAATAAACCTGGTCTGTATTATTGTTATGTCGATGACACTTTTTATCCCTTCAATAGTGAAAATGAAGCAGATCTTTTTTTTATGTCCCTTAGCAATATCTAACAAGCTCTTAAATTTACACAAGATAAGAAAATAATGATAAGGAGTGCAGCTATTGAATTTATGTGCAGTATAATATTATATATATATATATATATATATATATATATATATATATATATATATATATATATATATATTATTCCCTCTCAGGAGATTTTCTGCCCGGATAAAATCTTTCTCTATTCTAATAAGGCATCTACTTTATGTTCATTAATGTGATTTTGGTCATTCATATCATCAGATTATTTCAAGGTACACTTCATTATAAGAGAATGCGAATGCAAGAAAGCAAGTCTTGATGCAGTCTGCATGCCAGAGGTGTATCGACTATGATTGTGACTCAATTGCATATTTGGGATAAAATTTGTTTTGGACTGACTATAAGGTGTAAAGACAACATGGAGTTGGAATTTCAAAACAAAAATCACCAGATATTGTAATAGTAAATATTGTACACCTGTCAGAATGACTGATGGCTGTTGACATTATTTACACTATTAACATTGTTTGGCCTATTGTCCTCATCTTTATTGCCATATTCACAACGACTGTTGCATGCTACTTTAGGTTATATACTTGGAATTTCAAACAGAACCCTTTATTTCATTCACCAGAATAGATTGTTCTCATTCCACATGCTATGCCTTTTCTGGATATCTCACCCTCAGTTATTTCCCTTTAGAAACTCAACTCTCCAAGTTTTTGATCATCTCTGCTGTTGCCAGATATTGAACTTGCACCTTTTTGGATCAAGTCACTGGATTATTTCAACCAATGCTTTTATACATTTGAGCCATGTGTCCTTGGGGTTCATTTCAAAATTCCAGTGTATATCACCTGAAGAATGCCAGGGCATACAATGGCTGAAACATTGTTAATATCATAATAAAGATGAGGACCATAGTCCGATCAATATAAATAGTGTAAACAGTAACAATATCTCATCTCAGAAATATAAACAGATACTGTCAACATTGTAGTTCATAGCTGTAAGATCGAGATATTAGCTTGTGCTGAAATTATTATATAAAAAGCAATCTTGGAAAAAGAAAAGTTCTACACAGGACTGAGTAGAATTTTAAAAAATATAGAAAACTGTGGATTAATGGGGATTTTAATGCTACCACAATACATACCAAGACATAGCTTTGAAAAAATAAACGATGCATTTTAATAACTAAAGGTTATAAATGCATAATAATATAATGAAAGCTATAATAATATAATATAATATGATATAATGCAATATGATGAAAGCTATAATATGATAAAATAATATAGTATAATATTACAAAATCTATAATATGATAATACAACGAAAGCTATAATATGATAGTATAATCTAATATAATATGACGAAGGCTATAATATGATAATATAACGAAAGCTTTAACAGACCTGGAATTCTGAAAACCAAATAAAAGCCACACTGGCCAAATTGAAATTAAAAAGGCAGCTGGACCAGACGGAATTGTAACAGAAATGCTGATAGCCTTAGATGACTTTGGCATAGACAAGATCATCAAAATAACAATTGATATCTATAACAGTGGGGATATACCGGAAGACCTCAGCAGGTCTATCTTCATAGCTATGTCTAAGCAACTACGTGTAAATGAATGCAAATGCCACCAAACAATAAGCTTAATGAGCCACATGACAAAACTCATCATTCATATTCTGTTGAATAGAGCATGCAGCAGAATCAGGCCAGAGATAGGACAAGGTTCATTGAAGATACCAGAACAATGATTGTGGTATTCATGCTCAGAATGTTATCAGAAAGAGTGATACAGATGCAGAAGGACTATGCAAAGGCCTTCAACAAAGTATGCCACAAGGATCTAATGGAACTGCTCTGCAAACTTGATATATTTGGGAGGGATATCAGAATAATCAACAACCTATACTCACAGCAAACAGCATGCATTTGAATAAGGAACGAGTTCAGTGAATATACAAAAATAGAAATGAGCTTAAGGCAAGGTTGCATCTTCTCACCCGATGTGTTCAGCGAGACAATTCTGAGAGAATTGGAAACCCTATCAGGATTTGGCATTGGCAGTCACAACCTTAACAACATAAGATACACAGATGACACATTAGTGATAGCAGACATGGAAGAGAAATTACAAAATCTCCTACAGAAGGTAGTGACGGAGAGTGAGAAGAAAGGACTAAGCATAAAGTACAAGAAGACAGAATGCATGGTCATCAATAAGAGGAAGAGCCTGAAATGCAATTTTCAGGTTGGGAACATTAGAATCAAGCAGACATGGAAGTTTAAATATCTGGGAAGCATATTGACAGAGGACGGTAAGTGTGACACTGAAATCCGTAGATGTATTTGGATGGCCAAGGACGCATTCCAAAAGCTGGGTAGAGTATTGCGAGACAGAAGGATTTCTTTGGTAATGTAGAAAAGAATGCTGAGCTGTGATGTGACATCTGTCCTTATTTACGGCAGTGAATTTTTTGACAATTTCCTCAAAGATGAAGAAGAGACTCAAGGCAACAGAGACGTGGTTCTACTGAAGGATGCTAAAGATATCATGGACTGAGCGTGTCAGCAATGATGAAGTCTTAGAGAGGATGCAAACAAGGAGAAGGCTTATACTTAATATCAGGAAGAGGCAGCGGAAGTTTCTGGGATGCATAATGAGGAAGGAGGGCCTGAAGAATCTGATACTCACGGGTCGAATAGCGGGAAATAGAGACAAGGGAAAGCAGTGTATGACATACCTGGTGAGCTAGAGCAGGTGAATGACACTGGAGGAGGAAGCAGAGGGAAAGAACTTGCTGAGAGCTGCAAGGGATAGAGGAAGGTAGAGACCCATGATTGCATACATCCTGAAAGGACATGACACATCAAAAGAAAGAAAAGAATATATGATGAAAGCTATAATATGATAATATAACAAAAGCTATAATATGATTATATAATATAACAAAAGTTATAATATGGTAATATATATTATAATGAAAGCTATAATATGATAATATGTTATAACAAAATCTATAATATAATAATATAACGAAAGTTATATGATAATATAACGAAAACTATCATATGATAATATAATATAATGAAAGCTATAATATGATTATATAATATAATAAAGTGAAGCTATAATATGATGAAATATAATATAACAAAAGCTATATGATAATATAATATAATATAAGGGAAGCTATTATATGATGATATATAATATAATATAATGAAAGCTATAATAAGATAATATAATATACTGAAAGCTATATGATAATTTCATATAATATAATGTAAGCTATAATATGATAATATAATGTAATATAATGAATGCTATAATATGATGATATAATATAAGGAAAGCTATAATATAATAAACCAAGAAATACATGACAATAAATGGACAATTAAAAATAATGAAGACTTCGCTTTTATAAAGCATTTTTAAATGCCACTGCTACTTTGAAGTTAAGACATCACCCTTTTGAAACATATGACTGAAACAACAATGGAAAACTCTTGCTAAACTTTTGTTACTCAAAAACATACTCCATCCTTAAAACATGTTTCAATTATCCCATGAGAGACTACATCACATGGCATAGCCCAGATAATGTAACAAAAAAGATGGGAAACTTCAACATTTCAGACACTTGATTTAGGTAGTTTATGACCGATGTTAGAGTATACAACACCTATATGGAATCAGATCACAGATTACTTGTAAGTAAACTGAAAATACCGTTCAACAAAATAGCTCTCTTCTCCCAACATAAATGAAGAAAAACGAGGTATAACATTCTAGTCCACAAAAATGAAATGATAAATTTAGAATTCAGTAATAAACTAAAGTCCAAATGGATGCCAGTAAAGAACAGAGAAATCAAATAATGCTATTATATCATTAGCAGAAGCACATGAGACCATTCCAAGAGTACCTAGAAGGAAAAAAGATTCACTCATGTGGCAACAATACTGAGTTGAAAAAAATTGATACAAAAAAGAAACGAACAGAAGAGGAAAGGAAATGGAAAGGAAAACACCAAACAGTTAACAAATGAAATAAAAAAAATCTTGTAAATTATTTGAGAAATCAGCATCTCTGGAAAATTGGAAAAGAAACTAATGAAGCCAAGCAGGATAGACAATGTGTTATAATATGAAAGCAAATGAAGAATCACAATAGTATCTTACAATCAAAAACCCCCACAGAAAAAAAAAAATGTCCTAGTCTCAAAAAACACTTTGAGCTGCTTTTCAACCCTGACTAAACTGAATTCAAAATACCTGCAGAAATAAAACATATACCAATATTCATCCAATCATTACAAAGTCTGTCTCCAAGCATAAACAATAATGAACCAACCGATGAGGAAATTAATAAAGCTATTAAAAACCTAAGGAATAATAAAGCATCATTGGTGCTGAACTTTTGGAAATAGCTTTCTTTCTTCCTGAATTCAATAAGAAGTTTCTCTATTTTATGCATGAGGTCTGGAGTCAGAAATGCATCCCTGAAAAGTGAGGTTTATCATGCATTAATGCAAACAGAAAGGTAACCCTAACAGATAGAGCGGTATCTCAATTGGCTCCATCATGGTGAAAGTATTAAGGAATATTATATTAGCTAAGATTTCATTGTTTCATGAAAGTCAACTTCTCATGACCCAGTTCGGTTTTCGTCCTGGTAAGAGATAGCATAGATGTCATCAGTCAACTCCAAGAAACTGTTTATCTTTCTAATAGGAAACTTTATACCTTTTTTTTCCGACCTCACAGCAACTTATGAATATTTCAATTGAGACTTCTTCTCATTCATTAGAAATCACCTCCCAAATTCTGAATCCAATGCATCGATTTTATAGAGGAACTCAATAAGTCTACAGAATCTTATGGAAACATTTCAGGTGTCATCAGGCATACAAAAATGACGAAATGAAAGTTCCAGTCTAATTAATATTTTCCTAGACTCTCTGTATTTGCAAACACTGATGGGATGAGATGGGTAGATGTAGTTTCACCCAACACTGCAAATTCCCACAAAACCAAAACATCAACCTGAAAACATGAGTCATGTTCTTAAAAAGCCTTGTCAGATTGTGTCTTTTATATTGCGACTTTTTTATTTGCAAATATTGATGGGATAAGATTGCTAGATGTAGTTTCACCCAACATTGTAAATTAGTACAAAACCAAAACATCAACGTGAAAACTCGAGTCATGTTCTTAAAAGCCTTGTCAGATTGTGACTTTCATAATGTGACTTTTTTATTTTCAAAAACTGATTGGATGAGATGGGTAGATATACTTTCACCCAGCACTGCAAATTCCTACAAAAACAAAACATCAAAATGAAAACTCAAGTCATGTTCTTAAAAAGCCTTGTCAGATAGTGACTTTTATATTGAGACTTTTTGAATGAGAGTCTTGGCAAAAATCATTTTTCTTTGAATATTGTAGACTGGCAATACAGATTTTCAAACAAAGAACAGCACTAAATAATAGAAACCACATCATTTGAGGAATACCAAAAGCAGTAACAACTAAAAGGCATAGAATAAGTAACTTGAAGAGAAAATAATGACATTATCAAGATATCAATGTTTTGCACTACTTCAAATAAAGAACTGTACCAAATAACAGAAACCACATCACTTGAGGACTACCAACAGCAGCAACAATTAAAATGGATAGCAGATGTAACTCAAAGAGAAAATAATGACATAATCAAGATATCAATGTTTTGCACTACTTCAAATAAAGAACTGTACCAAATAACAGAAACCACATCACTTGAGGACTACCAACAGCAGCAACAATTAAAATGAATAGCAAATGTAACTTGAAGGGAAAATAATGTCATAATCAAGATATTAATGTTCTGCACTACTTCTTTTTTTTTTTCACAAAAAGCAAGGCTCATGAATCACTCAAGGTAGAGAGTTAATGAATGATGTTGACTAGAAGATAAAAATTTTGCAGTTTAAGAGTTTATGTAGGAAAGATAACAGTTAATCCTAGATGTTAAGACTGCAGTGATTGGGAAAGTATCCCCTTGGATGTCTGTTCCATGAAGTAGTGGTTTTGGGGAAAAAACTGTCCAAATTTAACTTCTTTCTTATTAATGGAATCCAAAGGAAATGGGGATTGTTCATTCAAGTGTATGTCGCTTGGTAAGACTGAAGATCTCTGTGGGTACTACCCAGTATCATTTGAAATTTGTTCGTACTTGTTTATTTTTCCAGTGTCTTGGCTGCATTTGTCCTGTACATTTGTTCCTGTGTAGAAATCTTTTTCATGCCCCTGCTTTTTGTCATCAAGTGTTCAGTGCCTTTAGTGGTGCTGCTGATATTCCCATTCCCTCCTTGATGGCAGATACCCAATCAATAAAAAGAATATTCCTCAATATTAAATGGTAAAAGTCAGTTCTTTCCCGATTAAATCAACCAGAGTGAGGTCAGAGGAAAGATTACCTGCTAGCCTCTGGTCATCTAGACTACCTTGCTTTGGCTAGCTAAGAGGAAGATGATTCTAAATCCCAAATATTTAACCAGAAAGGAAGATTTTTTTTCATTTATCCCTAAACAAAGCAATAAAGCCACTAAGACACAAGGGAGTACTGAGTTTGAAAGAATAAGAAAAAGAAAGCATTATTAAGGAGCAACAACAATAAAAGAAAAGGAATCAAGAAGACAGTAGATAACGATTGATATCACAATTAAATTTTTGAAGATCAAAGTTGGCTAGAAAGCAAGAAGCCAGTATAGAGTTCTACAGGTGAGAAGTGTGTGAAAAGAAATAGTTAGCAGAGAACTTCCAGTTATATCTAGCCAATTCAATTTGTAAAACGATGAGATGTTTTTACCAATCTATTAATTTTTTACCATTTCACCCCAAGCAAGGCAATAAAGCCACTAAGACACAAGGGAGTTCTGAGAGTGAACAAATAAAAAAAAGAAAACATTATTAAGGAGCAGGAACAATAAAAGAAAAGGAATCAAGAAGACAGTAGATAATGATTGATATTGCATTTAAATTTTTTAATTATTTCACTCCAGGCAAGGCAGTAAAGCCACTAAGACACAAGAGGTTAGAGAGTTAAAGAATCAGGAAAAAAGATATTTTTTAAGGAGCAGGAACAATAAAAGAAAAGGAATCAAGAAGACAGTAACATAATGGCATCCGTCCATCGATGCGGTGTGCTACAAGTCTGGGCATGATATATGAAGAACTAGGGCTGTCTGGATGTCTAGTTCCCCCTCTCGGCCTTGCTAGAAGAGTTCAAAGGAAAAGATAAACCAATACATTTTGGTACCAGCACGGCTGCAGGAATTGCCAGAAGGTAGCACAAAGTGCCGTCCATCCACCTTAGGGGCTCCACTCCGGATTTGAATTCAGAGTTGTCCTTCTCCTAGACCAGTTGCCATCCAAGGCTATAGAACCCAGTCTTTCCTGCTATTTATCCATAGCTGGAGGGAGAAGAAGAGGATTCGCACCTTTCCCAAGCGTATTAGCACGTAAGTGAATGTAATGGATTTGACTGGAATTAGAACTCAGCTCTCCGATTCCTCAATCCATGCCGCTATCCATTACTCCACCATGCCTCCTCCAGAAGACAGTAAATAATGCTTAACATTGAATTTAAATTTTTGAAGATCAAAGTTGGCTGAAAAGCACATTCTACAGGTAAAAATTGTGAGAAAAGAAACTTTTAGCACAAAACTTACAGTTACTCCTAATCAATTCAACCGTAAAATGCTGAGACTTTGTGGCCAGTCTAGTACTGTGCTTAAATTCATAAAGTCTAGGTACCATAGAGCAAAGTTTATCAGAACAATTACCATGAAAGTATTTATAGAAAAGACAAAGGGAAGCTACGTTATGGTGGTTGGAAAGTGGCTGAAGCAGATTAGGATCAATAAAAATGGAGATTCTCCTTTGGATTTTATCCAGAATCCCTAAATATTTAGCAGGAGAACCAGACCAGATGTGGCAGCAATATTTGAAGTATGGACAAATGGTAGACTTATAAATATGTTTTGTGACAATAATTTTAGATTGCAGATTTTAGAAGTTGGCAAAAATTAAATAAAGTACTGACACCCCCAAAAATTAATGAAAATTAAGATAAAATACTTAAATAATCATAAGTTGGGGTGAATTGGATGCCATGATCACGAACACCTGAAGAGAGTGGCACAGGTGTATAGAAGCAATAAGCAATAATTCTACAAACTGTCCCAATAAAAGTCACGACAACAAGCAGATCTTAGAGAAAGGGATACTGTGGAGATCCATGACCACTATCCTGAAGGTATATAGTTTTATTACTCCCAGTGCTGACTGTCTTGAGTTTAATTTCTTTTATTGCAATAAAGAAATTTAAATAATTTTTTAATGGCATTTTGAAATGTTTCTGCTACATCCTAGACTCAGCACGCGCACAAAATGAAAAAAAAAAATTCTTCTCCTTCTCACAAACTAATTGCTTCCTTCCTCTTGTCATGCAAAAAAAGCCCAAAAAACTTCCAGTCGAATATCGACAGGAAATTTGTTTCAGTAATTAACACGATTAATAATATTACAAATTGAAGGAGGTGTGATTTTTTTTTTTTTAATAAAATGATTGGTAACAAGGATTTGTTAAGGACAGAGAAATACTGAATAGCAGGTTTTCTTTTAAAATTGATCAAGGGTGGGAGTGGATCTTCTATGTTGAAGAAAAGGAAAAAAATCTGTTTATTGAAACATCTGGAGTTTCTTTTCATACTGTTCTGTTTGTCTTAATACCATGTTAAGCAGATGCTTCTTAGACAGTTGCAACACTATCTCTGGAGCCTTCTCATTATAGATTATTCTTGTGTTTTTCATTCATCCTTTCTTTCTTTCTGTCTTCCATTCTTTCACACATTCAATCATTCATTTTTATTTCTTCTCTGATCAACTTTTGTTTCTCTTTCCTTCAATCATCCGTTCATTGCTTTATATTTTTCTCTCCTTAATTCTTTTTACTTACAGATATTTCTTTCAATTTTTCCTTTTCAATTTTTTTCGATATTTTTTTTTCTTTTTTCGCTCTTTCATTTTGTCATTCATTCATTTGTTTCTCTTTCATTTTTCTTTCAGTCTTTCTTTCCTTCTTTGTTTATTTTTTTTATTTTGTCATTCTTTCTGCTTTTCTTTCTTTCATTCATTGACCCATTCACATATCACAGAGAATTAAAAGAAAAAAAGAATGAATGAAATAGAAAGGAAAGATGTTCACATCTTTCTTTCTTCTTGTTCATTTATTTTTTTTCATTTTAGTTTTTCATTATTTCATTCTTTCTTTGTCATTAATTCTTTCGTTTCTGTTTTCCCTTCTTTCCACTGTTTCTCTTTCATTCGTTCATTCTTTCCACAATATTTTTCTTCACTTTTTCAATTCCTCTTTTAATTTGTTCATTTCTTTCTACCTTTCAGTATTTTCTTCATTTCTTTCTACCTTTCAGTATTTTCTTCATTTCTTTCTATCTTTCAGTATTTTCTTTCATTTCTTTCTACCTTTCAGTATTTTCTTCATTTCTTTCTACCTTTCAGTATTTTCTTCATTTCTTTCTACCTTTCAGTATTTTCTTTCATTTCTTTCTACCTTTCAGTATTTTCTTCATTTCTTTCTACCTTTCAGTATTTTCTTTCATTTCTTTCTACCTTTCAGTATTTTCTTCATTTCTTTCTACCTTTCAGTATTTTCTTTCATTTCTTTCTACCTTTCAGTATTTTCTTTCATTTCTTTCTACCTTTCAGTATTTTCTTCATATCTTTCTACCTTTCAGTATTTTCTTCATTTCTTTCTACCTTTCAGTATTTTCTTTCATTTCTTTCTACCTTTCAGTATTTTCTTCATTTCTTTCTACCTTTCAGTATTTTCTTTCATTTCTTTCTACCTTTCAGTATTTTCTTCATTTCTTTCTACCTTTCAGTATTTTCTTCATTTCTTTCTACCTTTCAGTATTTTCTTTCATTTCTTTCTACCTTTCAGTATTTTTTTTCATTTCTTTCTACCTTTCAGTATTTTCTTCATTTCTTTCTACCTTTCAGTATTTTCTTTCATTTCTTTCTACCTTTCAGTATTTTCTTCATTTCTTTCTACCTTTCAGTATTTTTTTTCATTTCTTTCTACCTTTCAGTATTTTCTTCATTTCTTTCTACCTTTCAGTATTTTCTTTCATTTCTTTCTACCTTTCAGTATTTTCTTCATTTCTTTCTACCTTTCAGTATTTTCTTTCATTTCTTTCTACCTTTCAGTATTTTCTTCATTTCTTTCTACCTTTCAGTATTTTCTTCATTTCTTTCTACCTTTCAGTATTTTCTTTCATTTTTTTTTTCATTTTCCTTTTAGTCATTATTTTGTTCTTTTATTTTTTGTTCCTTCTCCTTCCTTTGTCATTCTTTCTTTATTTCTGTTTTTCACTTTTCATTCATTTATTCATACATTTTTCTTTCATTCCTTCATTTGTCTTTCAATGATTTTGTTTTTCCTTTGAATTTTTTCATTCATTCTTTCTTTCATTTATCTTATCTGGTATTTTTTTTATTCAGACTTTATTCTTTTTTGTTTTGACCTTCCTTCCTTACTTCCTTCCTTCCTTTCTTTTTTCCCTGCTTTCCTATTTCTTTTTTATTAATTTATTCATCACTCATCTTTACTTCATTCTTTCTTTTCTTCTTTCCTCTTTTTCTCATTCAGTCACGCTTTTTATTTCATTCATTCTTTTGTACTCTCATTATTTTTTATTCTTTCTTTATTATCTCATTCTTACATTTTTTCTTTCTTTAAATCTGTCTTTCAGTAACTCTTTCATTCTATCTTTCTTTCTTTAATTCATTTTTCTTTTTATTTCTTCTCTTTTTCTTTTCTCTTATTATTCCCTTCTTTCTTTCATTTCACTTTTATTCTTTCTTTCTTTTCTTCATTAATTTATCCTTCCTTTCATTTTTTTTCTTTCTTCTTTGCATTCATTCATTGACTCCATGTTTCATTCCCTCATTCATTTTTCCATTTATTCAGTCTTTCTTTCATTCATTTCTTTCTTTTATTATTTCTTTCAATGTTTTTTTTTTGTTCCTTTCATTCATGGTTTCTTTCTTTCTTTCACTCATTCATTTTTCTTTATCCCTTTTTTCTGAATTCATTCTTCAATATATTCTTTCTCTCATTTCTTTTCTTCTTCCTTTCTTCCTTCAGTTTTTCGTTATTCCATTTCTTTATTTTCTTCAGTCTCTCTTTGTTTCATTCATTATTTTTTAAATAATTCTCTCATTTTTTCCTTTCATTCTTTCCAAATATCCATTCACATGCATTATGTATGTTGTTTATTTTTCACCAATTCTTCTTCTTTGTGCCACATCCAATCAGGATATGGGCGCTCATGGCTCCCCACAACTTCCTTTGTTGCCTTTTTTCTATCTTTCCTAATACATGTTCTGCCAACTATAATAATTACACAAGCTTGTCAGGTAGATTACTTTCTGATTTCCTCTGACCCTCTTGACTTCAATATGTCCTGACAGTATCAAATTTTCCAAGCACTTTTTCCTCATTAAGTGCCCTAGAAATTGCAACCCTCTCTTCCTGATATTAAGTATAAATGCCCTTTTTTGCTTTTATTTTCTCTAAAACTTTGTCATTGTTCACATGTTCAATCCATAGTATTCTCAGCATCCTTCTGTAGAACCACATTTCTGTTGCCTAAGTCTATTCTTCATCTGTGAGGAAATTGTTCAGCATTCACTGCAATATAGAATTGATATTACTTAACAGTCTGGTATTCTTTTTTCTGGTTAATAACAAAATTTTCATGTTTCTTAATAATTTACTTAGTTTTTGAAAGGCATTTTCACTATCCTAATGAGCTTTCATTATTCAGTGTTGTATTTTACATTCCATAAAAAACACTTTCCAGATAGTTAAAGTTTTGCACTTGCTTGATTTTGGTGTCTTTTATATTTGGAAACATGTCCAAGTGTCTGTTGTGGGAGCAGTCACCCTCCAAACACAGGTTTAACTATTTACGTTATTTATATTGTTTCAGACTGCGGTCCTCATCTTTATTGTCATATTGATGATGTTTCAAACATTGTATACTCTGGCCTTCTTCAGGTTATCTATATTGGAATTTTGAACCAAACCCTTTATTTCCTCAATGGGGTAGATATTTTTTTTTTTTTCTGGATATCTCACTTTCAGTTAATTCCCTTTAGTAATTTAACTCTCCAAGTTTTTGTTCACCTCTGCTGTGGCCAGGTATTGAACTCTCAACTCTTTGGTCAAGTTACTTTTCGATTACTTCAACCAATGATTTATCCCAAAGGACACATGGCCCATGATAAAAGTAATGGTTGAAGTAATCCATTAACTTGACCAAAGAGTTGTGAGTTCAATACCTGTACACAGCAGAGGTGAACAAAAAAACTTAGAGAGTTGATTTACTAAAGTGAAATAACTGATACCCAGAAGAGGCATGGCATGTGGAACTAGAACAATCTATGGAGTAAATAAAGTGTCTGGTTCAAAATACTAAAGGATATCACCTGAAGAAGGTTGGAGTATACAATAGCCAAAACCTTGTGAATATGGCAATAAATATGGCAGTAAAGATGACGACAACAGTCCAAACAATCTAAATAGTTACAATACCTCATTTCAGAAATATAGACTGATATTGACATATTTAACTGGGATGTGTTTTAGCAGACAATAGAAAATGTGTGATGGAAATGCAAAGGAACATTCGAAAGCGATACATAGCAAAACATGCATTCCTTCCAAATACTAGACAGTTATCAAGAAACAAAAAAACTTTACAAATTACACAGAATTTATTATGGTCACTTAGAACAATTACTTGACTACTTATATAAATCCAAAAGCAGTTTTAGTTGGCAATAAGTAAGAGAAGGCTATAAAAAGGCACTGTCAATTATTTATGACTAAATCATTTAAATAATGCATTGACTATTGTTTACATCATATGACAATAATTGTAAGTAGAACAATGCACTAAAATAAGTAACTAAGTATTCATTTTAAATTATCTTAATATTGGTGTCAAGAAAAAAAAAGACTGCTGAACTTTGTACTCTTGTTGCAACCTAGGGAAGGTTACTGAATAGAATAATCAAATGAAGGTTGGTAATGAATAATAATACTTAGGACAAGAGCAACACATATAAGATTAGCCAGCAGCGCAAAGAAGTAGTCCACAGCTAGAAGTGAGTCAAGTGAATTTCACAATGAATTTCCAACTGCAGACCAATATACAGTATTCACTACTATATTTATGTGAATGGGGACATACACATTATGCTACAACAACTATCATTCCTCTTACATGACAGTGAATGCTCGACAATTTTTTTCACAGATGAAAAGACTTGAGTTAACACGAGGCATGGTTTTAAAGAAAGATGCTAAGAATACCATGTACAGAACATGTGATCAATGAGGAAATTTTAAGTGAATTATAAGCAGAAAAGGCATTTGTATTTATATTAAGTTGAGACATAATAAGGAAAGAGAGCTTGGAGAATTTGACACTCACAAGACATACTGAAGCCAACAGGAGCAAAAGGAAACATTGATAACCTACCTGATGAGATTATGTAAATGGATGAAAGAAAAAGGAGTGTGAAGTGTTGTAAGGGGAGAAATATCATTTTGAGGTACAAAGGATAGGAAAATGTGGAGTGTGTTGATTACCCACTTCCAGAAAGGTCATGGCACATAGAAGAATAAATACAAAAAATACTTTCTACAATTATTTCTTTAAAAAGGGGTTGGTTAAATTTCAACACATAATACCTTGTTGGAAACACTTAGTGCCTGTTGCATTGGAATTTTTTCAGATTCTGAAATGATATTACAGCTAACGAATATAGGGCAGACATCAAAGTTGATCGTTAATCACACAAGAATCTGGGACACTTTTTAACATTTGCATGGCTATCAAAGACAAAAATTTCCTAAAATAAAAAAAAATGTCTGTAAGCAGTAAAGTTTTGGTTGACTAATGGCAAAATTAGGTTTCCACAAAAGTAACATTCATTAGCCAGAGAGTATTATAAAATCTTTCTCTTAAAACATGTCCACTAACTGTTATCACTTTTTAGTACTAGTGAGAGTTCCCCTTCCTAAACTTTTGTTTAAGGTCGTGTGAAAAATCATCATCTAGATTATATAATTATTTTCCTTTCTGATTACATGAACTATTCATTTTAGTCGTTGCTGTTGTTGGTAGACCTCGAATGATATGATCTTTGTTATTTGACAAAGTGCCTTGTGATTCTGTAGCATTAATCTATAAAATCTGATCAAATCATGTCTTCTTTAAGACCTAGAGAATTCATTCTCTTGAAACTATCTTTAATCTGAGAAAACAGTTATATATATCTGATAGTTGGATGTTATACATGAGAGAGGAGTCCCAAGGCACAACTGTAGGTATTTAGGTTGAACCAAGATTGTCTCAAAATAAGAACAACCACTCAAGGCCTGGATAAGTGAAGTGAAAGTATATTTTGAGATGTGAGCCATGTTTGGCACCAAATATGAGCTTTGCTGTGTAAACAGTACCCATGGAAAATACACTTTGCTTTAGGACCTTTTCAAATTCCAGAATTTCGAATAGGAGATTTCATACTTGTATACAACTTAGAATAGGTAAGTACATTTATAAGTCTGAAAACTTATAGTGGAAAAACATTTATTCTAGGCAACAAATAATTATTTTTCCCTAATAATCCCTATCTCTCATATATTGGTTGAAGATTTTCTATTTAATGTAGTGTTAGTATGATTTTTGTCCTCTATTAGCAGATAAGTATCATGTTAGTAGATGTGATAGGTTTGTGGTTGCATGACCAATGTATTGTGATAATGTTTGCTATTTATTTGAAGCAATATTAGAATTGGAGATATAATTTTCTGATAGGCATAAAAATTTATGTATCACATTGGGTTTTATTCATACTGGAATTTGTATTATTAGTAAAAAATAAAAATAGAATTTTTAACTTTTTAATATATATATATATATATATATATATATATATATATATATATATATATATATATGTGTGTGTGTGTGTGTGTGTGTGTGTGTGTGTGTGTGTGTGTAGGAAAAAGGTTATAATTGTTCCAATGAGAGAAAAATGTCTTAAAAAAAGAGAGAAACCGCAAACATTTTTGTTTATAACGTGGATTTGTTTTACTGTATATTTTATATTTTATTCTTCGCATTTTTGCTGCACAGGTTTCCCGTCTTGTAACCTTCTTCAGGCAAATTAAAGGAATCAGTTTTTAAAAGAATAAAATTTCCTTATGTTCTTTAAATGTTTTATTGTTCATTTTCTGTATTTGTAGTGAGCCTTCATCTCAATTTTTCGACTGTTGGCAAAAGTGAATTTCTGCCTAAGTGGTATGTATATATATATATATATATATATATATATATATATATGTGTATATGTATATATATATATATATATGTGTGTGTGTGTGTGTGTGTGCGTGTGTGTGTGTGTGGATTAAAAGTGCCTAAATGGTAGGTATATATATGGATGTATTAAAAAAGTTCAAATTTCTATTTTAATTTTTTAAAAATTCAATTTATATATATATATATATATATATATATATATATATATATATATATATATATATACATATATATATATATATATACATATATATATATATATATATATATATATATATATATATATATATGTAGTTAATCTTATATGCTTATTTTTATTGTTGGATGATGTATATTATTTCTATAAACTTTTCATGTTTTGAGTTTTTTGGTATCTGACTACAATAAAAATAAGTTATATTATTTTTATTGTGATTTTATATTGTTATATCTTTTTGTAGATTCGATTTAATTTGTTTTTCAATTACATAATTTATAAATACATTGTTAGAATTTCTTTTGAGTTTTCTGTATAATAGTATGCGTGAAGAGGTAATTGGGCGTGTTTTTGTAATTAAATCTTAATATTATTTTCTATTTTAAATATCATTCTTGCCCTATCTTGTATCTATAGGGACACTTGCAATTATAATTAAAGAGACATGAATTTGAATTAGCTGTTTTTGTAAACAGTGATATTAATGTGATAATCAATTACAACATACAAAAATATAACTCTCCTGCTGCCATTACATTTGTAGCTAAATTCGATAATTATTTTTTGAGATATTTAATTTCATTAAGGTTTTTAGCCCACGGGAGCACATCATTTATATATCTAACATATATCAAAGGTTTATTTAAGTTTCCAGAAATTTTTTTCTATGTGGAACAAAGAAAATGGGACATAACAGTTACCCCATAGCTACACCATCATTTTATATGTATATATTATGTAAATTGTTATAGAGGAGAATTATACTAGTGCATGCTAGAAATTTAAGAAGGATTTTAGGTTTTATATTAGGGGTGGGAAAAGAACATATATATTTTTAATATTAAAAAATATTTTAGTATACAAAGTCTGGTCAAAAAGTATCAAGACGGATACTATAAAATAAAACTACAATATAATCTCCTTTGAAGATTACCATTAATCTCCTTTGAAGTAGTCCTCTTCTGAAGCCAAACGCTTTATCTAGTATCATATCCATTGATGGACGCATTCTTGGAACTCCTTTTTGAGAGATAAAAAAACAACTGCTGCATCATATTCTCTTGGATTGACTCAACATCATGAAACCTGATTCTTTCAAGAGGGATTTGATTTTTAAAGAGAAAAAATTGCACGAGGCAAGATCTTTGGGATATGGTTGTTGCCAGATCTGGGTAATGTTGTGCTTCACCAAAAACAGGGGCACAAACCATGGTCACTGATAAAAACTCTGTGGTGTGGTGAGATGGTCACACTCTATATAGTTTCCTTCCAAGCAGCGCTATAAACAATGGAATTGAATGAGAGCCTTATAGTTTAATTTATGCGCTCAACAAGGTCAATCTGTAACAAGTGGCTTCACTCTGCATACTTTAAGTCTGTTACCATAGCAACAGTCCATATACATTTTTTTATCATATTATATACTTTTTGATCAATTTTGGACTCATGTGGTGAAATTGTTTTAATGGCCTGACTCTGGTGATGGAATCGTGCGAGTATCCTGACTAAGGTGGTGATATTCTGTGAGAACCATGACACAGGAAGTGGAATTATATAAACGTCCTGACTCAGTTGGTGGAGTTGTATGAGTGTCAATTCAAGTGGTAGAATTGTATGAGTGCTTTGAATCAGGAAGTGGAATTGCATGAGTGTCCTGACTCATCTAGATTGAATAAAGGGCATTTTTCATATTGTTTTTACAAATGTAAACAATATATATATATATATATGCATGTGTTTTCTAATATATAATCCATGAGATTCACCATAAATAATTAATAAAAACATTATGATATACAGAAGAAAATATATATAGAAAAATATCTATTTACATAAAGAAAAAATTCTTTTATAATCTAAATTTATTAAAGTTTAACAGCATATGAATAGACTTTATAAACTGAGTAAAGTTCAGAGGATACAAATTAACTATGGTATTTTAAGTGCTTGTTTTTCATTATATATATATATATATATATATATATATATATATATATATAAATATATATATATATATATATGTGTGTGTGTGTGTGTGTGTGTATAGGATGTAAGACCTAAATCAAACAATTTATTTATTATATTCAACTTAAAAGTTCTGTTTAATCTAATTTTCTATTATAATTTGTACAAAAAATCAATGTTGTAGAAAAACTTTTGACCATCTCTGGTCATTATCAGGATAATGATTTTCTCCTTTCTCTTCTTTATTTCTTTTTCGTTTTTTTGTTCTTAGTATACACTCTTTTTTTCTTCAATTTTTTTTCATTTCATGTTTTTTTATTTCTTTTTTTGCTCACTTTTGCTTTTATTTTCTTACTTTTCTTGCCTCTTCTTTGTCATTCTTTCTTTGATTCCTTCTTTTTTATTTTTTCTTCTTTCATTTTTTCATTCTTGAGTATGCCTTTTATTCATTTCTTTTCCTTCCCTCTCTTCCTGTAACAAGCTCTTCCCATCATGCTCTTTCATTTTTTCTTCTTTTCATTCTCTCCTTCGCGTTCACTTTCTCACTGTTTTTATACTCTTACATTTGTTCTGATTATCACTCTCCTTTTTTGAGTTTATCTTTCTGTTACACTTTTTATTCATTCTCTATCTCTAGCTTCATTTTCCTTCTTTTCCTTCTTGCATCTTTTTCTCTTTCTTTCAATATACACTCTTTCTTTCACTTATTTTCCTTCATCATTTTTTGCTTATTTTCCTCATTTTTCTGTCTTTTTTCTTTCTTTCGTTTATTTCTTCTTTCCTTTTTCTAATCTTCATTACTCTCTCTTTCTCTAATTACATTTCTGCATTTCTAATTTCTTTTCTCTTTCCCCTTTTCTCTTATTCTCTTTTTACCAATTGTCATATCTCTCTCTCATTCACTAATATCCATTTGATGATTTTCTTTCCCCTCTTTTATTCTCTAATTCTCTCTTTTGCTTTCTTTTTCCCTCTATTTCATTCTTTTCGCCTTCTTTTTCCCTCTATTTCATTCTTTTCGCCTTCTTTTTTCCCCTATTTCATTCTTTTCGCCTTCTTTTTTCCCTATTTCATTCTTTTCGCTTCTTTTTTCCTCTATTTCATTCTTTTCGCCTTCTTTTTCCTCTATTTCATTCTTTTTACCTTCTTTTTCACTCTATTTCATTCTTTTTGCCTTCTTTTTTCCCCTATTTCATTCTTTTCGCCTTCTTTTTTCCTCTATTTCATTCTTTTCGCCTTCTTTTTTCCTCTATTTCATTCTTTTCGCCTTCTTTTTTCCCTATTTCATTCTTTTCGCCTTCTTTTTTCCTCTATTTCATTCTTTTCGCCTTCTTTTTTCCCTATTTCATTCTTTTCGCCTTCTTTTTTCCTCTATTTCATTCTTTTCGCCTTCTTTTTCCCTCTATTTCATCATTCTTCTTCTTCTTCTTCTTCTTCTTCTTCTTCTTCTTCTTTCTCCATATCACCATTTTTGTACCACTTTTTAACCATTGTTCCTTTCTCTCTTTTTACTAATCTTTATTTCTGTCTCCGAACTGTTCCTTTCTCTCATATTTTCTTTCTTTATTCTCTCCTTTTGCACTTCTTTCATTCATTCATTCATTCTTTCTTTCTTTCTTTCCATATTTGCTCTCTTTTTACTAATCTTCATTTATTTCTCTCATTTCCATTTGAAAACATTTCTCTCTCTCTCATTCACCTTTTTGAATCTTTTTCTTCTTTAATCTCTCTCTCTCTTTCTGCTTGCTTTCTTTCTCTTTCCGCTCAATTGATTTTTCTCTTCTACATTTTGAACCACTTTTGTATCTTTTCTTTTTCCCCTTTCCTCTTATCCTCTCTTTATCAATTGTCATCTCTCTCTCTCTCTCTCCCCTTCACTAATATCCATTTGATTTTCTTTTCTCATCTTTCTTCTCTTATTCACTCTTTTACCTTCTTCTCTCTATTTCATTTTCTGTCTTCTTCTCTTTCTTTCTTTCACTATTCTTTTACCATTTTCTTAACATTGTCCCTTTTTTTCTTTCTTCCTACATTTTCTCTCTTTTTACTAATCTTTATTTCTGCTCTCAGATTTTATTTTCTCTGATTTTTCCTTTCTTTGTTCTCTCTTTTTGCACTTCTTTCTTTCTTTCTTTCCAAATTTGCTGTCTTTTTGCTAATCTTCATTTATTTCTCTCATTTCCATTTGAAGATTTTCTACCCCTTTATTTTTTCTCTCCCTCTTTCACTCTCATTCAGCTTTTTGCATCTTTTTCTTCTTTGCCTTCTCTCTTTCTGCTTGTTTTCTTTCTCTTTCCTCTCACTCTCACTCTCTTTTTTAAAACTCTCCATTTACTTTCTCTTCCCCTCCCTCTCTAATTTCTATTTGGCAATATTCATTTCCCTTCTTTCTATATTTCTCACATTTTTTGCTTCTACTTTCATCCTTACTCCATTTCCCCTCTTTCTCTTTCTCTTTTTACCTTTCTTTTTCTTCTTGCCCTTCACTTCTCCCTCTCCAGTTCCATTTAATGCTTTCCCTCTCACTCTTCCCCATCAACCTTCTTTTCTCACTACCATCTCTTTATTCTTTTTCTCTCACCTATTTTTTTTTACTCTTTCTTTAATCCTGTTTCATTTTCTCTATTCCTGATATCTTAATTTTCTAAACACTGGTCGATCATTTTTCCTTCTCCTTCCTGTCACCATCAAGTATATGCTGACAGCCATTACTGTCGACCACAGTACATAATAAAGTTATTAGTGAGCTTAACTTAATATGCGCCACTTAATTAAAATAAAGTAAATAACCATGCAGCCGTTAGGTATGCTAACAGATATCTATATCCGATGGCATGTAATAATATTTGTGTCCCTAAATAAGAAAACAGAAAATAAAATAATCAGTTTGATTAAATTGCAGCCATAAGAAGTTTAGAAGGTGCAGTCTAAAGATAATGGTTAATCCTAAAAAAGAAATCAATATTTGCAAAATTCTTTGGATTTGTTGTTGTTACAAACAAAGCAAGAAATATAGAGAAGTATTTGCTTCTACAAAATAAATATATATATATATATATCACTTGATGCAGAATTGGCTTTCTCAACTTCAGTCACTTTCTCACGAATATGGCATGGCTTCCCACTGTCTTTTCTACAAATATTTTCATGGCAACTGCTCTAACAAGCTTTTTTCCTTGATGCCATGTCTACATAAATTCAAAAATGCTACTATTAGGTTGGTGCAAAAACAATGACGTAATAATGTCGTTTTTTGACGTTAAAAATACGTCAAAAAACGACATTATTGCGTCATTATTTTTGCACCAACGTAATAGATTGGCATCTAGGTTCAACCTGTTTACTCTTGAAATAGCTAAATGCAACCAACACTTCTACTCCAACAGTTTCTTTTCTCACACTTCCCACCTGTGGAACTCAATTCTATTTACCTGCTTCCTTGATGACTACAATCTTTAAAAATTTAAATGCAATGTCAGTCGCCATCTTCTATATTTCTGAATACCATTCAGTTTTTGTCCTTTCCTCACTCCTTCCTATACTCATTCTTTTCTCTTACTTTTACTCCTTATAACACCCTGTGTACTAATGGCATTCCTGCCAAGCTTGGGTAAAATATTTAAAAAAGATAAAAATAAAATAACATATCTATGTATCTATTCCTATAATAAACTGAAATGGTTTTGATGATTCTTACAGATATATATATATCAATATCTTCAATTTTATTTTATGACTTGTATAGAGTGTAATGCTTATAGCAATATTAGTCGTATAAGGAAATATTTGGCACTTGTAAGTAGCCAGTACTTCTTCACTCCCTGACCATCTCAACAGGATCAATGTATAGTATCTGTTCAGCTTCATGCCTCGCACCTCTTGCCTGTGGAACTCCCTTCCCTATTCCAGTTTCCCTGAGAGTTATAATCTCCAACTGTTCAAATGTAATGTCAATCAACATCTCCAGTTGCCTTGATCTATCCAGTATTCTTCTCCTCATCCTTTCCTCTATCACTCCTATGTGATCTTGCTCTAAATCTTCTGTAACCCCTTGCATCCTAGTGGCTTCCCACCTTGTTTGTGTTGAAATGCTTAAAAAATAAAAAATAAAAAAATAACTCTTATGTTAATATTAGCTATTTCCTTATAAGGAAACATATAATATTAATTGACAAGCAGCCAGTGCTATTCCAGTTAAGTTTTCCTTCCCTCCCTTGCCATCATGCTGAGATTAAAACATAGTATACAATCTCTCCTCTAATGGTAATGGTAATATAAAATTCCTTATAAGGAATCATTCATTATTCATTGACTGCTTGACCAACACAGCCTTGAGCTACACAACTTATTTTTTTCTTTACTCTTTGGCTATTGGGTTGTTAATATTAGGCATTTCCTCATAGGAAAACATTTATTATTCATTGGCCTAGCAGCCAGCATGACATGACGTATGCTTTTTTCATCTATTGGATACTGGCTAATTCTCCTCATCTCTAATGCTAATGGTAACATTAGACATTCCCTTATAAGGAAACGTTCATCAAGCAGCCAGTTCTACACAACTTACACTTTTCTTGGCTCTTGGGATCAAAGTATAGTATCTGTTCTCCTTGGATGAAATTAAAAAAAATATTTCTAATGCCAACATTTACTTTTCTTTCTTCGTTTTTTTTTACTAATATACACTCAATACAAGACCCAAGAGCCACTCGAGGTAGAGGGTTACTGTGCAGTGTTGTATGAGCATAGTAAAGGTCAAGTGAATTTTATGAGGCTATGCAGGAAAGATAATGGCCAACTCTAGACTTGTAAAGGTCAATATATAATTAATGAATAGCATTTCAGAGCTCACTTGGAGACGTTAGAAGTATAGTGTGGAAGCAGAGTTTGGAAGGAACCAGAAAGCCAATCTAAACAAGAACCAGGAAATAAGCCTCTACTCCAGCTCAAAAAAAAAAACGGGGAGAGGTGGGTGAATGAGACAAGGCAAACCTATGTACTCCTATTTACTTGATGAATGATAACAAAATTATCTATGCAGTTAGGATGAAAACTGGTTCCTTCTTCTTCATAAGAAAACAGCATCCATTTGTATAAATTTACAAACCGCAACTTCATTACTACGTCATGGATGCAAATTTTAGAATGGGGTGTAAGTTTGATTTGATGGATAAGGACAGATGCTTAACACTTCTGCTGCTAAATACGGAAATCTCCATTTTTCTTATCTTGCTCCAGCTGGCTAAGTACGGAAACCTATGTTTTTTTGCATACCGCTGTTTTGAGTGTCCCGTTGCGCCATCTATCGTAAAATCACAAAGGAAAATGCTTCAAAAGATACCATGTGTATACCCATTACTGATCTGGTAAGTCATTCCCAAGTATATCCATGAAAATGGAATGCTGTAAAACACACTGGTGCCAGTTTTTTGGGTAATAAAATATGTAGGTTGAAATTTGGCATTTTCTTTAAAAATGGCTGGCTGGATGGGAGCAGCACTGGGCAAATGAGTAGCAGTGAAAGTGTTAATATTTTCAGAGATTGCAAAAGGTAAAACAACCCTGGAAATTGCAACAATAGTGGACAGGTCCAACTGAACTATGAAAAAAATTGTTGAGGAAATTTTTGTTGAGGTTAGACTTATCTGATTTTTTATAGGCTCAGGATTGTCACATGAGACAACAGCCTAGTGGATTAAAGTGAATTTGGTAGTATAGAAATTGTGATTTCAATCCCTAGCATGGTTAGTGCAGATTTAATCTCGGTAAAAACAATGGCAGCAAATGCTGGAAATCTCTTCATAGATGAAGATATAAACTTGAAGCAATAGAAATGCAGTTCTACAGAAAGATGCTGAGGATAGCACGGACCAAACATATGAGCAGCGAGAAGGTTTTGGAGAAAATGGAAACAAAAAAGGAACTTATATTTAACATCAGGAAGAAACAGCTGAAATTTCTGGGGTAGCTAATGAGGAAGGAGGGCTTGGAAAATCCGATACTCACAGGACTAATTGAGGGAAAGAGAAACAGAGGAAAGCAGTGCATAACATATTTGATGAGCTTGGGTGACAGAACAGGGTTTAAGAGAAATAATAAAAAGACAAAAACTTATTAAGAGCTACGAGGGACAAGAAGATGTGGAGGGTCATGATTGCTTACGTCCTGAAGTGACATGGCACATAAAAGAAGACCAAATAAAAGCAAAAGGTACAAGATGAGATATACATAGCTATAGACAATGGAATGATAATCTAACCCCATGGATTACATACTATTCAGTTGAAAAAGCCCCGATCTCCAGCCCTGATAATAACAAAAATAATGGCATTAGTCCAAATATAAATAATATAATTAATTTGTATTTTTTAGGTTTTCAACATATGTTATTAACATATTAATATTGCATATATGATCATAACATACCATCAAGATAGATGACTCAAATGCAGGTCTGTATAGAGCATGCAGTTAAGAATATTATTGTTGTAACCTAGGGAAAGTTACTAGATTAATCACATGGAGGTTAGTAATGAATGATAATACTTAGGACAAGAACAACACATATAAGATTCACCAGCAGTGCATAGAAGTAGTAGTCACTTGCCAGAAATGAGTCAAGTGAATTCCAAAATGAATCTCCAACTTCAGACCAACACAGTATTTACTACTGTATTTATATGAACAGGGATATACCCATTGTCATCTGTATGTATGCTACAACAATTATAGAACTTGAAGTTAAGAACTTTATAAAACATTTAGTTAAGAATATTATCTTGCTGATATTAGTGATGCTTGTCTAAATGTAACCCAGACACAAACTATCCTAATTGTTATTGTTACTTCTCTAATGCTTCTCTTCCAGTTCTTGCTTTCTGTTATATACCGTATCTATGAACACTAACGGGTTTGTCCTAATCCTTATAAATATGTTAGACACTATTATAAGTGGGGTTATATGCTGTTAAAGTAGTCCACCACCTACTTCACTCCATTGGTGTGTATTGTATTTTGTTGATGTTATAAAGATTACCATTGTTGTTTATTCCTCATTCAGTAACATTTTCTAGGTTACAAAAGTTTCCTGACAACTGGAATCTACAAAAATTTAAATGCAACTTCAATTGTCATCTTTTATTTCCTTGTGAGTTGTTCTTTTATTTTCTCCTCAATAGATCCTTGTATCTTAGAATGGCTGCATAGAATGGGCATCACTAAGGATCATACAATTTTTGAATTCAGAGATTGTCTTTCTCTTAGACAACATATTTCCTAAAGGCAAAAGAACAATTTATATTTAGATTATTTTAAAACAAATATAATTTACATCATTTTAAAAAATACAATTTTATATAATAATAGGATGTCCTTTTAACAGCTGATTAATTTTTAAAAGGCATAAAGCCAAAAAGAAATTGCCTGAATAACGATAAACTCCTGCTGAATTCACCTTTCTTCAATCTGGTCTCCTTGTTTAAGTTGATGAATGCTGCCATAATCCTTGCCAACAGTTCATCTTTGGTACTACAAGCAGTTTTGTTGGTCTTTCACTGAACTACCCCCAACACATAATAATCAAGAGGGTTACTGGCTGGGAATTTAGGTGGCCAGATGTAAGGGATGATATGGTCACAGAAATTTTCTGACAGCCATGACTGGGTTCTCCTGCTTGTGTGGCATGGTGCAGAGTCCTGTTGTCAGACATAGGGTCTTCCAGCAGTCACTCTCTTGACCCAGGGTAGCACTACCTCCTCTGTGTTGAGTCTGAGGCCCTCACCAAAAGATTCAGGAGTTCTTTTTGTATCAGAACGATCAGAGGGATTTTTCCAAACTGCTGTACCTTTGTAATCACCGTTAGACTCATCAAACTCTTTCTGAATCCTTTGCACTGTCCTCAAATTGACATGCAAACACTCTGAAATTGGAGCTTCTGGTGCGAATGTTGTGCAGTACAGCATGCCGTTTCCAAATTTTTGGCAGAGTGAATTGTGTCATGGTGCTCTTTTTCTCATAGACAGTGCCCAACTGACCCTTCTATAATGTGCAATCAACAAAATTAAAAACAAACAAGATGCATGCACGAAATTAAAAACATAACATGGTGACAATTTACCCATTACACCCTGCACATCAAAAAAATCAAACATGTACAATTAGTAAATACAAAATACTTTAAATACCTTGGTGTATGGATTAATTGTAACAAACATACGACAGAAGATCTTGAACCTAGAAGAGGTTGTGCTTAGGTTAGTTTTGCACAATACCACAAATTGCTACAAAACCAAAACATTAGCTGAGAAAAACTCAAGCCATATTCCAAAGTAGTCTTGTCAGATCAAGACTTTTATATGGATACACTGTATGGTGCCAAACCAGTTCAGAAATATCTAAATTGTCAACTGTATACAATTGCTTTCTCAGATCAATGGTTGAAGATGTCTGAGTGAATAAAGCTTTTGAATCTTGGTGAAGACCAATCTTATTGTGGACTATTCCAAAGAATGGCACCAAATAACAGAAACCATATTGCTTCGAGACTTTCAATGACAGCAACCATGAAAATATATTTCATATATAACTTAATGGGAAATTAATGATATAATCAATAAGTTAACATTCTGGACTACTTAGAACAAAGGGTTAAGAAAGAAACACCAATCAATACTAGAAAAATGGGATAAATTGTTTTAATAGAAAGATATCATAAATTCAACTGGTTGTTCAATCACTGAATCCTGAATGTTTCCTTATAAGGAAACGACCAATATTTCATTACTGTTAGTATTTAAAATGAGATGAAGGAGAAGCTAGAAACCCTAGTTCATTTTTTATAAATGAATCCAACACCTAAGCACACGGGTTCTTAACCAGGGGTATCCATACCCCTTGGGAGTATGGGAACCAAATGCTGGAGGTATGGGACTTGATTTCTGGGTACTGATAGTTCCCCACACCACACCGTGTTTGACAATTTTTCATTATTAGATCTGAAATCAAAGTGGAGAAATCGACTTGATGTGTCAGATGACATGCGAGTAGCTTTGTCAGTAACTGTACTACGATTCCATGCTTTGATTGCACAAAAACAACAGCAAATATCTCACTAGATTAGTAAAAGTCTGTTTTATTGTAGTCGAGATACTAAAAAAACTTACACATTCATGTTCTCTTCCTTTTTCTTGTGCAATAAAACTGAATTAAAACTTTATTTTACTTTCAGTAAAAAAAAAAATATAATAAAGTTATCAATGCTTATGGTCTTTTTCATGTTCTATTCCTAGCAATTCATATCTAAAGTACAGTAAATTCAAGCGATTGAAATATTTGAAAGACATACTGGCAAATAATAGGATTGGTGATAATTATTTCGACAGTCACGTGAAGCAGGGTATAGAACCATATTGGACAATCCACTGAGGATCTGGAATCATCAATAGCTTAAGAAACCCTACCTAAGCAAATTCAGAAAGCATATGGATCAATAGTGTATAATTGTAACAATAATGATAGAGTTTGTGCTGTTTTAAAGCTACGGTCTAAGAACCCTGCACAGCTGTCAATGAAATGAAGAATGGCTTGAAAATGCATATATAATGGAGTCACTTTGGGAAAATATAGTTATTTGTGTCTGAAAACTTGTTCTCTAAAATGCTGCTCCCTGTATCTGTTGTCACTTTCATAATAATAAATAGGAATTATTACTTACAAAGCTTTTATAGGATTACCCCACTTGTCTGTCAAATATTAGGTTGGTGCAAAAATAATGACGTAATAATGTCGTTTTTTGACGTGAAAAAATACGTCAAAAAACGACATTATTATGTCATTATTTTTGCACCAACCTAATACATTCTGTTAACTTCCACAGGATAAACTTGCCATAAGCAGTATATAAAACACTAAAGTCTGCCTGCCTGCCTGCCTGTCTTTCTATGTTCATATTTTCTCATTCTACCCAATATCTATCTATCTATCTATCTATCTATCTATGTTCATATTTTCTCATTCTAGCCAATATCTATCTATCTATCTATCTATCTATCTATCTATCTATCTATCTATGTTCATATTTTCTCATTCTAGCCAATATCTATCTATCTATCTATCTATCTATCTATCTATCTATCTATGTTCATATTTTCTCATTCTAGCCAATATCTATCTATCTATCTATCTATCTATCTATCTATCTATCTATCTATCTATCTATCTTCATATTTTCTCATTCTACCCAATATCTATCTATTAGGTTGGTGCAAAAATAATGACGTAATAATGTCGTTTTTTGAGGTTGAAAAAAACGTCAAAAAACGACATTATTACGTCATTATTTTTGCACCAACCTAATATCTATCTTCATATTTTCTCATTCTACCCAATATCTATCTATCTATCTATCTATCTATTGCAGTCTGTTTACATCTATCTATCTATCTATCTATCTATCTATCTATCTTCATATTTTCTCATTCTACCCAATATCTATCTATCTATCTTCATATTTTCTCATTCTACCCAATATCTATCTATCTATCTATCTATCTATCTATCTATGTATCTATCTATAATTCTGGGTATGATGATAAACTGCATCCAACTGTAAGGCTGCTGATCAGAAAAGTGGAGTTTTTGAGAACCACCTTTTAATTAGTGTTGTTCCCAAATCCACTCCAACTCCAGGTGGTAGCACCTGTTAGGGTTCTAGCTATAGTCAAATAGTGAACCCTTCAAACAAAACCAAAACATTATGTAGGTATAAAAATAGATTTTTATGGTAAAAATACCAGCAATACGTTTTTATATAAAAAATTATCAAAAATACATATTTATAATAAAATTAGCAAAAATACATATTTATAGTAACATTACCAAATTACTTCAAAGTTCTCAAAAAAAATTAAATGACCCATAAGGAGTTGATATGCCATTACACAAACAAATCAATTAAACTATTTATCTCTTTTATCCATGGGATGCCTGAATTCTTGCTCACCCCTTAGGAAGACATTTTAGTGTTCTGCTAACCATATATCATACTCTGGACTCTATAAATTTAAAGGAAGTACTAGTGACCATTTTCCAGGCCTTTCAGCAATAGATTGTACATTTGAGTTCGACTTGCAGTCTAGAGTGAATTTAAAATTCAAAAGACATTGAAAGCATGGAGTGTGAAGCCACATGATGACAAATCTAAACTGAAGATGAAATGGCAGACTTAGATGAGGCAATATTTTACAAAAAAACTCTTTACCAAATGTGAAAAATGTAAAGCTGATATAGTAAGACTTTATAATTAATATTAATTAATTAATAATTAAAGTTAATATTAGAATTTGCTGTTACTTAAACTCTAGTATTGCAATAATGGGAATATTCAATAAAGAAATAATAATAATAATAATAATAATAATAATAATAATAATAATAATACTAATAATCAATGTAGCTGTTTTTTTCTTCCTTTATGTGCTATGTCCCTCTTCCTGCTCTTTGTAGCTTTTAATAAGTTTTGTTTTTTTGCTATCTTTCCTAAACCCTGTTCTGCCATCCATTTAATCAAGCTCATCAAATATGTAACGTGCTGCTTTTCTCTGTTCCTCTTTCCCTGAATTTGTCCCCTGAGTATCAGTTTCTCTAAGCCCTCCTTCCTCATTACATTCTCCAGGAATCTCAACTGCCTCTTCCTGAGAGTTAAGTATAAGTTTCCTTTTCATTTCCATTTTATCCAAAACTTTGTCATTGCTCACATGTTTGTTCCATAGTATTCTCAGCATCTTTCTGTAGAACTACATTTCTATTTCTTCAAGTCTATTCTTCATCTTTGAGGAGATTTTCCAGAATTTGCTGCCATACAAGAGGACAAATATTATATAACAGTTCAATACATTTTTCTTTGTTTCTAGCAAAATTTTTCTGTCTCTTAATACTTTGTTTAGCTTTTGTAATGCAAAATATGCAAAATATATATATGCAAAATATGCAAAAATATAGAATTTTGCAAAATATGCAAAATATGCAAAATATGCTAAATATGCTATATGTTCTAACTTGATGGGGAGCACACATAATTTTGGGTTGAAAACAAAAATCTTTACAGAAAAAGAAGCTAAGAAAATAATAATAATAATAATAATAATAATAATGATCTCAAACTCTTTGCCAAAGACAACAATGAGCTGAAAGGCCTCCTCAATATTGTAAAATACTTCAGTGACGACATAGGTATGGACTTCGGATTAGATAAATGTGCAAAAGTAACATTCAAGAAAGGTAGAATTACAGAAACACCCTTTTAGATTTTATCACAAAGATTAGGGAATTGGAGCATGATGAAGCTTAGGAATTAGTGAAGGAGATGGCATACAACACCCCCAAATAAAGGAAAAAATAAGAAAAGAGTACTACAGGCGTGTACGCCTGGTACTAAATACTGAGCTAAACTCAAAAAACAGAATATCAGCTATAAACACATTGGCTGTCCCTGTGGTGCAATACAGCTTTAATGTCCTTAACTGGACCATAGCTGAAATTAAGTGAATGGATGCCAAAATGAGAAAGCTTCTCACTTGCTATCGCATGCATCATCCCAAAGCTGATGTTGATCATCTTGTGCCCAGATCCGAAGGAGGCAGAGGATTAGTTCAACTAGAACTGTCCTACAAAACTACAACAATTGGCCTCGAAAGATAATTGGAAACTACAGAAGACTGGATGATGGTATGCGTCAAGGAACATGAAAGTAGTAAGCATCTTTACTCTGTAATGAAAGAAGCCAACAAATTCAAAATGGAGTTTCAAATGGATGTAGAGATACAACTACAGCACAATACACCGGCTGAAACTGAAAAATACTTAAAAAAGACAGCAAAGACGAATGCAACCGACCAGATACAGAAGCGATGGTAAGATAAACCACTTCATACTCTGCCCGTACCAAACAAGCTGATGTAGACAAAACTCGTACCTAGCAGTGGCTATGCAGTGCAGGGTTGAAAGCGGAAACTGAAGGTTTAATCCTTGCTGTGCAGGACCAATGCTTGCTAACTAGAAATTATCAAGCACATATACTAAAATATTGTGTCAGTCCAAAATGCAGATTCTGTGATAAATATGCAGAAACGATTGATCATCTTGTATCAGGTTGCATGATGTTGGCACCCACTGAATATAAAACCCGACATGACAGAGTGGGCGAATATCTGCACTGGAAAATCTGCAACTTCTACGGGAAGGAAACTGAAAGAAACTGGTATGAACACCACCCAGACCCGGTTACGGAGATAGGACCTGTTACAATTCTATGGGACTACACAATACACACTGACAGAACAATCAAGTCCAACCGCCCAGATATTGTTATTAAAGACCACAAACAAAAACGTTGCCTCCTTATTGATATGGCAGTCCCTGCTGACTGCAATGTATCTTTGAAGATATTCAAAAAGCTGTCAAAATACAAGGACCTTGAAATAGAAATCTCGAAAATGTGGCATATGGGAACATCAACAATCCCTATTGTAGTTGGAGCCCTAAGACTGGTTGAAGAAGATTGCAGTAGACTAATTGAAGGGATTCCTGGAAGTCCATGCCTCAAGGAGATACAAAAAATTGTTCTGACAAGCACAGCCCACACTTTACGAAGGGCTTTATCTGTGTAATTTTTTTTTTTTTTTTTGTCAGTGGAAAATGTCATGATGCCATTTCTAACCTTAGGTCCCTGGGCGGGACCTGGAAAGAAATGTGTAAACGCCAGAAATCAAAGAAAATAAAAAATAATAATAATAATAATAAATGTCATATTTTGAAGTTTCTGGTGTAACTTGATTAAACTTTCCACGTGTGATATAATTTTAGTTTTTCAGACTCTTCACTTAATTTGATTAAACATTGTGACTGCATATAATTTTGTCTATATATAGACATACACATTTTAATGAAAGTTTAAAATAATTTTCAAAATCATAGTTAGGAAAAATATCCAACCAATCAAACCAACACTCCCAATCTGCTTAGTTGCAGTCTTATGAAGTTTCAGGATGAAACATGAAGTTGTGGAATCTTCCACATTAGCCTTTAACCCCCCTCAGAAAAATGTATTCTTCTCTGAAAAGCCTTTATCCAATCATCATCTCGTTTTTTGAAAATTCATCTTTTTATTGTTTAATAAGTACCAAAGTGTAGCAAAATTCCAAACAAATCCTATTTCCCACCAAGCTCTTTTGAGCCGATTTCACTACACAAAAAATCTATAAATTAACCGAAGCTGACTAAAATTCAGATAGTCAGCCACCAGAGTTCAACGAGATGCTACCAAACTCCACGCATGACAATTCACTGACTCACACATTGCATTGAAATCTCAACAAACATTCATCAGCCATTGTCTGCATGTTAATCAACATCTACAGTTGACTTGAAAAGTGAAACAATTTCACTACTAAAAAGTAATTGTATATTTCACCAACTTAGCCTACACAGACACAGGGAAGCAACTCTTGATAACATTTATTCTTACTTGTAAATTACACACGTACACACACTGATAAATGAACAAACACATATAATTTCTTTCCTTGCAGAAACCAAATCATTTTAAATATCTTAATCAAAAGGTAACAACATTTCTTAACAACATTCCTGCACAAACATTCCTTATGACATTGTCTTAATTATCACAACATAATTGTCATTACATGTATATTTTATTGTTGATATAAAAATTTCTTTAATGTTAAATCTTTAACAACAGTATTTAGTAGTTTATTGCCATGCAATTTGTTCTTAAATTCTTTGTATAACCAATATTTTGTGGGATACGGATGATATAAGCACGCATAACCTTCATCTTACTTAATTTTGCCTTCTGATATATTTCAGCCCGTGTACATCCCACAACAAAGGCATCTTTGTATAGCAAACAAGCAGGCTGAAAAAACAATAAATAATAATAATATATTTAAGAGATTCTATAGAAAACCAAACAGAATTCATGAACCAACTGTTGCACAAAAATTATGAAAAAGAAAGCCAAGGATAAAGCTCTTGGACAGATAAAACAAATGCTGGCAAGACAAACCTCTGTATGGACAATAAATAAAGCTGAGGTTGATAAAGCTAACACTCATTGATGGTTATGAGTATCTGGATTAAAGGCTGAAATGGAAGGCTTTATTCTTGCAGCACAAGACCAGTGTCTTTTCATTATAAACTTTAGAGAAATATACATAATAGTGTGAATCCAAAATACAGTTTCTGGGACAAATATCAGGAACCATAGACAATCTAATCTCAGGATGTTCTGTACTTGTGCCAAATGAATATTAAAATCATCCCAATAGAGTGGGGTGGTATTTACACTGGACAGTAGGCAAACGCTGGAAAAGAAATTAATAAACAACGGTATGAACATCACCCAGCACGGATTACAGAAATAGAAGACATCACAATTCTATGGGATTACACCATCTTTACAGAGATGAAAAATTGAAGCAAATAGGCTGGACATAATTATCAAAAACCAAAAAAAAAATTGTCTATTAATTGATATGATTTGCCCAGCAGACTGTAACATAGCAACGAAGGAATTTGAAAAACTATTGAAGTATAAAGACCTATAAATTGAAATAAAAAAAAATGTGGAAATTGAAAACAAGAATAGTACCAGTCATGATAGATGTACATGATAAAATTTATGAACACAAAAATACATTGAAAAAATCCCTGGGAATCCCAGCTTAAGAGAAATACAAAAAATTGTCTTGATAAGTACAGCCGAAATTCTAAGAAGAACTTTTCTCATGTAACACTTGTGATTTTATGTGAGTTAGAAAAACAAATCATGGAATGTAGCCAGAAGAACATACCACTACCTTCATTAAAACCATCTTGCAGAACTGGTAGGTAATGTGACCATAACAGAAATTGAAATATAATGATTATAATAATCATCAATAATCCTGTTATAGTTGGAGTCCTTGCAGATTGACTAAAAAATGTTCCGATAGATTTATTGAAGGAATTCCTGTTAGCCTATGGCTTAAAATAAATACAAAAAATTGTCTTTGCAAGAACAGCTGACATATTACAAAGCACTTTATCTATATAAAATATATGATCTTGTTTTTTCTTTTCTTTTCTTTTTATAGCAGAAAATGTCATAAAACCATTTCTGACCTGAGGTCTCTGGTTAGGATCCAGAAGGAAATGTGTATACAACAGAAATCAAAGGAAGTAACAATAATAATAATAATAATAATAATAATAATAATAATAATAATGATAATAATATTGAATGAAATACAAAAAATTAATTGTATAAATAGTAATTATCATTTCTCTTTGGAATTTGGTATAAATAAACTTTGTCTTAGAAAAATTCAAGAAACTAAAATCGTTCATTTGATATGGAAAATGCTTAAAAAGATCCAACCAAAATGCATTTGTATTAATTTAAAAGGAAAAATCTTTTGACAAAAAAGTGGATGAATAAAAAACAAACTAGAAACGACAAACAAAAAACAAGTAATGTAAACTAAGAAAAACAGTCAATTGACTTTTTTAATGAAGAGAGGCAAACAATTTATTGTAGCTTTGATTTTCTGATGAACAATTCATTGGATTTGTATAAATTCTATAATTGATGCTTTCTTTTCTCTTCAAAAAGAATTTACCTTTGCACACAATCAAGAATGTTATCAAAACACACAAGACTAAATATAAAGACAAACTCTAAAGCACTTAAAATATTCTGAAGTGCTCAAAGCATGTACATGAATATTCTGTGTTAGTAAGTGGAATTTTCGTTTAATGATCAAACGTATGTTCTATGGTATGCAGTGTCTTGATTAGGCATATTTTCGCCAGGCTGAAAATGAAAAGCATGTCGGCCATATTGGGTAGTTTTGTCTCTTATCTCCCTTGAATATGTTCTTTTTCCTTCTTATTTCTTGGTTTTGTGTGTATTGTTGTGTGTGTGTGTGTTAGTGTGTGTCCATATTTCTTTCTTTCTTTTTTTTTTATTTTTGGCCTGTCTTTTGTAATCGAAACAAACAAATCAGGTTTATCAAGGGAGTAAACAACAGGCGGTACTGACGCGACCATTTCTGAAGTGCAGTCAGGCTGATTGCCGTTGGGTTGGAGGGAGGGAAAATGGGCCTTCATCTTCGACAACAACAAATTGCACAAGTTGAGAAAATTATCAAACAATTTTCTGTCTGTCTGTCTGTCTGTACCTATCTATTTATCTATCAATCTAACTCTATACATACGTGTTTCACACCCCACCCTATGCAAATCTTAATAAAGATAAAAATCCAATTATAACCATATATGACCAACAACAATAAAAAAAGAAAATTTCTTAAGATTGTATAAGCAGTGAATTTTGAATATTTCACTCATCTAATTTAACACACATTTTTTTCCTAACTGGTAGCACAACTCTAAGTTGTGGATAAAAATTAGTGAAATCTATTTAGCATTTTTTTCCAGAGTTAGCATGAGCAAATTAGCTCGTGCTAACTCTGGAAAAAAATGCTATATAGATTTCACCAATTTTATCCATAATGTTGAATGTGTAAACATTCTTTAATATTTTAACAAGAAAAATCTCAATGTTTATGTTATTAGGTTGGTGCAAAAATAATGTCGTTTTCTCACATGTGTTACTATGTGAGAAAACGACATTATTTTTGCACCAACCTAATAAAAATTGCCACAAAACATTGCTGATTTATTTAAGATGGAAAGATCTATTATGATATGTCTCTAATTTGTATTTAGTTACATTGTATTTATTTTCAATTTTTCTAGTTGACTTGTTCTACCAACTGAGCACTGTATGATTCAAACCCAGTCAGGTCTCGTGTTGAGAATACTGAAAACACTTGCGTATTAAAGGATGAAATACACTTGTGGATTTTTATATCATTCTAGGGTCTTTTTTGTCCAAATCCATTAATTTGTTTTGCTCATGTTAAGTCTAAAAAAGAAAACACAATACAAAATTCACTTTTTTTTATCCATAATGTTGAATGTGTTAAAATTATTCAACTTTATAATAAGATCTCAAGTTGATGTTAAAAAATATTTGTTTAAGATGGAATGGTCTATTATGTCATGTCTCTAATTTGTATTTGGATAATATATGGTATTTATGCACAATTTTTCTAGTATTTATATATATATATATATATATATATATATATATATGGTATAAATAAAATGACAATTGGAAAAAAGATCTTACATTTTGCCGCCGCGTTTCGTCTTTTGACTTTTTCAAGGCAAAAATGAAATCAAGATGTTCATGTTTTTATAGTTACATTAAAAAAATCCAAATTTAAAAAGATAGACGCTTCTGTCTAAGCCTTTTTTTCTGGTTAATGTAAATTACCTTCATAGTAAGAGATTTTTTTTTGATTTTTTTTTTTTCCATGTCAACAATATAGTTAAATTTCCAGATCAATTCTGTGGACAAGACAGATTGGTATAATTCCAATTGTCATTTTATTTATACCAATCTGTCTTGTCCACAGAATTGATCTGGGAATTTAACTATATATATATATATATATATATATATAGAGAGAGAGAGAGAGAGAGAGAGAGATAGAGAGGTTTGCAGTTAGGAAAGTTGGTTCACTGTGTGTCGTGCTTGTCAATTCTTCTTACCAGAACCTATAAGTCTACCTTTTGTCTCTTTTTTGAATATTACAGCCACACATGACCTGTTTCAGTCACTTTCCCATCACCATAATGTAGCTTCCTTTGCCTTTTCCATAAATACTTTCATGATAATTCTTCTGAGAAACTTTCCACTATGATACCTCAACTTTATGAATTTAAACACAGTACTAGATTGGTGGCAAGGTCTCATCATTTTACAGTTGAATTGACTAGATGTAACTGTAAATTCTTTGCTATTTATTCCCACACACTTTACAGCCAATTCTGAACTTCAAAAATTTAAATGCAATGTCAATCATTATCTACTGTGTTCTTAATTCCTTTTCTTTTATTGTTCTTGCTCCTTAATGATATATTTTTTCTCTTATTCTTTCGCACTCAGTAACCTCTTGTTTCTTAGTGGTTTTATTGCCTTGCTTCGGGTGAAATGATTTGATAGGCTTTTAATAACCAGTCTATATATTTATTAAGCATTATATTTTCCTTCATTTTCTATGACAATGCCCACGTTCTGAAATTTGCAAATTCAAATTCTGTTTTGATAAAATGTCTCTGACCTCAAAGTGGTAAAGTTGTCAATGAACTTTTGATCATGGAAGACATCTTTAAATCTTTGAGCCGGATTGCTATATTAATCAAAATAAATCCGATAACACCAAATCTGCTCAAAATTTACTCAGGCTGTCAATGTAATGGATCACGAGTAAAAGATAAGCCCTCAATGATATTTGAACTCATATACATTTTTCCTGCCAGGAAGCCTCGTAAATGATCAGCTTTGTTAACTGCTTTGTTGCAACAAGTTGATGACATTGTGGAACTCATTTCCCAAATCTACATCTCTCAGTGTCATATTTGATTTGGTTTATATGTTAATAGTATTATTAGCAGCAATTTAATTTTTGTTTGGAAAATTCTTACAAAAGGCAAAATAGTTGTCAAAATTAAAGTGTAGATAGCTGGAGATGTTTTTTATCAAGTAACTGCTCATTATTGTAATAGTGTAATAGCAATAAATACTTCAGATACCTTGGTATATATGGATCATTTATAACAAATTAAGTACAGGAGAAAAATAAACTGAACATAGGTTCCACCAGAGGTAGAAACACTGAAAATTACTAAACACTGAAAATTACTAAAAAACCAAAATATCGACCTAAAAACTCAAGGCAGATTCTTAAATAAACTTGTCAGATCAAGACTGTACTGTGGATGTCATGCATGATGTCAAACCCTTTCAGGAATATCTACACTGTCAGCTGTATAGAATCATGTCTTAATGGTGAAAAAAGGCTTTGAGCAAGTAAATACTGGGAGTCTTGGCAAAGGCCATCTTTCTTGGAACATTGTGAAGTAGTGCTACAGATAGCAAATGAAGAATTACTGTATATCATGTGATCTTTGAAGACCCAATTTTGAAGCTAATTTGACTACAGTAAATGGATATATAGTTTGTCCAGCAGTGCATATGCTAATTTTATATCTCATGTATGACATGACCCTCTTAAAATTAGCTTCAAAATTAGGTCTTCAAAAGTCACATGATATGTGAGTATATAAGGTAGACCAAATAACAGAAACCGCATTACTTGAGGACAATTAACAGCAGCAACAACTACAATGCATATTACATGTAACCAAAGAGAAAATAATGACATAATCAAGATATCAATGTCCTGCACTACTTCAAATAAAGAACTGTACCAAATAACAGAAACCACATCACTTGAGGACTACCAACAGCAGCAACAATTAAAATGGATAGCACATGTAATTGAAAGAGAAAATAATGACATAATCAAGATATCAATGTTCTGCACTACTTCAAATAAAGAACTGTACCAAATAACAGAAACCACATCACTTGAGGACTACCAACAGCAGCAACAATTAAAATGGATAGCACATGTAATTGATCGAGAAAATAATGACATAATCAAGATATCAATGTTTTGCACTCTTCAAATAAAGAACTGTACCAAATAAGAGAAACCACATCACTTGAGGACTACCAACAGCAGCAACAACTAAAATGGATAGCACATGTAACTCAAAGAGGAATTAATGACATAATCAAGATAACATTTCACAGATAAACAGTCAAGAAGGAAACCACTGCCAGTACTGGAAAGGTTGATAGCAGCTACAGGACTTGAGAAGCGTATTTACCTGAAAAATTGTTTTAAGAGAAATATTTCATAAATTTCAACTGTCAGCTCAGTCAATGAATGCCAAATGTAACCTATAGGGAATTACCCAGATCAATATACTCCTGATGAAGACTAGAAAGTACAACAGCCGAAACATTGTGATAATGACAACAAAGATGAGGACAACATTTCTGACACTGTCCTGTGTTATGATTCTTGGGATAGTGAACAGAAGAACATCCTGTGCAGAAATATGCACTTCCCTATAGAAAAAACTTATTCTCATTTATGCCTATATTAATATGTAAAAAATATTTATCAAAACACTATCTTTAATTATTTTTGACACTATTATTCATTATGGGAAATAAACTTATTTTCATATATTTTCATCTTCACATTTAATGTAAAAATGTACATGCATGGATATTTGTCAAAACTCTATCTTTAATTATTTCTGACACTATTCCTTGTTTTGTCTGCCAGTATAATGAAAGTGAAATGACATGCAGTTAAATCTATACTTCGCTCTCAGAAAACAACAGATTCTCATCTAGTCTTATTAATATGAGTAAGAAGCACACGAACTGTTCTCTGTCAAAACTCAATTTTTAATTATTTCTGACAATATTCCTTCCTATGTTATAGCCACCAGACAATGAAAGGCAATGTGTTGAAATATGCACTTCACACTCAGAAAACAACAGATTCTTGTCTAGTCTTAAATAATGTGGAAGAAGCACATGGTCTGTTATGTCAAAACTCAATCTTTAATTATTGCTGACACTATAGAGGACAATAGAATGACATGTGCTGAAATATTTCACCTTATGAAAAGATAAACAAGCCTGATCTCATGAAATGTGAAAAAGCACCAATATCTCTATCTTTAATTATATCTAACAATATTCAACTTCATGACCATTGCTGTAACAGTGAAATATACTGAAATCTACATTCATTTCCTTTATATACCTGTCATTTGTAGTGCTTAATAAGTTTTGTCTTGTTGTTTTTCTCCCAAACCCTCTTCTACAATTCATACTGCTTTTCTTTATCCCTCTTTCCCTCAATATGTCTTGTGCATATCAGGTTTTCCAACCCCTCCTTTCTCATTACATGTCCCAGAAATTTCAACTGTCTCTTTCTTCCTGATGTTAAGTATAAGTTTTCTTTTTGTTTTCATTTTCTGCACTCACCATGAGAAAAAAAAACAGACTTTCATCTCCTGCTTATGCAAAGAATACTATTAGTTTGATCTGGCTAAATACCCTTCAGTGTTAACACTGAAACTCAACCTTCAAAATCACAGCATTATAAGGGGTTTAGAACAGTGTTCACTTCAAGTAGTTGGAACTATGCAAGTATTCTTGCTACAAATCAGGACTTCAACCTTTTGCTTTCTTTCAGGGTTCTAAAATTGAAAAAAGTAAGCATATTCTTTTGCTATAATTTTGAGTATTGAGTAATCAGATCTGTTTATATTTTGACGTCTGGGTTAAAAGAAATCAGTTTATTGGCACTTTCCGTAACGAAAGTGATCCCTGTTAATTATCGATTCAGGTTCAATTAGTAAAAATGTTGACTTAAAAATTACTTAATGTGAAAGTAGGGCATAAATGAATTGGAGTGCTCATTTGATTAAATTAATTAAGGGAAGCAATTAAGGGTCGAATCCTAACAAGAATCGACAGAAAGGGAAAATATTCTATCGAGCTGAGGAATTTCCATGCGGCAATTTCCCAAGTGCAAGAGAAAGTTCTAGAAATTCTGGGAATACTCTTTTTTTATTTTTTTTTTTATTTAAAAGAATTTTTCGAAAGATATTTGTTTATAAATTCTTCTTAGGAATAACTACATTATTATTGATTTGATCCTGAAAAATTTGAAATGGGATCTTCCAATTTTAAAAAAATGTTTTTGTTTGTTTTTTAGATTTGCTGTTTGCATTTTTCATTGTTTTCTTTTGATGTTGTTTTTCCTATTTATTATTCGTTTTTTTTTTTTACTCTTTCATCTATTTTTCTATTTAAAGTGCTCAAAACTGATTCTTTTTCCCAACCCATACACCTAATCAGAATTTAGATATTTCTCATGAGCTTTTTCCATATTCTTTTATTTTAATATTTTATTTAAAAAAATGGAGTAAATTTTTTCTTGAAATATTTTGTATTTAAATCTCAACCACAACATAGAGTCATATTTTACTGTATTGCCTATCTAGAAAGCTTCCCATCAATTATTGAAGTCCTTCAACATTTTTTTTTTACAGATAATGATTGAATTCACTTATCGTGTAACAATTTCTTTCTATTTTTATTTTATTTTTCTATCTATATTTCTTGTTAGAAACTGTTATACAAGCCATTTTTTACTGACAGTAACCCTTGGGGTCCAGGCTGGAATGTGCTTTTAAAATTCTCTATTAAGAAGAAAAATTTCCACTGTTGTTATAAAAAGATTTTTGGATGGTCTAAATTAGTAAGAAGTGTGTTTAAAAAGCTTGTAATAGAATATCAACAAAGAATGAGAACAGCAAAAAGGAAAGAAATTGAAACAATTTCTTTTCGGATAAAATTCTTTGTACTTTGATCAAAGGTTTTTATTGAAATACCTTGGAGAGTGTGAAGCAGAAGAGGAAAATATTGTTTTGATATAATTAAATTTTGACTAATTGGATTTATATATTAAAAGTGCAAAGAAGAGTAATAGCCTAGATGTCACAGTTTGTAGTCATTTTTGAACATGAAGGAAAAAAAATGGAATTTAACAAGTAACATATCGTCCTTAGCAAATCGTCCTACAAATATTTTTGATTTTTTTCCTGAATTTAGTAATGGTAACAAGAGAAAAACAAGCAACATGCTTGTCAATAGGATGCATAAAATCCAAGGACGGAATGCAGATATGAGACAAAGAAAATTACTTTCGAGACGGAAAGAATACACAAATATCAAAAGTTCAGAAATATTAAAATCTGAAGTGGAATCAGCACTGACGAAATTGAATATAAAAAATGCAGCAGGACCAGATGGAATCATAATCCAGATTCTGGTAGTCTGAGATATTTTCAGTATTGACAAGATTAAAAACAAAATTAATGAAATATAAACAGTGTTGATATTCCAGAAGATCCTAGTAGATCCATTTTCTTAGCACTGCCTAAGAATCCAGGTGTAGGTGGATGTGAACGCCATCAAGGCATCATGCTAATACGCCATATAACAAAACTGAATACTGAATAGAATTAGACTAGAAATAGGACAAGATCAGTGTGGTCACTGGAACGAGGAATGTAATATTTATGCTCAGAATGATATCAGAAAAAGCAACACACACCCAGAAGCATGTGTAACTGCATTTCATAGATTATGCAGAAGTGCTTGACAAAACATCCCAAAGAACTGTTGGAACTACAAGGTAATTCTTACATATTTAAGAAAGATACCAGAATATTCCAGACCTTATACTGGCAGCAAACCACTTCCATATGGATAGAAAATAAATTCAGCAAATATACTAAAACAGAAAGTTGTCACTGAACTTATTCAATCTATACAGGGAGGCAATTTTAAGAGAATTAGAACATTTTTTTTTAATAATTTCACCCCAAGCTAGGCAGGAATGCCACTAGTACACAGGGGGTTACAGAGACTGACACAGAGAGAAAAGACTGGGTATGTGGATGGGTAGGAAAGAATAAAAGATGAACAGGATTCAAGAAGACAAAAGATGGCAATTGAGGTTGCATTTAAATTTTTGAAAATTGTAGTTTTCAGTGAAGCAAACAAATGGAAGGTAGTTATACAGGTGGGAAGAGAAAAGAAACTGTTGGAGTAGAAGTAGCAGATGCATTTAGCTATTCCAACAGTAAAAGGGTGGGACCTAAATCACAATCTAGTAGCACACTTAAATTCATGCAGTTGGGGCACCAGGAAAAAAAAGCTTGTCAGAGCAATTGCCATGAAAATATGTGTAGAAAAGACAGAGGGAAGCTACACATCCTCGGTGAGAAAGTGACTAAAATCAAGATGCCAAGTCAGGATTGATTACATTGCAGATCGATCTTTGGATTTTGTCAAGAACCTCGAGATGAATAGCAGGAGCACCAGACCAGATATGGCAACAGTATTCAGTGCATGGATGAATGGTAGATTTGTAAATGTACAAGATGGACAGTGACGAGAAAAACTTTCTGGTATAACACAATGACCCTAACTTTCCTGGCAGTAAATGCACCTATTGATTCAATATAGTCATTCCACTTCAGTCCAAGTCAGTTGAAAACATGAGGCCAATAAGGTGCAGTGTGTTTCTCTCCAGGAGTCTAGAATCAGTCATGCTGATGGCAGACTGGAAAGTTTCTCTATGGTGGTTAAATGAGAGCAGTCTCATTTTGGAGGCATTGAAATTCACATGCCATTGCTTGCCCCAGTTAACCACTGATTAGAAGTCCTTTTCAAGATCAGTGGCCAGTTTAACTCTTTAGCTCTGCCACATTTGCTATTGAGACAGGAGTAAATGGTAGTGTCATCTGCATAAATGCCTACTTGGAAATCGATGACATCAAGAAGATCCTTGACGAATATCAAAAATAGCATGGGATCCAGGATATATATATATATATATATATATATATATATATATATATATATATATATATATATATATATATATATCAGGTCATCCCATAAGTTCAGTCCAAATTTTGAATAAAGAAAACATGACCAAATGTTACATTTAATTACAGATTCAATCAACAATGTATTTTCCCTGATTATCTATGACTTCCTTCCATCTATTAACAAGCTTACTAATTCCATGACTGTACAATTCTTTTGGCTTTGATTCAAAGAACTCACAAATGTCAGTTTTAACCACTTCCTGTGTTACAAAAGCTGTTTCTTCCAAATGATTCTGTAAGCTACAAAACAAATGGTAGTCTGAAGGAGCAAGATCAGAAGAATAAGGTGGATGAGGAATTTTCTCCCAACCAAGTTCTTTGATCTTTTGTGATGTTATTCTTGCTGTGTGGGGTCACGCATTGTCCTGATGAAATATCACCCCTTTTCGATTCATTAGAGCAGGTCTTTTTTTCCTCAAAGCTTGGTTCAAATGCTATAATTGCTGACAGTATATTTGAGCAGTAATTGTTGCATTAGGTGGTAAGAATTCAAAGTGGATTATTCCTTGGTGATCCCACCAGATTGAAAGAAGAACCTTTTGCCCATGAAGTTCCCTTCTCAGCTATGGCTGGGGTCCTTCCCCTTTACCAAGCTACTGTCTATGACACTTAACATTTCGATAAAAGATCCATTTTTTGTCGCCAGTCACAAGTCTATCCAAAAAAGGTGAAACAAGTTGGCGAGAATGGAGAGAAGAGCAGATGTCAACTTGGGATTTGAGGTTGTTTTCAGACATTTCATGAGGCACCCATTTTCCAAGTTTAGGAACTTTTCGAAGTTGTTGAAGGTGACGATGAACATTTGTATGGTTTGAACTGAGAACCACTGCCAATTCCTCAACTGATAAAGCAGGATTTTCTTCAAGGGCTGCTTCAAGAAGCTTTTCATCAAACTCAACTGGACGTTCGGTTCGATCTTCATCTTCAAGGGTGAAATCTCCACCTCTTTATTTTGAAAACCATCTTCTGCAAGTTCTTTCATTCACACATTCCTCTCCATAAACTGAGTGAATGTTTCTAGCCACTTCGGCTGCTGAGTTTCCTTTCTTGAACTCATAAAGCATTATGTGCCTCAAATGATTCTTGGGTACTTCCATGTTAGCAGGGTTTTAATCAAACAAAATTTAATTTTATTGTTCTCCGAAATAAAATTTGATCAGTTTAAATGCATCTAAACATAAAAATAATGTTCAGCTCCATTAGACATTATAAAATACTCTTTAAATTTCATTCATTTTAACAAAAAGTTAAAATTCGGACAGAACTTATGGGATAACCTGATATATATATATATATATATATATATATATATATATATATATATATATATATATATATATTGAACAATAAAAAAAATTAAAATCTTCAGACACACTGGGTTGTAGATTAATATTCTTTCGTTTTTTTTTATTATTATTCCATTTAGATTCCTCGACTAGTTTTGGCCGAAATGGCCATCATCGGGAGGAGAAATATTTCTGCTTCCTGCTAGCACTAAACTACAGAAAGGAATGTCTTGATGGAGAAAATGAACTTTTGTCTGTAGTTTTCATTTGTTTTTTATTTTTTTATCTTTTTAACATGAATCTTTTAACATTCCTTGTGTTGGTCAAACAGTCTCTTTTAAGTTGTTATTTGAGATAATAGCTGGATAGATACATGCTGCTATGAATTCTCTGGTCAGTTTGACAGTTTTATTGGACTTGGTGAGGGGATGTGTCTCTGTTTAGTGTTTGTGTGTGTGTTATTTGGTTCTTAGGCAGTGAGTGAGTATGATATGTGTAAGCGTGTGTATTGCTGTGGGTGTGTGTTATCATTTGGCTCATTAAGGAGTGAGTGCGTATGATCTGTGTAAGTGTGTATATTCGTGTGGGTGAGTGTATAAGTGTGAGGCCTCCACACCTCCGTAAGCCTGTCTGTCTTGTGTGGCTGAGAAATGTGGGTAGGTTTTTTTATTTGTTGAGTTATATCTATATATTGTTAAATTTGTGATTTAGCCCAGCTGGATATTTTGTTTTTAGACTTTGTATCCACTTATTTTCATGCAACTCTAAAATATTTCTAATGTTATCTGCTCTGAACTTTTCTATTCTCTCAATTATAGTGAATTTGGCATGGGTTTTGAAATCGTGTTTTTCCAGGCGGAAATGTTGTTCTACAGGTAATAATTTTTCATGGGGAGTCGACTTAATTCGTTTACGATAATTGTTAATTCTGTAGTGAAAGGGCCATTCAGATTTTCCTACATGTTGTTTCTGGCATAGTGTGCATTCTAGGAGGTAAATTATGTTATGACTTCTACAGTTAGAATCGTGGTAGATTTTGAAAGTAGATTTAGTGACTGAGCTAGTGAATGAATTTGTGTTTTCAATATGGTTGCAACATAAACTTCTTTTGTTGTTGCATGGTTGGGAAAATCCTGTTGTTTTTGTTCTTAGTTTATTACGGATTACCTTGTCCCCTGAAATGTGGTTACTACCTATGTTTTCTTTTAGGTTCTTAGGTCTACGATATGCAAGAAGTCCAGGTTCCTTAAACAGTTTTTTTAGGTCTGGTTTGAGATGTAGTATTTCCCAGCGACGTTTGATTATTTGGGATAGTGGAGGCAGAGTGGGGTTGAAAGTGGTTACTAGAGGGATGCGGCTAGATTTATTTTTAATTTTGTACATTAGGGTGTCTTCTCTAGGTGTGGAAATTGCTTTATATATTTGTTCCCTGAATAGGTGTTGTTTATAGCCACGTGTTGTGAATTGATGCTCCAGATTTTCAATATATATATATGACCAACTGGAAAGTGTTTTTGTGACACATTTCATTCATTAGGATTTCATTGAACTGGGCTTTCAGGATATTTACACGTCTATACATGTGCATAAAACGAGAGATGCTGGTAGTTTTAAAATTTTTTAAAGAATATATTTTTTTTTTATCAATCTATCTGAAATAATCTGTATGCTTTTTCTTTTTCTCTCCATCACCTTTTTCTCTGATTGCCCGACACTGTGATAATATAAAATCTACCAAGAATAGTGAGATATTGTAAGAGACTGGATGCAAATTTATTGTAGCTGAACTAAATACTGCTTGTTGATATATAGAATTACACAAAATTATATTTTGTTATAACATACATATATAATCTCTTTGAAAATTATACCATAAACATGTTATAAAATAACTACAAAAATAACCATTTTGTTTCAACACCTCTGGTGTCTTATCAACATTATCACTTGATAAGACACCAGAAGTGTTGAAACAAAATGGTATTAGGTTGGTGCAAAAATAATGACGTAATAATGTCGTTTTTTGACGTTAAAAAATACGTCAAAAAACGACATTATTAAATTATATTTGCTCTACTCTGTATTGAGCACTCTTTTAAAAATAGTGTTTTTGGTTATTGGAATTTATTCTGTATACACCAATCCTATACTTGGATATATATTATATATATATATATATATATATTAAAAAGAAGAGAAGAGAGGTGCCGTAAACGTTTTTGGTTGTAATGTGGATTTATTTAGAAAAAAATATTATGCTTTGTTTTACATAATGTAAAACAAAGCATAATATTTTTTTTCTAAATTTTTTCTCTTCTCTTCTTTTTAATATACATACTTTTCTCTTGTTGGAACCACTACAACCTCTTTCTTATATATATATATATATATATATATATATATATATATATATATATATATATAATAGGGTCTATTTAGACAGCAAGTATTAATTCAAACAGGTTTAATTAAAAAAGATTGTATTGTATACTTCCATTTTTTTTTAGTGTATTTGAATGCAAACCATGGATAAACTGTCCAAAGTTCATGTTTGTATTGCTTTTCCAAGCATTTTTGACCATCTCAATCATTTTCAAGAATCAATGTGGTGTTTGCATGGTTGGCAAAATTCCTTTGTCTACATCCTGGTATTCTTGTGCTCTTTTGAAATCTGGAAGTTACAAAATAAACAAAACAAAAATACAACCTTTTTGGTGCCGCCTTATTCCCAATAATTCTTACCCATAACATCTCCAGAGGCTATTTCAAACTTCCACTTTTAAGGAAATGCTTTGCCATATCAGGATTACCAGTTTCATTGCACATGTATTTTCAAACTATTATTGAGTAAAACTTTGGAATTATTTATTTCTACAATTTATTGTGGATAACTGAAACTCTGGAAAACAAAAACCAGAGATAATCGAGAGACTGTATGCACAATTTAAGATGTTCTTGTGAAGTAATATGGTTTTTGCACACAGTAGGCATGGGAAAAAAAAATCAATAAAAAGCAGGTGAAGTTGGTATTCACCATATCAAAACTCTTTCTGTCCGTTTTTCTAAAGAAACAATTGCAATACAAATGGTATTTATTGGTTCTGAATCTGACATTTTACGGTTCTTTTGCAAACTGTTCATCGTCTGGCAGGTGCAGTACCTGCAAGGTTTCCATACAATGTTTACACGATGAGTTTGCAACATGAAGCCATCGTTGCACGACATCAATTGTTTTGAATGTTCAGTAAATGTCCTCTTCTTCGTTACTGTCGGAAGAAGCCAACTATTTCAGATGGGGTGAGGAATCAAAGATGGTGAAAGAAAAAGGAATCTGAAGAATGGGATACCTGAGTGGAGAATGCCAAAAAAAAAAAAAAATACAAAAAACCTGAAAAAAGTGAGGAATGAGATGAAAGAAAAAAAAGAACTGATAATCTACGCCTGAACACCCAACAGAGTTGAGATCAAATATTTTAGTCTTCGTTTTCTCATATAAAATGAATTGAATCTCCTTAGTGCTATATGGCATGTATCATAACTTCATAAATAAAGATTTTAGGAGAGGATACCATGACTCTTCCAGATCCACTGATTGACAACGAAGACCATTTATTACAGGCAGTTTTTTATCTGCTGTTGCAGAAGAATATTTGCCAACTGGAAGGAATCCATGTATTACAGTATTGATTATTCTCAGAGAATATGAGGAATCAAATATTATATTCAAGCTATATATATATATATATATATATATATATATATATATACTAGCTTAGAAGCCACCCTTTGGGTGGACTTTAGGCTAGTTCCTGTAGAGGGCTTTTGGGCTTTGGGCCTTTTATTGTCAGCATTCTATGTATGTAAAAGTTATAAGAATTTAGAAATAATTGAATTATTTTATCTTTATTCAATACCTTAATTTTGCATAATCTTTCTTCATATAGATTTAGTTTTTATGTTAGTGTCATATGTGATCCTTTAGTTCTGTTAGTGATCTTCATACAAGCCCACATATTGTGCCACAGGAAGTATCTCAGGATATAGCAACAGGAATATTTGTTGACATTTTTCACCATAGTCTTTCATCACTTAGCCAGTCAATATGGCTGATTTTGAAATTTCTGATATTACTCTGGCACATGAGATGTATTGACAGCTGAGAGGTTACTCTCTAGCTTGTCTTTATAACTGAGACATGGTTGTCCAACACTCCTATGGCCACTGTCAAGATGGCTATACATGAGGACCTTAAGCATTCTGTTACCACATATGTATGCAACATGACCAGCCCAGTGAAATTGTGACTGCATCAAGAAAGTCCCAATTCCACCAATGTTACCAGACAAGAACATATATATATATATATATATATATATATATATATATATATATATATATGAATATACATCATATTCAATGTTGGATGTGAATCCCCTTCTTCTCCCTCCAGCTATGGGTAAATAGCACAACAGACTGGGTTCTATAGTCTTTGATGGTAACTGGTCTAGGAGAAGGACAACTCTGAATTTAAAACCTGTGTAGGGTCATTCGGAGACCTTGTGGCATGTAGTGCACCAAGTCTCTGTATTTGGCCCCTCAAAAAGTGTGGATAGTCGTGCACGAAATCTTCACCATTACAATCAAATCTCATGTGCTGTTGTCGGGCTGTCGGTTTCCTAGGGACTGATCTGCTTCACCCTCATATGTTGAATTTGACCAGAGAGTCATAGATGACTACATATACATATATAGAGTCATAGATGACTATATATATATATATATATATATATATATATATATATATATATATATATATATATATATATAATGTCATCCACAGACAGACTGTTTCGCTGTATCACAGCTCATCAGTGTGGCTAGACATCCGGTTGCCTCTAGCTAGGATCGAAACCCGACTGAATTGGTATCAGGCGGATATTCTACCACTAAGCTGTCGGCACACGGTTGGGATGAAGGTGGATTTTTAGCATATTTATTTTTGGAAACACACCCAGTGACCGACAGTGACTCAATTCGGCTTGCGAAGAGTCTCGCTATATAGCTATAATAGTCACTGTTTACAAACCCATACCTCAGCCCTAGAGTGCTCAACTGGAATTAGATTTAATTCAGGAGCTAATATAATGTCATCCACAGACAGACTGTTTCGCTGTATCACAGCTCATCATATATATATACATATATATATATATATATATATATATATATATATATATAGTCATCCACTGACAGACTGTTTCACTGTATCACAGCTCCTCAGCGTTTAATAGCAATAGGAGCCATTGTTTTTTAAAACTACCTTTTAAAAGTGGACACTGATGTCAACTTCAAGCAGCAACAGTCTGTTTCATTCTTAAACTCAATCTTTAAGCCACTATATATATTTGTGTGTGTGTTTTTGCATGTTAAAATTCAGGTATAAATAAAAGATAAATATATCTTTGAAAAGAGACTATCAATAAGACAAAAGGAAATTTTGATATATTTTTTTTTCTTGACAATATTTTTAATTCTGTTTATAATTATATTTATGAAGTCCTTACATTTACAGTGGCCTAAGAAAAGTTTTTAGCCAGGAAAAATAAGCTACATCCAATTTCAAAATTTAATTACATAATCCCAACTCAACAAAATAAATAGTATTTGAAACTAGTATGGAGCTGATCCTCCATTTGCTAGTTTCAATGCTTGTATTCAATTTTTCATGGATTTGATCAAGTTATCAGCAATCATCTGATCCCTATTTTGTCATTCCTTTAGCAATGTTTCTTTAAGGGTTACCACTGATGGGATTTTGGTTGCACGCTCTTGAAGTTTTTGGTCAAGGTGCTCCCAAACATGTTCTATTGGATTCATGTCAGGATCTTAGGCTACCCATGGCAGTGATTTAATTCCTTACGATTCCTTCCAGGCCTTTGTTACTTTGCTCGTATGACATGGCACTCCATCTTCTTGATAAAAGTAGACATTCTTGTCAATCTGATTGGTTTCAAATAGTGGGAGTAGTCCTTTCTCTAATATTTGACAGTTTTTTGGACCATTCAACCGCTCATCAACAAGAATCAGCTTAGATTTCCCTCTAAACCATTACTCCAACCTCTCAATGTTTCACAGTTGCCTGGAAATATTCAGTGTTCCAAATCTCATTTTGATTTCTCCAAACATCTATCTCAAATTCAAATATTGGCTGTATTTACTTACTTTGTTAGGGGCCAGAAAGAAAGACATGGAAAGAAGAAAGTAGATTGAACAAGAGTATTGAAATAGCAGAACAAAATAAGTGTTATTAGTCAGCAGATAGAAGTGTCCATCCAAACTGTCAGGTTACGCTGTGTCCCGGCTGCCTACCTAGGAAGTCTTGTAGGTTATTATTTTTGAAGGAGGAAGAGTTCATTATTTGCCCTCATTGAAATTCACCAATTTCCTTACTTCCACAAACTTTCATTGTAAAATATAAGTTAACTATCATTCATAGATGAGAGTAGCTTGATACTAACATGGTTTTATCTGAAAAAAAAGAGATGTTACTACACAAGACAAAATTGCTGTAAGCAAAGGTGGCTAAAAACATATCATAGCCCACTGTACCATGATAAACTCTTTCAGAGGAGGAAACATTGATAAAAATTTTTCCTTTTGTCATTATTCATATGTGTGTGTGTGTGTATGTGTATAGATATATATATATACAGTGTATCACAAAAGTGAGTACACCCCTCACATTTCTTCAAATATTTAAGTATATCTCTTCATGGGACAGCACTGAAAAAATTACATTTTGACAGAAATAAGAAACCTTTTCACAAAAAAACGCCCAAAAAACTTATGTTTCATCAGTTGGTTAAATGCGGGGAAGTGGGTTGGGACAGAAACTTTTCAGCATTCTTGTGTATTAAGCTACAAGATTGGCCTTACATATATTAATAGATAGATAGATAGATAGATAGATAGATAGATAGATAGATAGATAGAGAGAGAGAGAAAGAGAAAGAGTAATAAATAGATTTTAACAGAATGAAATTGAAAGACAGATATGAACAGAGAATGAAAGGAAGAAAGAAAAAAAAAAGAAAAATAAACTGAAGTAGGTATATTTGTATAAAATGATATTGATAGATAGGGTTAGCTTTTAACAGGATGAAAGAGAAATATATATATATATATATATATATATATATATATATATATATATATATATATATATACTATTTCATTAAATAAATAAAGAAAATTTTATTTTTTTCTAATTAACAAAAATATCTTGCTTTAAGAGAGGCCCTTTATATTAAACATCTGTCCCTCACTATCAACCTCACCCTGTTTAACAATGGAAGTGACATGTTGAAAGGTTTTTTAAAATAGGAAGATGTTCACTCAAATTCCAGCCATGTTCAATACATGAAGGCTTGGAATAAATTCTCCTACAAGTGTTCAAAGCTACATAAAAAAATACATCTTGAACATATCAAGTTCTAAGCTAACAGTTTCTTCTTTCACACTTCTCATCTCTGAAACTTTCTCTTGGCTTCAACTTTAATTTTCAAAAATTGAAATCCAATGTCAATCATTATCTACTGTCTTCTTGATTCCTCTTCTTTATCTGTTCTCTCTCCTTAAGAATGTATTTCTTTTTTCTTATTCTTTCCCACTCAGTAACTTCTTGTGTCTTAGGGGCTTTATTGCCTTGCTTGCGGGGGAAGTAATTTTAAAAAATAGATCTCTTGCTGAAAATATTGTTGATACAAAACTTTTATAAATTAAAAGAACTTCTATTACAAGTGACTTCTCCCTGTTGGGGTGGGGGGTGTCACATGAAATACCAGTCACTACTGTGACATTAAATTTAATATGATGCTGGAAGCTTTTCTTTATGTGCTGAATTTGTTTCACAATATTAATTCTTTTGGACATCTGTAGTTTTTCTCACTATATTTAAACCAGGCTTTCATTGGGAATATGCTGCATTTAATAATTTTTCAAGAATGTCAGACTTTTTCATCATAGGGCTACTTTGAGGAAGTTATGAACCATCCAGATGCTCTTTTTTGATTAAATACCCATTATAATTTTCCTCAGATGACGTTTTCACATTTAACCCATATCCAACCTTGGTCAGATAATATACAAACACATACATGTTTGCTAATATACGAACCCTATTTTCATCAATGTTATAATACAATGCAAAAAAGACATCAAGTTCATGCTATTGAACAAGCTTGGATCAAACCTTCAAAAATATTATTCTTTTTCTTCTAACCAATTTAGTGAAGTTTTCTTTTATTTAATCTCAACAGAATTACAATATTTTGAGTTTTATTGTGAGTTCTCTTATTGAGGTTCTTGGATCATTTTCCAACACAAATTTCAGATAATTTTAGCCTAGTCTTTCATGACTTCCTGAAGTTCTCACTGAAATGATTATTTCCTATTCAGCATCTAACTTTGGTTTAGATTGTCACTGCCTTCACCCAAGGTGCATTGAGCTGACACTAGCTAGCCAATGACTGCAGTCCTTGCAGAATATAACAGATTCTGATCAACTGAAGTGGGAGAAACTGTAAGGTTTGCCTTAAGTCCACCATGCTGTATGATACCCACAGTCACAGACTTGAAGACATTAGGAATTATGGAGCAATGTTCTATGAGCCAAGACACAACCTTTCACTACTGGCATGGATCTGTCTGCCACAGGCAAACCTCTAAATTTGTCATTTGTATTTCTCACAGTATCTGCTCCGTTTTCAATCTAAAATGTGATTTTCATTCATTAAAAGCATTGTCACCATATGCAGAATTAATTATACTCAAATTTCAGCTACATAATGGCCAGGTTTGAACTCACATGAGAATAAAATGTGAAAATCACGAAGGCTTTCATGCATTAGATTTTTCTTCCTGCTCAATTAAAATCTAATCCATTTATCGAGCTTTCCTTTCCTGTGGTTTGCTCTTGGATTATTGGAAATGTATTTAATTTAACCACATGTTTTCTCACTGTGGTTTTTGGATCATTTTCCCTCATAGCCTTGAAATCTTTATCATCAATTAACAATTTCGGCATACCTCTCTCCTGATTTCCTAAAATGAAATCTTGGCTTGGAAACTTTAGAAACCAACATACTACTGTTCATTCCATACACTGAATTTATATTTTTCCATTTCATATACAGAATTTTTATTGAATTGAATTTTATTTTTTTAAATTGAAAAAAGTTTCTTTCCTCACACTTCTTGTTTTAGGGACTCTCTTTCAGCTTCTTTTTTCTGGGTGTTGTAAGCATATGCTGGTCATGGGCTTAAGTTGGAAAACACGTCTCCAGGTAGATTAATTCCACAACAAAAATGGCAGACTCAGAATGTGAGTTTGGATAATAAAAGGGGGTAATCACAAAAATATATATGTATATAAACAAAGGCTAAGTATCTATTAACAACACAAAGGTATATATAGACAATAGGAAATTGTTGCATGCTATAAAACAATGTATATGAAAGAGGAAAACATTTAATCTAGTGAAGGTGTTTGTGTAGAAGTAAGTGTAGCAAACATGTGTATATATGCATGTGCGTCAGAGAGTTCAAATGTCAACAGAGGACCATAGAAAGTAAATGCTCCTCAGTGACAGCATTCTCATCTATGTGCAATCTACATCTTAACATCCCTGGATGGAATAGAAAAAAAGTGAGAATGTCACTGCCTATCTATATGCTTAGGGAGTGCCCCCCAGCAACATTATTTTAGGAAAGTAAGTAGGGTAACCTCGCATGGGTCAACAAAGATTTACAAAAATGCAAAAGCAATGTCAGTCATCATACGCTCTCTCCTTAAATTAATTTCTTTATTGTGCTTTATCCTAAATAATATTTTCTACATTTCTTTCACTATTAGTAACCAACTCACCCCTGCATCTTAGTGGCTATATCACCTTGTTTCTGTATAATGATTAAGAAATAAAAACGTTCAAAATTTTCCTAGAGATGACATAAAATATAACGTACACATCTACGTTCTGTATTATTAACACACAAAAACGTGTGTTTGTATGTCTGTGTCTGTGTGTGTGTGTGTGTGTGTGTGTGCATGTAAAAATTTCTGATATATCTAAAATATATCTCTAGAAATCAATATGTATATAGATAAAAAGAAAACTTATCTTACCTGATATGTTTTGCTCTCTGACAAACTTTATGAAGCAAAATGTGAGAATTTTATTTTGCAACAAATAAAAATGTTGTTAGTTTATCAAAATTTTTAAATTGAAGAGACACTCATAAATATTCATCAGGTTAACTGAAAATTATGGAGGATGCTAAGTGACATAATTTAATGTCAAATAAAATAATAATTGCTATTATTTCTATGTAGCATGATATCTAGGTAAAGTACTGTATAGTAAAATTTTTTATATAGTAAATATATAAGTGGAATCATAGTTTGCCTTTAGATAAGTACATGAAATAAATTTGGACGTAAAGGTTTATAAAAACTGAAAATACTTTTGATACACATGAATAAAATGAAAAATACAAATTATTTTAAACTGGGCCTCAAGGCTTCTGAATCTGGTTGTAGAATTCAGGAAGTAGTAAAAAAAGTATGCAGTATCCTTCTGTACTATCTAAAATATTAATAAATTGCAGTGTGATCAGAATAGGGACATCCAGGGTAAATTTTAATAAAATAGGGCAATTTAAATAAGGATATCCTGAGTAGATTTTAATAAAGTGGGGCAATTTGAATAGCAATATCCTAGATAGATTTAATAAAAAGGATGATTAGAATACTGGGATATTCTGGGCAGATTTTTATAAAAGGGATGATTGAAATAGGGATATACTGTGTAGATTTTAATAAAAGGTGTGATCAGAATAAGTATATCCTGTGTAGATTTTTCTATCAAAAAGAAAAATCATATTAGCTTGTCTATTTGAAACTCAAAGGTAGTGTACTTATCAGATACATATAATTATATCCGGGAATTTTTACCTATGCTGTATGGTCAATATTAATTTTTAGATTTGCATAACAGAATCTGACAAAGATATGTCTGAAGTATTAATTACTGTCTGCAAATTATCTATCTATGTATATGTTTTCTTTTGTTTATTTCATTGTCTAATTTTCATTCGTTTATCATAAAGCGATGATTTAACACCTAGATATTTTCTGGTAATATTGGTCATGTGACTAAGGGAAGTGAAATCTCTCCCAGACTGTTCTCACCTGACATTACACCTTGGAAAGAAAAAAAAACAAATATTGATAATTTGTTTATAATTTGCACACTTTCTTTTAACACCATTTTAAATGATTTCACTTAACTTTTGGTTTGTGACAGAAATCATTCGTACTTAAAATAATTTTAAGCAATCAACAAAAAAAAAAAAAAATAGAGTTACTTTAATATTATTATTGTTTTTATAGCCTTATATTACCTTAAATTGCATGTGTATATACAGTGTGCAATGGATAAATTGTCGTCTAAATTACGCAAAAATGAAAATAATATTGATATCACATTTTAACAGATATATTTACAAAAATCACAAAAATTATCTTGAAATACTAAAGAGTAAATTTATTCAATAAAATCGCCATTGACTTCAACCATGGCTTCCAGACAACTTTGGAATCTCTGCATTTCTTCTGACCAGTCTCCCTCTTTAAGTTGATGAATGCTGCCATAATCCTTGCCTGCAGTTCATTTTTGGTGCTAAAAATAGTTTTGTTGGTCTCTCTCACTCAGCTGCACTCCACACATAACAATCAGGGTGGTTGCAGTCTGGGGAGTTAAGTGGCTAGATGTAAGGTGTAATGTGGTTGCAGAAATTGTCTGATAGCCATGACTGGGTTCTCCTGCTTGTGTGGCATGGCGCAGAGTCCTGTTGCTTGACATAGGGTCTTCCAGCATCCACCAAGGGAAATGATACCTCCTCAAGGCACTTGATGTCAGCCTCTGTGTTGAGTCTGAGGCCATGGGGCAAGATGAATGGAGGCATAATGTCGCCATCACTAGTCGTCACTCCAAACAACTTTGTAATCATCATCAGACTCAACCAACTCTTTCCGAATCCTCTGAACTGTTCATGAATAACACCCAAACACACTGAAATATTCGCATTGGAGCTTCTGGTAAAAATGCCAAGCAGTTCAGTATGCCACTTGAAAATTTTTTTGGAGTGAATTGTGTCATAGTGCTCTTTTTCTCACAAATGGTGCCCAACTGACCCTACTATACTCTAAAGTCAATAAAATCAAAACAAATAACGTATATGCACAAAATTAACATACCAAATGGCAGCAATCTACTCATCACACCCTGTATGTATATAAATGGAAAATGGTGATCATATGTATATATATATATATATATATATATATATATATATATATATATATATATATATATATAAAGAAAGAGCAGTAAGATATATCATGCGGTGTTCTTATAGATATTTTAATTTTACAAAATAGTGCTCAATGTAAACTTACAGAGCATTAATATTATAAACTAATTGATTTAAAATATGTTTTTTTTGCTACACAGTTTTTGGAAACATGGTTAGAACTGTGTAACGAAAAAACCATATTTTAAATCAATTAATTTATAATATATATATATATATATATATATATATTAAAGAGAAGAGAGAAGCCGCAAATGTTTTTGGTTATAACGTGGATTTTTTAAATACATATTGTACTTTATTTTCCATATTTTTGCTACACGTTTTTCGGGTCTTGTGACTTTCATCAGGAAGAGAGTGGTTATTTCCACATATTATTTAAAAGAATTAATTTTCCTTATGTTTTCCAATGTCAAACAGTTGTCTTTTGTGTGTAGTAGTAATCCAAAATTTCTTAGACATTACTACTACACAAAGGAAAATTAATTGAATCTAATTGAATTTAGGTCTGCATCCATTTTGAACCATTGTGTTTATCTGTACTGATTCTTCCATAACCACCTTTAGTTCCTTACACTTCTGTATCTATATAACTGCCTCAGTTGGCTGGAAAGCATAGAGCTGTAAGGTAGTTCCACAAAAGAGAAGTGTGAGTGAAGGAACTGTTAGTGTAGAATTTATGGCTACATCTAGCCAGCTCAATTTAGTGCTCTACTTAAATTCAAAAACTGTAGCTACCATAGTGAAGATCTCATTCATACGATTACTATGGTAGTATTTATAGAAAAGACACAGAGAGACAACCTTATCGCGACTGGAAAGTTACTAGAGTTGAGCCGCTGGATCAGGACCAATAATATTGCTGATTCTTCTTTGGATTTTATCAAGGAGTCAAAAGTAAATAACAAGGGCAATGGGCCATATATGACAGCAATATTCTAAGCATGGATGAATGGTAAACAGGTAAGATAGATTCTGGAGAGAAAAATTGTCTTGCCTGATATAGTGAACTGGCTTTCTTAACAGCTGACCTAACAAGGGATTCAGTATAGTTTTTCCACTTCATATCACAGAGAATGTGAGCCCAAGAAGGCGTAGTGAATCACATACCTGGAGGATAGCATCAACCACACACACATATATATATATATATATATATATATATATATATATGGGGGGGAATAAGTATTTCATCCCCTGCTGATTTTCTGAGTTTGCCACTTTACAAAAGTAGAAACGACCTATAATTTTCAGGGTAGGCCCATCTTGAAGGTAAGAGACAGAATATAAAAATATTCTCGAAAATTAAATTATATTAATTTTTGAACATTTATTTTTTTACTGAAAAAATAAATATTTCATCCCACAGCAAAACATAACTCAGTATTTAGTAAACAAACCCTTATTGGCAAGGACAGAAGCCAGACATTTCCTGTAATTGGTTACCAAAATTTTACAGATCCCAGAGGGGATTTTAGCCCACTCCCCTTTTCAGATCCTCTCCAAATCCTTAAGGTTTTTAGGTTGTCGTTGGGCAACTCAAAGCTTCAGTTTCCTCCACAGATTCTCTAAAGGATTAAGGTCTGGAGGCTAACTAGGCCACCACATTACCTTAATGTGTTTCTTCTTAAGCCATTCCTTTTTTGCCTTAGCCACATGCTTTGGGTCATTGTCATACTGGAACACCCATCCACAACCCATCTTCTGTGTCCTGGCTGAGGCAAGGAGTTTTTCAAGCAATATTTCCTTATACTTGGCCCCATCCATCTTTCCCTCAGCCCAGTTTAGTTGTCCTGTCCCCTTAGTAGAGAAACAGCCACAAAGCATAATGTTTCCACCAACATGCTTAATGGTTGGGATGGTGTTCTTGAGGTCTAAGTCAGCTTTTTTTTTTCCTCCAAATACAGCAAGTCGAGTTGATGCCAAAATGCTCAATTTTAGTCTTGTCTGAACACAGCACTTTCTCCTAACCCTCCTCTGAATCATCCAGGTGCTCATTTGCAAACCTGAGGGGTCTGTACATGTGCCTTATTGAGTAAGGGGTCCTTGAAGGCACTTCATGAGTTCAGTCTACTATGATGTCGTGTGTTAGTAATGGTTTTCCTGGTGACTGTGGTCCCAGCTACCTTGAGATCATCAACAAGCTCTTGCTGTGTAGTTCTGGGTTGTTTCCTCACATTTCTCATCATCAGGTTCACTCCACATTGGGAGATCTTGCGTGGAGCTCCAGACCGAGAGAGACTGATAGTCAATTGGTGTTTCTTCTATTTTCTTATTATCGCACCAACAGTTGACTCCTTCTCACCAAGCTACTTCTCAATCATCTTGTAGCCCATTCCAGTCTTGTGCAGGTATACAGTTTTGTCCCAGATGTCCTTAGACAATTCTTTCATCTTGCCCTTGTGGAGAGATTAGATTCTAATTCATTGAAGGATTTTGTGAATTAGTGTCTTTTATACAGGTAATGAGTACTTGATTAGGAGATAATAATTGAGTAATAGGACTAGTCTATATGCCTCCTGGTCACATAACCCATTTATGAAGCCTGAATCATTGCGGGTTGGTAGGGGGTGAAATATTTATTTTTTCAGTAAAAAAGAAATAAATGTTCAAAAATGAATATAATATGATTTTCTAGAATTTTTTTTTATATTCTATCTATTAATTTTATGACAGACCTACGCTGAAAATTATAGACCGTTCCTAGTTTTGTAAGGTGCCAAACTAAGAAAATCAGCAGGGGATGAAATACTTCTTTTCTCCACTATATATATATATATATATATATATATATATATATATATATATATATATAATAATGTTTTTTTAATGTCTCGTAATATTAAGTTTTATACTTTTATTTCGATCATTAAATTTTGTACCCACAAAAATATCTTTCAATATATATATATATATATATATATATATATATATATATATATATATGAAGAGAGAGAGAGAGATTGATAGAGAAATAAAGATAGAGAAAGAATGAGAAATTTTGTCAGAACTTTTGAAATGAGAAATTATTATCATTATATTCTTTGCTATTCCAAACAACATCTCATCACAGTTTCTCAAATGTTACAGTAATAGCAACTATCCAAGCAGCAATTGATTCAGTATAATCTTTCATTCAGATTGGACTCCCTGGTGAACAGCTTCTGGAATTAATCACAAAACTTCTCGCATATGCTCTTGTCCATTGTCAGGGTTCTCCCATCTGGTGATGTGACAAAATGCAATATATATCAGCACACCATTCTTTGACCATATTCGTTGTGTCAATGGACATTGTTTTCAACCTAACTCTGACTACAGAAGCTTGATCCTTCTATTTAAGCAAGGAGGTCAGTTTGACTTTAGATATGACTACCTTATCACTGTCTACTGATTTAACAACACTCTCTATTCTAGATTTTTATGCCTTTTTCATAGCTAGTCGATCTAGGAAAGGGTTGCTTGCTATAAACCGTGGCAAAAGACCAATTAATATCTTTAAGATGACCCCACCACTTATCCCCAAAAACAGAACTATAATTTCCTGTTGTGTTATTAATAACAGATGTTACCAGAAATACTTCTCATTCAACAATGAAGTGGTCAATTTCCAGTAACCAGCCAAAACGAAGCTTATCCTTATTAAATTATATGCAGATCTGAATGAGTTGATGTTCAGAATAAACTATGCTAAAGAAACTTGGACAATCTAGGAGATCTAAGTCAATTCTTTTAACTAGAACCTGGTCAATACAGCTAGAATGCTGCACTCTGCCTGAAGTGCCCCTATCTGTCCAAGTCCACTCTACATGCTTTGGATGTTCATTTTGGAATTTATCAACCAGATCAAGTCTTGTGACAAAATTACGAAAGTGTTTTATATCATAAGCATTGTTAGTACACGCAGTAGCACCCTCATGACAATTACAGTGTTCTAATCATTTGCTAAAACTACATGTCTTGAAGATATTACAAACTGATCAAATCACCAAAAGAAGGCTTCTCAATTTCATTAGGCTCATAAATCTGCCTGCGAAGTCAAGTGAACAAGTGCCATCCAAAGAAGGACTTATGAGCCAGGAAACACCCCTTGAATGGTTATCAAAATATGCTGAGATGGAACCTCCCTGACATCATACCCTCTTGCAAGAAGGTAAGTTTCCTGTACACAAAAGATATACACAGCAAGGCATTGGAGATTGCAGGAAATACAAGCCCTTTTACACTAAACTCAACCCTTCAAACTTGCTAACCAGAGAGACATAAACAATATTTACTTTTGTTGCCCTTTTGGGATGAATATGCCTGGGGTCAGGATACCAAAATCTTGTCCCATAGAGCCTTGGCCCAATTCATTTTTAATGGTGAACCCTCTCCTGATGTCTAGGAAAAGTTTGACAGCTCTGTATGAGGAGAGAGACCCTCCCAGAACAAAATTATTTCACCATCATATCATTCTCTATCAAGGCCAGTGGAGTTGCTGCTTCTGTGGTTGAATTAGCCTCCCCAGCATCGACCAACTTTGCCATTAGTCTGGACTTACTTAACAGTTAAAAGCATATGGGCATGCAGGAAATTCTTTAGGTCTTCTACACTTTTACCTTTTTAAAGTTCAAGAGGACCTTCAAGTCTTTCAGATGTTTCCACTATAAGCTTTTCTTTTTAAGTATGTACAGGTTCACACATCTGGTATGATATGTTGGTTTGTAGTTTGATGTTTTTTTTGGGTGGGAGTTCTGCTTCTAGACTACCCAAAGAGGAGTTCCACAATCTCTTGATTGATAATGGTGGTGGTGGTGGTAATGGTTGTATGGGTGGTGGTGATGGTGATCAAAGGTGGTGGTGTCAACGGGGCCATAGACTGTGACTTGGAAGGTAACATGGATTCTTTTGAGGGTAAGGATTTGGGAGTGGACAAATTTTTTTCTTGAGATGGTTGAATTGTGGGGGAAAAAATACCAAAAATATTGAGACATAGTAGCATTAAAAAACAGCTAAACTGGTTTATCAGTTGTCTCACATCAAAGCAAAAATAGGAGAAAAAATGTGCATAACAAATAAATACAATCCAGACAAGTATTATACACAAGAAAATATAACATTAAACACTATTTATGTTTAAGCTCACCAACCACTCCTTGTGCTTGCAAAGAATGGCTGGTTGGACTTAATATACAGTGATTCCAACAGCTGTTTTTTTTTAATCACTGTCATATTTTGGTATTACCATTTTATGATATTATATATTTTTGTTACGCCTCTTTTTTGTTATCAATTGTTTCCTTTGTGTCACAAATTGCTTTTTAATATATCTGCTTTTATTGTGCTAATAAAATTTTATACACTTGTGAAAATAATTTAATAATTTCAAATCAATTATATTAGTTCATTATATATTCAAAGTAATTTAGCACATTAGACAATAGCTGTACCATTGAGGATATATTCATGAATTAAAAAAAATGTTGGCGTGATTTCGATCTAATTATCTGTTCTAATTGAATTGAAAATAATGGTTTTCAAAACAAAAGTCAAAAAGGGCAATTTCATGATATGAGGATGGCAGTGTTAACTGCTTATTTGTCTGGTGCATAGCAAAACAATGTGTACTCCTTTTAAGTAAGAATTTAGTGCAATTCAAGGTTTGAAATACATACCTGTGCCAAGCTTAAGCTGAATTTGAGTGACAGCTTTACTGTCTGCCCATTCATATACACACATACATACTTCCATAGAAAATTTCATATACTGTGGTTCAAAATGATTATTTTTATCATTAGAGGATATTAAGGGAACTGGCTGACTTCACTGGATGCAAAGAGATATTTCTGTTTTACTGTTAAGTGTCTGATTAAAAACATTGCACAAAACTGACTTATTTTTATTCATTTTAATTCTGGAATTCTGATGTCATTTTAGTGAGAAGAAAACAAAAGCAACATTTTTGGCATATTAACGTTTTACTTTCTCTTATCTTCTACCCAGTACAAGGCCCAAGGGCCACTCAAAGTAGAGAGTTGCTGAATGGTATATTTTTATTCATTTTAATTCTGGAATTATGATCTCATTGTAGTGAGAGGAAAAATAAATGATATTTTTAACATATTAATGTTTTTTTCTCTACTGTCTTCCACCCAAGAGCAATTCAAGATAGATGGTTGTTAAATGTTGTTTTTGTAAAGGAATCAGTGTAGTAGAATTTCTTTTTGGGTTTGAAATATTATGTTTGAACTCACTCTGTAAGACAGACTAAAATACCTTTCATGTTCTCCTTCAATTTAATAATATTTTATTTGTGATCTAACTAATTCAATTGACCAAAAAAGATTCCAATAGATTCCCTACATAACAGTATTGTGTTTGACAAAATTTGTAAAAAAAGTGAATCACAGAGGCTTGATATATCTCTGACTCCTGATTGGAAAATTAATGCCAATATCATGTTTTCCGATATGTGCATAAAGTTAATATTAATTTACCGCCCAAAATCTATCAATGTGTTTCAAGCCTATCATATGAGATACAACATTATAAATACTAGAAACATTTTCAACTCTTCCTCTTTTGCCATCTCTCCCTCACAAGATGTAATGTTAGAGAGATTATATTTATCCCTTGAGGATAAACACTATGAAACACGCATACACACACTCACATGTATGTACACATATCTACAACTTGTATTCATTCCTTCCAATACAAGGACACTTCATCTACAAAGACTCACTTCTAACAGTGTGATTTTCTTCAGCAACAAACATGCCATCCAAGAGAATGCAACTTTCACCTCTTGTCAATATTAACCAGTGAGTTTTGCAGCATCAAACAATTTGCCAAACAAATTCACGTCATTCAAATCATTGAAGTCTCTAAGTAAGATTTCCTAACATAATACCAAATTTCAAAGTTCACTCACTCACCAACAAACTACATTTCAATTTAAACATTTACAATTTTTATCATGACGAGAATTCTACTCAAATAACGTACAGTTTGCCAAACAAACATTTTATTCAAAAAGGCAACTTTGAACATATCATAACACCAACTTACTTCGAGTCAACTATCTTACAGCCAAAAGCTTCTTAATATTTAATGCACAATTTAATCAATAGTTACAAGCTTAAAAGTTTATCTTTTAAACACAAAATTCAATTTTTGATATCAACCAACATTTCATTTACCAATTTTGAATACAACAAACTTTCCAGAAAGAACACAACTTACTTTCGTTAAAAGACTTTATTCATTTGTTGAATCAACTTTATTCACGTAATATTTAAGCTTCCATCTGTTTCATTAACAAAAAAGATATATTCAGTATTCAATAAGTAAAGGGAGACAGCTCTTACCTTAATCTTCAGTATCAAACTATAACAGAAATTTACAAAGTAAAATATTGATTAATCCGAACTGTTTAATTCTTTGAAAATCATTTTACTGACAGGGACAATGAACAAACAATTAGGTTGGTGCAAAAATAATGACGTAATAATGTCGTTTTTTGACGTATTTTTAACGTCAAAAAACGACATTATTACGTCATTATTTTTGCACCAACCTAATATCTATCTGTCCTAAAGAACATTCTCATTTTACAGACAAACTAGTACAGAACTTAATTTCATAAAGCCTAGATACCATAGCAGAAAATTCACGATTATATATATATATGTATGTATATGTATATGTATATATATATATATATATATATATATATATATATGTATGTATATGTATATATATATACATATATGTATATATGTATGTATATATATATATATATATGTATGTATATATATATATACATATATATATATATACATATGTATATATACATATATATATGTATACATATGTACATATATGTATATATATATATACATATATTTATATATATGTATATATATATGCATATATATATGTATATATATATATATACATACATATATATATGCATGTATATATACATATATATATATGTATATATATATACATATATATATGTATATATATATACACATATATATATGTATATATATATACATATATATATATATGTATATATATATGCATATATATATATATGTATATATATATATATATATATATATATATATGTATATATATATATATGTATATGTATATATATATATATGTATGTATATGTATATATATATACATATATGTATATATGTATGTATATATATATATATATATGTATGTATATATATATATATATATATATATATATATATATATATATATATGTTACATGAATCATTCATACAAAAAACAGATATAGAAGTTATTGATATAAACCCCGAACCTGTAGATGAATGTTGTGATCCCTGTTTATAAGTTCCAGTTGCATAAGGTCTTTTATTTTTTTTACAAGTTTTCATCTGTTCATACAGACATCATCCAGTATGGAAATAGATTTGTTTTTGTTTTTTACTTCCTGGTAATAACAGGACAACAAAATAATAGATGTGATCCGAAATATGTTTTTAGAAATGTTTTATTGTTAATTGTAAGAAATGTTTTGGGAGCGTGCGGTCACAACACTGAGGTTGAATTTTTGAATTTTAAGATTGTACATTTTTGTACTAATATGGTAATAGGAGAATTCTTTTTTGTACTTGTATATATATATATATATATATATATATATATATATATATATATATATATAACCTTTTAAGCCCAAGCAAGGCAATAAAGTCATTGAGATGCAAGGGTTACTGATTGTGAGAGAGTATGAGAAAAAAAGCTCTATTAAGGTGAGTGTACAATAAAAGAACAGGAATTAAGATGTCAGAAGATAATGATTGACATTGTATTTAAATTTTTGAAGATCAAAGTTGTCTGGAAAGCAAGAGGCTGGTAGAGAGTTCCACAAGCAAGAAGTGTGATAGAAGAAACTGTTAGCATACAAGTTACAGCTACATTTTACCCATTTTGACTGTAAACTGATGAGAAGTTGCCACCAAACAAGTACTGCACTTATATTCATAAAGTCTAGCTACCATTGTAGAAAGTTCATCAGAACAATCACCCTGAAAGTCTTTATAGAAAAGGCACAGGCAAGCTATGTTATGGCAGTAGGAAAGGGACTGAAACCAGGATGCCAGGTCAGGACCAATATCATTGCAGATTCTTCTATGAATTTTATCAAAATCTATAAATATATAGTAGGAGCCCCAGACTAGATGTAGCAGCAATATTCAAAGCAAGAACCAGCAGTAGACTTATAAATATGAAAGATATATTCTGACAAGAAAAATTGTCTAGCACATCATAGTGAAGCAACTTTCTTAGCAAGTGACAATTAGATCGAGCATAGAAATCAAGATAATCTTAGAATATCTGATTAGAAAAGAAATGAGAGTTAAAAAATAATATCTGCCATCTTTTGTAGCTCCAGAATTTTCACACTGAATTGTCCAAGAGACACATGACCTTGTGGAATAATTTGTTGATTAAAGTTTTTAATGATTCCCAAAATAAACTTATCTCCATTAATCACTGCCTTCCATCACCATAGCTGATGCTAACCCCCAGGAGTGTGACTTCTTTCACCTCCTCAGGCTAACATTCATAACCAGAGTGTGGAAAGACTATATTGAATCCATTGCTAAGTCAGCTGCTAAGAAAGTTGATTCACAAGTGTTGTGCAAGAAAATTTTTCTCTCCACATTACATATCTACCATTCAGCCATGCTTAGAATGTTGCTGCTATATATGCTCCAGTGCACCTGCTATTTACCTTGAGCCCCTTGATAAAATCCAAAGAAGAATCAGCAATAAAAATAAAAAATAAAAGCAAGCAAAATAAATTAACCCAAATAAATAAATAAACAAATAAACAACTTCCAGCAAAATAATCGCAAAAATAGACTACCCACAATGCACCACTGACCTGTATATATAAATAGCCGAGAAAAAAAAACAACACAAGTGGCCTGACAATTGCATCTAGCATGAAACAGCCTGTCACCTCTAAATGTTGACTTCAATGCTCACTTTTATATTTACACATGCTCTACCTCTGATATTGAGCACTTTATCCCATAAATATAGCACACGTTGAGAATATATTTCTTTATATATATATATATATATATATATATATATATATATATGGAGTAAAGAATACACCCCCCAGTGATCCAATATTATCAATAGATCCATGATAAAGTAGTGACATTGAATTCAGGCAGTTCACTGCCAGGCTAGCGACAGACTTGTTAAACTCTTTAACTTTGAGGAGAGAGGAACCCAAATAAGGCTATGCCTATGGACAGAGTCTCATCTGGGGAGGTAGAGATACCCAGCTCCGCGTATGGCCTAAGCAATTTTTGCCTTAGCCTACAGGCTTGGAATCGCCCTACCTAAAACTGGCCTTGTGCCATCACCCCCTTTTGGGAAGGATTGTGTAAATACCATTTGTATTGGTGTCAGTCGTCATACTAACTATACAGGCATTATGGCAATAACTTAAGCATTACGTATAGAGAATACTTTAACAAATTATGTTATACCAAATACAAGTGTGTGTTATATTAGGTTGGTGCAAAAATAATGACATAATAATGTCGTTTTTTGACATATTTTCTAACGTCAAAAAACGACATTATTACGTAATTATTTTTGCACCAACTTAATAACAATAACCTTAAAATAGGAAGGTATAATACATATATATATATATATATATATATATATATATATATATATTAATAAATTAGTATTGTAAAGGGAAAAATTATACATTTTCCACAATAAATATTTCTTTTGCAAAATAATCATCTCGCTTGTCAATGCACTTAACCCATATTGCCCATCCTCTCATTTTATAATTAATAATGGATTGATAAAACAACACCCATTTTCAGAAAACTTAAAATGATTGCTTGGTTACTTATTTTGGTTCAGCATTTTACTTAGAATTATTGCCACGTGATGCAAATAGTGCCTTATTTAAACAAATTAACAGTAAATAATTAACAGTGTCTTTTTATAACCATCTCTCATATTATTGCCAACTCAGGCTGTTTTTACATTTATATAAGTAACAAAGGAATCATTCTAAGTAATGTGGTTAACCAAAATAAGTACTGCATAATTTGTTGCATTTTATAAAAATTTAAATGAATACTGGATTTTTACATGAGCCACTAACTAATATTAGATATTTAAAATGCTATGCGTAATAAAAGTTTTTATTTTTATTTTTTAATTAATACCGAATTTTACAGTGGGGATTAATAGGTTAATTCAACGATAAATATTAATTATGTAGAAGGAATATTAAACAGGGAAGATTTCTTATCAAAATTCAGCTAAGAATGTCATTTCAAGCGAGAGATTTTTTTTTATCTATTCCCCAATCATTGCTCAATAAACCAACCATGTGCACTGGATATTTCAAATATTTGGATCCATTATGCAGTGTTTAAAAAAAAATTCATATCACCTGTCTTATTAGATTTTCGGAAAATTAATTTTTTTCCTAAAGACTTTTACATTTCATTTTTTAAAGAAAAATTTGCACCTAATTATCTTCATAAAATCGAAATGATAAAAATCAATCATTTTCTATTGAACATAACGACTCTGCTCACAAATAGCATTATAGATATTTGATTAAGTTTGGTATAATGCTATACTCGTGGGACATCAAGTAATAATGAACTCATTGAACTCACTTTGGAAACTACCTTGCAGACTTCTAAGCTACTAGAGATGTTTTCTATATATGCAGCACTACCCCAAATTTCAAAGAACGCAAAGCTGGAAATGGCTTTTAAAAATAATAATAAATTTCAGTGTCATTTCAAGAAACATTTAATGTAATGGTAATATGTAGTTGCAAAGTTAGCTGTTTCTTTATAAGTGTCAGGTTTGTAAAATTTGTCTGCTCCCATATATAGAGATTGGTCACATGATATTAGGCAGTCTCTCATTGGTTAATAAAACTATGTGGGTTTAGAAAAAGCTGTCCACCACCAGAGAAGGGACGGGACATACACTGAAGTAACGCAGAAGAAATTCTCTCTGCCACCAATGGTACCAGATGCCAAGGGTTTTAAAGGTACAAGCGACCAAGCCCTATTTCACAGACCAGATGGGTAAGCCCATGGTACCAGTTGCCAGGGGTTTTAAGGGTACAAGCTATCTATATATAGGAAAGGACATTGTGTTTATTTATGTAAACCGTTGTATTCATGTTTAAGTGTAAATAAATATTTTTATTATATGTTAATAAAGTATTTTTCTTATTTGTGTCAGTTCCAAAGTAAAGTGGGACTAGCACAATATAAGAAAACATTTGGCATTCCTTGACCGAGCAGTTTGTTTTCTCATTATTTACATTATTCGGACGATTGTCCTCATCGTTATCGCCATAATTATAACAACATTTTGGCTGTTGTATGCTCTGGCCTTCTTCAGGTGGTTGGAATGTCGAACTGAACCCTTTATTTCGCTCACTGGGGTAGACTGTTCTAGTTCCACGTGCCATATTTAATGGATGTCAGTTATCAGTTTTATCCTGTAAATTCCCCTCTACAAGTTCTCCACTGCCTAAACTGGGTACTGAACTCACAGTTTTTGGACACATGACACAGTGGATAAAGGCGTTGGTTAGATCCAGTGAATTAATTTCTCTGTGAGCTATATGTGCTATTCATTTTAATTGCTGTTGCTGTTGGTAGTCCTCAATTAATATAGTTTCTGTTATTTGGTAGAGTTCTTTATCTGAAGTAGTGCAGAACATTGATATCTTGATTATGTCATTATTTTCTCTTTCAGTTACATGTGCTTTCCATTTTAATTGTTGCTGCTGTTGGTAGTCCTCAAGTGATGTGGTTTCTGTTATTTGGTACAGTTCTTTATTTGAAGTAGTGCAGAACATTGATATCTTGATTATGTCATTATTTTCTCTTTCAGTTACATGTGCTATCCATTTTAATTGTTGCTGCTGTTGGTAGTCCTCAAGTGATGTGGTTTCTGTTATTTGGTACAGTTCTTTATTTGAAGTAGTGCAGAACATTGATATCTTGATTATGTCATTATTTTCTCTTTCAGTTACAATTGCTATCCATTTTAATTGTTGTTGCTGTTGGTTGTCCTCAAGTGATGTGGTTTCTGTTATTTGGTACAGTTCTTTATTTGAAGTAGTGCAGAACATTGATATCTTGATTATGTCATTATTTTCTCTTTCAGTTACAATTGCTATCCATTTTAATTGTTGCTGCTGTTGGTTGTCCTCAAGTGATGTGGTTTCTGTTATTTGGTACAGTTCTTTATTTGAAGTAGTGCAGAACATTGATATCTTGATTATGTCATTATTTTCTTTTTCAGTTACATGTGCTATCCATTTTAATTGTTGCTGCTGTTGGTAGTCCTCAAGTGATGTGGTTTCTGTTATTTGGTACAGTTCTTTATTTGAAGTAGTGCAAAACATTGATATCTTGATTATGTCATTATTTTCTCTTTGAGTTACATGTGCTATCCATTTTAATTGTTGCTGCTGTTGGTAGTCCTCAAGTGATGTGGTTTCTGTTATTTGGTACAGTTCTTTATTTGAAGTAGTGCAAAACATTGATATCTTGATTATGTCATTATTTTCTCTTTGAGTTCCATATGCTATCCATTATTGTTATTACTGTTGTTGAAAGTTTGCAAGTGATGTGGTTTCTATCCACAATGTTTGAAGATGGTTGGTATTCATCAAGACCCATAGATCTTCTGCCACCCAAAACCATTTTCAATCATTGATCGTAGGAAGTGGATGTATAGAGCTGACAGTTTAGATATTTCTGAATGGGTTTGGTAAAATGCATGAGATCCATATGAAAGTCTTCATCTGATGAGGTTATTTAAGAACATACCTTGAGTTTTCTGGGTAATGTTTTGCTTTGTAGCAATTTGTACTTTTGGCAGAAATTACCTCAAACAAAGCCTATTCTGTGTTCAGTTTCCTAATATCCTATATTAAATTTGTTGGAAAACACAATGTAACATAACAAATTAATAGATTTCGGAATATTCAAATTTCTTCAAATTTTAGTGTATTGACACTTAGAAATATTAGGGTATTGACACTGAGAAATATTAGGGTATTGACACTGAGAAATATTAGGGTATTGACATTTAGAAATATTAGGGTATTGACACTGAGAAATATTAGGGCATTGACATTTAGAAATATTAGGGTATTGACACTGAGAAATATTAGGGTATTGACACTTAGAAATATTAGGGTATTGACGCCAAGAAATACCAAATGAGAGAAACTAATTTAAGGTCAGTAATGAGCCTTTGTCCTAAGAGAAGTTGATCTGTAGACTTACTCCAGATGTTATCTTTGCAATCCAAAAAGCGATGTGTATCAGCATGCAGGCCTAGAAGTTTGACTTCTAGCCACCAGGTGCAGATTTGCAACTTCACTGTATATCTGCGACTGCCCTCAATATGTAAACAGGTAGTCAACACTTATATAGTGCATACATAGAACAAACTGGATGAGTATAAACAGTCTTCTCAAGAGGGAAGAAGACAGGCTCTTACATCCTTACAAGAAGAAGAATCCTTGTTCAAAGAAAACCCCCAGGGTCACTCGCCAACTCACTAATATAAAGACAGCTACTGAATTAACAACAATAATTTAACACATGGAAGATTTATTCTTGTTTTCTTATTAGTCTGCATGACAATAACTGTGGTAGGACTGCACATTGGATGCTGCTCAGTCTGCTTCATATGAAGAAATAAATATCTCATAAAATCGACAGATGAACGAATTCTAAAGCTTGATAAAGACCAAGGCACATAGATCTCAAAGTTGATTTTATAAATTTATATAAATCTAATTAAAAACAAACAAGTTCTGCTTAATGCAGCAAATACAAATTTACACACCATGTGTAGTGTAGGCAAGGATAACCCTAGATACAATAAAATTGATTTGTGTGTTGTGTCTCTTTAGAACAATATCGATCATGGCTTTCCGCAACTTGCTGTGCTTTATTACTCTAGTTCAAGTGTCTCTCCGGGTCTTTGTGGGGGACAAATTCTTCTCCAACCTTTCTCTCACAGGTGGGATGTGGCAAGCCACTCACTTATCTATCATGACTTCCATGGAAGGAGATTAGACAAATTATATTCCTTGGTTCCCCTAGTCTTAACCTTCAAGGCTAGGACCCACTATGCCAAATGCATTGTAGCAAACCACACATTCCATCTGTATTCTTTTTTTTTTTTAAGCATTTCACCCCAAGCAAGATGGGAAGCCACTAGTATGCAAGGGGTTACAGAGAGTTTGGAGCGAGAGCAAATAGGAGTGATAGAGGAAAGGATGAAGAGAAGGATAGGGGATAGATCAAGGCATCTGGAGACATCGATTGACATTATTTGAATAGTTGGAGATTATAGCTATCAGGGAAACAGGAAAAGGGGAGAAGTATTGGAGTAGAAGAGACGTCTACATTTAACAGCTTCAGCATTGAAAGGGTGAGAGCGAGATGGCAGCCTAGTTGAACGCTTAAATTCATGAAGTCTGGGAGCCAGTGTAAGCAGCTTATTAGAGCAGTTACTGTGAAAGTATTTGTAAAAAAAACAGAGGGAGGCGACAGCATGTCTGTGAGAGAGAGACTGCAGACAAAATGTCAGATCAGGGCCAATTACAATGCATATCTGTGTCTGGATTTTATCAAAGACCTTGAGACAAACAGAAGGGCTCCAGACCATATATGACTGCAATACTCCATGCAAGGGCGAATGGTTGATATGTAGATTTGAAGGATTGACTCCGGCAAGAAAAATTTCCTGGCACGGCACAGGAAGCCAACTTGCAGTGGACAAAGCTATTGACTCAATGTATTTGTTCCATCTCAGGTCAGCAGTCAATGTGAGACCGAGCAGTTGCAAAAAGGTGCTCTTGTGGAGTTGAGCATCAGACATTCTAATGGGGGGCAGGGATGGTTCTCTGTCTTGAGTAATAGAGAGCAGTTTTGTTTTTGAGGCATTAAAGTTAACCAGCCAATTCCTGCTCCAGTCCACAACCAATTATCAGTGAGAGGTAAGTTCTATCTGAACAACTTCTTCCCATGAAACAGACAAGAAAGAGGATGTTTCACCAATCACTATAATCTTTACCTGTTCAAATCTGGGGTTAATCGCTATCTTCCACTACTATCTGTATAAAATGCCACTTAATTTAGCTCTATAGCTCGAGTGACTCCCCAAGCCTTGTATAGGGTGAATCCTACTGCTAAAAAAAGTAGTTTCTCTTCTTACTATCCCTTCCAGTTCTGGATTTGTTATCCCTTTACAAAATCATGTTAGATTACTGAACGTTTCTCTCTGCCTCTTCTGCCTGTCAATTCAGCATGCCCTTTTTTCTCGTTATGTGTCCTCAAACTAGCTTATCCATGTCACAGATGGCTGCTCAGGTATATCTGAGTTTCTGCAGCTATGCTGAACAATTTTTACTTACATGTCAAGTATTGAACAAGGACAATATGTTGAAAACTTCAGTCACTATGACTGATGACTTTGTGCTATAATGATCATTGATGGCCTCAAAAGTGTTGTCTCCACTGTATATTACAAATTTCTGAAATAAGATAACCTCACAAAAATAAAATAATGGTAAAAATAAAACCAAATAGAGTCTTTTTATTGCTCTTTGAATTGATTAATCAGGAACAAGCAAGGAAGTGAGGTTCCATGCTAAAGAAAAAAAAGTACTTGCTCCCTCCAATTTTCTTTAATGAGGTTTTTATCTTCATAGTAATTAGATGGCCTGAAATGAAGACACTTGTAAGGAGGTTGTCTCCCTCACATTGCTCTCTCACTAATTTTTCTGATGATTAGTCTGTGACTTTTCTCTATAGGAAACAATAAGTAAATTCTTATGTGTAATAACGTTTATTAGGATGAGCAAACTGGCCTGAGAGAAACTAATGCACTCCACTCAAAAGCAATGATTGTAACACACACAAACATCGGGGTAAATGTCAGAGAATTCACCTACATGAGAATTCAAAACGAGGTCTCATGGTCAGAATGTTGATATACTAAGTACATGACTGTATTAATCACAATACAGAAACATTTCATATATATTGTCAGCTCATATACCTCCATCATTATCAGCAATAATACCTACGTCATTATCGGATCATATAATTCCATCATTATAAACAATGCCTCTGTCATTATCGGCTCATATACCTCTATCATTATCAGCAATAATACCTACATCATTATAAGCAATAATGCCTCAGCCATTATTGGCTCATATGCCTCCAACATTATAAGCAATGATACCACCATCATTCTAGGCAAAAAGCATCCTTACCATCATCTTCATCTACACCATAAGTAATTGTTCCGTCCTTACTCCATAATCACACTCTAACACTTCATAGCAAGAAGTCTTCTTCTTTTTCCCTATTATCAAGAACACATTGACCATACATGTACAGCCACCAAAATCAACATCATCATCAAAACCTATGCCACTTGTCTAATCTTCACCATTCTTAATAACTCTGCCTCGAATCTAATTAATACAACATCTGATTCTAAGAACTTGCTAAGTAAAATCAGCTACAGTTTAATACTTTGAAGTTCCCCATTTGTAAGAAAGCATGGATTACGACTTGACTTAATCATCAGTGACGTCAAGTGTGGGAAGAGAAAGTTTTGGACATTGTTCTTTAAGCTTCCTTGACTACATATTAGGAATGAACAGAAATGAGAAGAAAGGACAGAAGTGTTTAAAAATGTCTTTATAATGAAAGTAAAAAAGAATAAAATGGTTTGAATGGTAATATAAAAAGCAAATGTAATATATTTCATTTGTATTTTATATATATATATATATATATATATATATATTTCATTTGTATTACATGTGAATATATATATATATATATATATATATATATATTATATGTGTGTATGTGTGTGTGCAAAATTTAGTAAATATATGTGTGCAGAAATAGGGGTTTAGCCATTAAAGTTCGTATCATAAAAATGCATGAGTTTTTGTAGTCGCACATATGCTTGTTTGTGTATAGGAAATTTTTGGATGCAAAATTGAAAAAAAGATACTGGTAAACTTATTGGATACATTTTTTTAAATATTAAGAAGTGGAATGTACAAATTAAAGAGATAAAATTTTCTCGTGTGTGTTGTGCATTTGATAAAAGATAATATTGGAAGTCAAATAGAGTTATGTTAAATCTTAATGATTCGTAACAAAGTTCAGAATTCGGATAGTTTTTGAGAATATAGGAAAATGGAATAAAATTAAGAAATAAAATAATAATAATTGATAATAAAAAAGAAAAGAAATACATTTTCCCATTAGGTTATTAATAAAGAAACCAGAAATTTTATTACTCTATTTCGTTTTGCCAACAACGTCCTTTAGGCAACACTGTTTCAGACTATAAAAAGACAAATATTTCATCTGTCTTGCTCTTTGCTCCAATATAAATTCGGATCGCTTCTCGGCCTTTTGGCTGGGATTCGATCATGGTTACGTCTAGCTTGGACCGGTTCAGGCCTGGATCAGCTAGGACAAGCCAAGACCAGCTTTGACTAAGCTCTGACCAGCTTGGACATGCTATGACCAGTTTTGGATCAGTGGCCCAAGTGGAAACGCTTGGGCCTCCCATGTTAAACCGACCTTGTGTCACATCCTGACTTAGTGGAAGTAAAGTAAATATCTCTTTGCTCCAATATGCAGCACCACATGGAAAAAAGATGACCTTTCTGGGAAACATTTGATTCCTTTATCCACTGATGACTGAACTCTCTTCTCACCTTCTAATTCATAACATTAACACACGTCTTCGAAAACCTCCACCAAATGGAGTAAACCAACCTTTTCTTTGGTCGCTCCAATTCTGCTGGCTTGTGTGCAACCATTAATATGATGGTTATAATTACTTTAACTTCTGAACAAAAAAGTGGATATACCCCAAGAGACATTGAGTATTTTGTCTCACTTTAAAAAAAAAAAATAAAGGTAGAAAACCAAAGTTTTTATATTATTCTACTTTAATAGTTTACACCTGAAAACACAATTATCTACAATATATACCAACCTTAGAACCTTTTAGTTCTCCAAGAGACTTGAAAACAATTATTTTCAATTCGGCTTTCAGGCACTTTTACTGGTCTAAAAGTACTGCTAGTCTTTGCTGATTGGCAATATTTTTCTTTTATACTTAATGCCAATTTCTTTTTTCCTTACAAAAACAATTTAATTGTACTCTTAAAGTGTTTACTTTGACTGTTATGTGAGTGTTGAGAGTTACATCTTCCAGTTACAATTAATTTCCTCTTCTGTATGTGATAATATAAGTATTACATAAAATTTTATTAGGTTTTCTGTAAGTTCAAACTAATATGATAATATAAGTATTATATAAATATTTATTAGGTTCTGTATAAGTTCAAACTAATATGATAATATATTAGGTTGGTGCAAAAATAATGTCGTTTTCTCACATAGTAACATATGTGAGAAAACGACATTATTTTATATAATTATTATTATATAAACATTTATTGGGTTCTGTATAAGTTCAAACTAATATGATCTACAATATATGAAAAAAAATGTCTGCTTGAAAATACATATTGACACATGTAATAAAGCAATCCCTGGTCTGTGCACATTAATAAAGACAATTTGGTTAAACTCGAGGGAAACATTTACTTACATAGGTGTAGTTCAGCTTATTAGAAAAAAGTCATTACGAAGATTGTCAATGTGAAGTAAGTGGATAAGCCTATAGAACTTTACATAGAAAACTACCTTGAAACCTGATTAAAAAAAATTTCTACCTTAAAGATTAATGTTGAAAGGATTGTCCCTGAATTGTTTGGCCCTTCACGGCACAAGTCTGCTTGGGTCCCAACAGAATCTCGGCAACTAACTGCAAACACTCCATCAGAATCTTTGCCAAAATCTTAAACTCTGTGTTTAGCAGAGATATGGGCCTGTAATCATCTAAATCCTGCCTAATACCTTTGACCTTTTTCAACAGCATGATCACACGCCTGGAGATCAGGTCAGGGACAGACTCCTGGTGGAACCAGTTGTTGATCATGACAGTCAAAATCAGAACAAAGTTGTGCGGCAGTACAATTTGTAGGGCAGACCATTGCCAACCTTCTTCAGGGCCATGTAGACTTTGCCCTCTATGATCTCCTCACCACAGCTAGCTGCTTCAGTTGGTGAAAACCGAGGAAAGTCTGCCAAATAGCTGCAAAACTCGTCACAGAGATACTTTGAAACCCTTAACACAAGTGATAACACCTGGTGCATTTAGGAAATTGCAGGGGTCCTCTACAGATATTTCCATCAATTATGCAGATTTTGAATACTAGCCCTAAAAGGACCTTATGTGTGGCTAGATCTTTTTCCAATCCTTTCCTATCCACTTTACATATCTCATCTATACCAGGGAAATACTTTTTCTTTTTTATCCTGGTGGGGTGGGGTGGGGAAGTAGTAGATGAGTGACAGGGGTAGTTATAGAACTGTGGGAAGACGTGGAGGGAGATAGGGACAGAGCCCGGGTAGGTGAAGTAGGGAGGCTCCTTGCTTTTGGTAGGACAACAACGGTTCCTTTTGGGGAAGCAGGGATGGATAGCGACCTGACTTTGTCCATTCTCCTCTCAGGTCACTGCTGCTTTTTGGGTTGTTGTTGTTGCTGTTTTTGCTGTTTCTGTTGCTGCTGGTTTTTGTGCTCTTGTTGCAGTGCTTTCTGCTGCTGCCACTGAATCTCGTCAGGCCACTCCTGCAGTGGTGGTTGTTGTTTCTGTGGTGGTGTCACGTCTTTCTGTTGGGGGCTTATCGTCTTCTGTCGCCTCTTCACTTCCGTACAGTCACCATGGGGGCGTTTTTGGTTACTGTTTTGTTGTCATTGGTTGTGAAGGTGTCATTACACTCCTCCGGGGGCATGCCTTCAACATGTTTCACGAGGCACCACACGGCCAGCAGAAGGGTCGATGGCCTTCCACCACAACCAGTATCCTCTTTTTCCTACACATGAGGACATTAGGAATCTCGTCAAAGCTCTAACGGCTCATTGTCACCTGGGGAACAAAGTCCCTAGTGACGATGTCAGATTTGCTGATCACCACACTGACATCCACAACTTGCCTGTATTTGGCAATACATTCTGTCCTCTGAGATATCATAGGAAACCATGAGAGATGATTTTCATCCTGCATGTGCTCATGTTTTCTGTTTGAAGCCACACTTCCCTGGACATTAATATGCATCCGGACAGCTTGTCTGGCTTATTGATCGGTAGCTAAAAGAATGTCCGACATTGCGTTCAATCTCCTGGCCAGCACTTTTGGCCCAATGTTCAAGTTTTTAAGGGCCTCTTCCATGGTTTCCCTGCTGACCGCAATTAATTTACGACTCTTCACATCGATGGCCAGCAGGGAGATTGTCCGCGTATTAATGCCGTCCAACATCTGCTGGATTGTGAGTTTTGTATAGTAAGCCATGTCTTTCTTCTTCGGCCTGTTTTCAGCCCAGGCTATTTTCTTTACATCGACAGGCACCGTCAGCACTTCATCAGAGTCACTCATTGGCAGCACTAATTCGGTATTTAATTCAGTGGCGCCAATTCTCTTTTTTCTTTTCTTTTAAAATTTCAAATAAAACAAAACTAGAGAAAAATGGAGCTAGAGTTGAGGGTGGGTCAACAAAAGAAACAAAAATATTAAAAAAAAACTTGACTTTGTTAAAAAAAAACAAGTCATGTAAAAATCCAAAAATAAAAAAAAAATAGGGTCAGAGGAGCGCCACTAAAGTTCAGCTTGAAAATAAAACAAACAAGTCTCACATAAAAGAAATGATTAAATTGAGACTAGATACAAAAGACTTGCTTATTAAAAGGGATAATTTATAAATAAAACTTTTGGTTGACAACTAAGTTACAATAAATAGTTTAAAAATGAAAAAAAGTGTTTGCTTACAAAAATGAAAAAAATACAGTTTACAAAGTAAATTGTGGGAAAAAAACAACGCTTGACTAATAAATTTAAAAGAAAATTTGCAAACTAAAATGAGTGAGGAAAATAAAAGTTGACTAAAAAGAGAGTGAAGGAGAGAAAAAAAAAAGCATTTGACTTAAAAATTAAAGAGAAACAGGTAATAAACAAGAAAAAAAACTTCACAAGTATAAAAATAAATCAACTTAACGTCAAATGTCCAAATGTACACCCAACTGTCCCGACTGTCTAATGATCACTCCCTGACTTCTACTGAGCCTGGTTTTATAGATTGCAACGTAATCTATATGCCTAAATACCCTAGTTCCAGCATGGACTCGCTTTCTCTCAAATCAAAGTCCTGTATGCCAGACAAAGACTAACTCATTTTCATTGAGTATAAGGTAAGTACTGTTCATCATTTCCGTCATTCGACTCCGGTTCTTGTTCACTATGTCTGCCAAAATTTTGGCCATTCTTAAAAATAATATAAAATAAAGTGCACGAAAGCTGTCTTTGGGTGTCACTTGACAATCCAACATGACAATGGCCTGAAACTCATGGTTCGAATTGTTAGAAAATATTTAGATGACAGCAAAATTAAGGTATTGGCGTACTTTGTACAAATTCCTGTCTTAAACCTCATTGAGAATTTATCGGCATATTTGAAGAAAAAATAAAAGAAATCCTTTAAATTTGGAGTAACTTATAGTGGGTCAGCCAATTTGTATTGATTATAAAGAGAAATAAAAACTGACCCTCTACTACTTTTTACAATATCAAATGTAACAAAGACAACAACAAGAGAAATGATCAAGTAGAAGAAATTGTGGGTAGAATTTTCTTGCTGGCCGGTCCAACTACATGAGAAAGTTGGACTTGAATTAAGTCCAAAGAAGACAAAGAAAAACAAACAGAAGATCGATAAATATATGTAAACAAATATATGTATTAACAACAAGAAAGGTTAAAAGTTACATGGACAGTTACATGGACAGAGTGCGTGTGGTGAATATTATGTGTGTGTGTGTGTGTGTGTGAGTGTTCGCACGTACGTGTATTGTTCTTAGCGTGTTCCCAGCATTTGGGAAATGCTGTATCTGTGAGAGTTCACATCTGCGAGTTGGTATAAGGCCTGGGGAAAAAGATTTACTTCAAGGTGGCGGCCCAAGGACCTGAGGGAAAAAGAGATTATTTATTTCTGTGCTATAACAGAAAAAATGGCACAAGGCCGAAGCGGGGAATGGGGAAGTGGTCGGTCTTCTGTCTTAACTTCTAAATTTAGCTAGCCACAAACGCTGACCCAATCATACTAACAATATTTCTTGCACCAAAACAACACATTCTTACTTACCTTTCTCACCACACAAAAATATTTTTTAAAAAGTAACCCCAATGAGTATTTACAGTATGAAACAACTATTTACAAGAAACTAAACAAAAACGTGTTAGTAATAAAAAACCCACAATCACTAAATATGGCAGAAACATCAGTCAACTAGACGAAATTAATGCGGAACTATAAAAAATTAAAAACATTCATTCATCCCAATCACTCACACAGACATGCACTCATTCAGACACAACAACAGATACGAAAAATCACACGCGAAAGAAAAAACGCCCCGCATCCACCAGAGAACTGACGACACTGACCACCTAACGAGGGAGGAGATGGGGAATTAAACTTAAAGAAAGATAGGGACAGAAATAAAAGGGGCCAATGAGCATATATACCCTAGCTAAGTTTACTGAAAAAGGAAATTAAGACTCAAAAACTAAACCTAAGCTAACCTAAATTTTGGGGTGGGTTGAGCGCTTGGGGCCTGACCTTCAGAGGCCTTCTCTGGACAGGAAGAGGAAAGGTGACTAGTCTTCCCACACTTCCAACACACTGGTTTGCAGCCAGTCACGATGACCGGCAGCTTCAGGCTCTCGACCTCCAGACAGTTGGGGATGGAGAGGAAGGCCTTTTCATCTAACATGATGTCGAAACTCCACTCCCCGGTTAAGCTATCGCAAGAAGCACCCATAATTTCACCATACTGCGACAGGAAGGCCGCTAGGTGTTCCCAGATAACCTTACGGGGTACCTCGTATATCGCTACTTGGTCCTACACCCACCTTCATTTTCTATTCTCAGAATAATGTCTTTGGTAATGATCTCTCTAGATGTCATCTTCAGGCAATCTTCTGGTGTGGGTAGCAATATATCTCACATGAAAAAGCGCGAACCCTTGACGATTCTTAGTGGCTTAAACCCCTGGGCTTCCAGTATTTTTACCACTGTGTCTTTTTGTCGAACGACAAATCTTGCGCGTACGCTTATCGACGACGAAGACTGACACGATTCGTTTCTCGACCTTCTTCAGTTCTTCGCGGTCCTCCAAGAGCCCATCTTTCATGACAAGGTGTGCATAACTCTTGGCACGCTCCAAGAACTCCGCAATGTCGATTATACACTTCGGAGGGGGGGACTTCCAACAACATGGCAATTCCCCGGCCTCTGTTTTATCACTGGTTTTATTATTTGCTGGTGATATTTGGTTTCCTTCTTGTCCCTTATTGGCCACTGTACTTTGTTTTTATTTGGGCCATTTTTTATCGGAAATACCATTATCGGCTTCCATACTTGTTGCGTCATTGGCATTAACAGCCTCCTGAGTATCGGGGACTAATGCCGGGTATTCTTCGGGATCATTCTTATCGGGGGTGGGGGTCTTCTTTAATGGAAAACAGATGTTTTCTTACTGACCTCCTAAGGTCGGCCACTCCGGGTTTCTTCTTTATAATTAAAAAGGAAGGTACCCTTTTTCTTTCCATTTTCAAGGGAGGGGGAGGGGCGATAACTAGGGAAAAAAAGATTAAGTTTCGCCCATAGGCGAGAGAAAAAAATTGTTCGCTTAACTGCGCGACAACAAAATTAATATATACAAAAAACAAGGTTCGCTCGTGAGCGAGACTACAAATTCACAAAACAGAAGGACGTATAATAAAATTAAATAGACAAGGTTCGCAAGACAAATGGACGTACAAGTGAACAAGGTTCGCCCAAAGGCGAAATTACAAATTTACAAAGCGACAAAGGACGTACAAAAAAATAAAATAGACCCGGTTCGTCTAAAGGCGAAACAATTTAAACAAACAATTGGACGTACAAGTAAACAAGGTTTGCCCAAAAGCGAAACTACAAATTTAAAACAAGTACAAACAGGACGACAGACATGAAAGCAACAAATAAAACGAACAGTTATAAACGGAAAACAAAATGTCATAACTTACAATATGGCTGCCGATAAGACGGTCAACCCTAAAAACAAAAGGAAAAAAAAAACAAAAGGAAAAAAAAAGGACGGAATATACAAAATAAACACAAAATTTACAAACAAATATTTTGCAGACGATAATAAACAGATAAAAACACAGAAATTTATGGATTAAAAGAAAGAAGACAGAATAAAGTGACGTGTAATAATAAACAAAGGAAAATAAAGTCGAACGTGGAAATAAAAAATAAACAATAAACAAATATCTCTGGGAAGTGGATACGCGGAGAAAATAAATTCAAAAAAGGAAAAAGAAAACGTAAGAGATAAATAAAAAAAGTTAAATAATAAGAAATTAATAGCAAAATAAAAAAAATAAAAAATGGGGAGGGTACAGAATTAAAAAAATCAAATATTTACCAAACAATCAAAAAAGGAACGTAAGAAAACGGTAAAAATAAATTCAAAACGTAACGGAATAACGTCAAAAGTTAAAAAAAATTCTCAGCGGGACAAAATAACGGTCTCAAATATAAAGTGAAAAAGAGCCAAAAACGTCCAACACGGCCTGAGGAAAAAAGAGGTCGAGGCGAAGGGTCAGCGAGTATTTATATCCAGGGAAGAGAGACCCCTGTTGAAAGGTAAAGAGCTAATGAGGAGCTAACTCCGACAAACTAGAAGATATTGCCTAGGAAGAATGGAGCAAAATATCTATTAGAATGTGTTGTGATCTTGTAAGGAAAAATAAAGATAGTTAAAGCCAATAATAAAGAATAGTTTACACAATTGATTTTTGAGACAAGAGAACCAATAATTTCATCCTATGTTAAATGGTTTTGGTGATTTTTTTTTATTATAGTTTGATATTAAAATAAAAAAATTTGTCGTGAGTATAACAGAACATTCTTTAAAATCCATTATTTCGTCATTTGTGAAAAATGCATATGAAGTTTTCATGCAAATTTGAAGTAATACAATTTTATTTGTAATTATGGAAGTGGGGTGAATAATTCTGTCTATATATATATATATATATATATATATATATATATATATATATATATATATATATATATATCCAAGTATACGATACGGAATAAATACCAATAACCAACAAATGCTATTCTTAAAAGAGTGCTCAATACAGAGTAGAGCAAGTATAATTATTTACTCGAAAATTATAACATAAATATGTTATAAAATCAATAGAAAAATAGCCATTTTGTTTCAACACTTCTGGTGTCTTATCAAGTGATGGTGTCGAATGTACAATAAAAGCTTTTATTGTACATTCACCATCACTTGATAAAACATCAAAAGTGCTGAAGCAAAATGGCTATTTTTGCATTGATTTTATAACATATTTATGTCATAATTTTCGAATAAATAATTATATATATATATATATATATATATATATATATATATATATATATATATAATCCAAATATAAGAAAGTGATAAAGCAAACAATTCTCAAAGTAAAAACAGTGTTCACATACAGTCAGGTGGTTAGAGCCTTCTGACTTTGAGGTAAAAAAGAAGAAAAATATGGAAATAAGACCGATTATCATCCTTTGGTTGTGACGAAGTCACCAGGGTTATATGACAGCCGAGGAGTGACTGTAAACGGTCACTGAAGAGACACGTATATGTGTTCCCAGGCTAAGAGACTTTGCTACTTAGCAGTAGTGTGGTAACAGTAGTAATACTTTTCAAATTATGAGAGTGATATTTAATGTTTGGTAAAAACATAAAAAAAAGACATTTATCACACGCACGCACGTGTGTTTAGCTGTAATTTCTTCAAGTCTGCTACCAGAAGTTTGCCACTTAAAAGTAGGGAAACTACCAGGTGTTTTTTCGCTACTGCTGGTCAAAGAGGCAACACAGTAATTATATGCCCCATACTGCAATGTCAGAAAATTATCCTTTAAGATCCAGCGTGTCCCTTTTTCATTTCTTTGTGTTTGTTACAAAATGTTATTTTTTCTGCTTGAAAAGAGTTTTTTGTCCTTTGGAATGTATTTTGTTTATGCATTTCCCCTTTTGAGATATATATATATCGGTTAGCTGTTTCTAGTTTTCACGGTACATTTCCTAAATAAAAGGATAACATCTGTATGAGTCGTGAACCTTTTCTATCGATACTTGTGGTCAGTTATAGTGACGCCAAGTTATAGATAATGAAGAGCATTTGCTATTTATTGGAACTGAAGGCAAGATACGTCGTCCCATATCCGTTAATATTTATGTTGCGGAGAAGACGGATGTCACAAACCCACGGCTGTAGAGCAACAGAGGAACCCAAATGTTCTTACCAGAAACATAAACGACATCACCAACCTACCTTTTTGTCCTGTTGGAAAATAATACAAGACCGTCTTTCTTTTCATCCCTTTCACGCTGCTTGTTGTATATACTTATGTTATAGTTTCTTTGTGTAGGTCAAATTAGTAACATATATATATATATATATATATATATATATATATATATATATATATATATATCGGTATAAAATATCTCTTCGAGAACAATGCATGATTACCATTCCTTTTCTTCAGCTATTCTGTTACACCCATATATTAAGGATATCGTAACGTCTACAATGGATAAATGCTAATTAGAAGATCTTCTTACAGTCTATCTTGGATTAACTGATGATGTGGGAACAGATATTTGGCTGGAGTAAATCAGTGGAACAAACGAAGTATATATTAAAAACAATTCCAGTCACCAGCAATTTATCGCAAAGGAAGATAACTCTCCTTTACAAAGGGCAGATAATTTATATCAGTATATTTATAGAGTGCAAAGGAGATATAAACAACGCAGATTTAAGGAAACATCCCAAACATCCTTTGGAAATGAAGATAATAAAAAAAAGACAGAAAGTATTTTCAGAAATTTGAAATATTCACATTGTAGGGCGTCGCTTATTCCAGCAAAACGTACATACGTTTGAGAGTCGATAGGCAGGGACATAGGTGAAGTTTTATCTCTAAGTAGAAGAGTTCACTAAATTGGCTACCTTTACTGTCAGTCGATCCAAGAAGGTAATCTGAAAATTGTGCCAAATAGTATTTCCGCACTTCAGGTCAGTTTTTTATTGTCGGTGAAAAGTCGTCAAACCAGTCACGCTGGTTCTTTTTGATTTCCAAAGCCAATTTCAATGCAACGCGAAACCTCTCCATTATGTCGTAAGCCTCTGTACTGGAATGAGTTTTCGCGCTACCCAGTAACTTCAGAAGTTGGCGAAATAGGTAAATATTAAGTAAATATTAAGGCTCGTCAGGCTATATGACGCTTCCATATAGGATACAGGTTCGATTCCTGTCGGAGGACGAATATTTTCTATGACAATTTCTCGGACATTCAGGCCGGTAAATGTTATTAATACTGTTTATTATAAACAGAGCATTTACTTAAATATTTGTATCTATAAAAAGAATGAATAAACATAAAAATGTCTTAAAAATAATTGTCGGATTTTGTCCATTTCATAATGTGTGACGTCATTTGTTTACATTTGGATACGCTTTGAGCAGATATGAATGTACGTGAGAGATTCATGGAAGATTGTAGTTTAAAAGCAGTAAAATTAACCTTGCTAATCGAACGATCCTCTGAGGCTCAATCGGTTAAGTCACGCCAGGCTAAATGACGGTTCCGTATAGAATACAGGTTCGATTCCTGTCGGAGGACGAATAGTTTCCGTGAAAATTTCTCGGACATTCAGGCCGGTAAATGTTATTAATACTGTTTATTATAAACAGAGCATTTACTTAAATATTTGTATCTATAAAAAGAATGAATAAACATAAAAATGTCTTAAAAATAATTGTCGGATTTTGTCCATTTCATAATGTGTGACGTCATTTGTTTACATTTGGATACGCTTTGAGCAGATATGAATGTACGTGAGAGATTCATGGAAGATTGTAGTTTAAAAGCAGTAAAATTAACCTTGCTAATCGAACGATCCTCTGAGGCTCAATCGGTTAAGTCACGCCAGGCTAAATGACGGTTCCGTATAGAATACAGGTTCGATTCCTGTCGGAGGACGAATAGTTTCCGTGAAAATTTCTCGGACATTCAGGCCGGTAAATGTTATTAATACTGTTTATTATAAACAGAGCATTTACTTAAATATTTGTATCTATAAAAAGAATGAATAAACATAAAAATGTCTTAAAAATAATTGTCGGATTTTGTCCATTTCATAATGTGTGACGTCATTTGTTTACATTTGGATACTCTTTGAGCAGATATGAATGTACGTGAGAGATTCATGGAAGATTGTAGTTTAAAAGCAGTAAAATTAACCTTGCTAATCGAACGATCCTCTGAGGCTCAATCGGTTAAGTCACGCCAGGCTAAATGACGGTTCCGTATAGAATACAGGTTCGATTCCTGTCGGAGGACGAATAGTTTCCGTGAAAATTTCTCGGACATTCAGGCCGGTAAATGTTATTAATACTGTTTATTATAAACAGAGCATTTACTTAAATATTTGTATCGATAAAAAGAATGTATAAACATAAAAATGTCTTAAAATAATTGTTGGACTTTGTCCATTTCATATATATATATATATATATATATATATATATATATATATAGTGAGGGGGGAAGAAATATTCGCACACCATGTATTTTTTTATTTAATATAGATTTTATAAAGGAATTTTATAATCCACACAATATTTGTATGTCATGACATAATGCTGCGATATGCAAGAAAATCTGAAAATTTTGATATATCAAAATGATTCAGGTTTATTCTTAGACTCACGAATGCATTTTAATCGGGCATCTATATTTTTCTTCAATAGTAGTGGAGTTCCCTTGGAGAACGCAATCTTAGTTGACTTCTATGATGTGCATTGATTATTAACTTTAACAATAATACCAAGTGCTTTTAATTCTTCCTGTATTTCTCACCGAGTAGGTGTAGGGGTGAGGCTACATATATTTATCTTTTGACTAGGAAAGGCGTGATTAAGGAAAGCAAAGACGATGGAGGTTACTATCCAATGTGGCTTGCACAATGCAATTTATATTTAACGTAAAATAGCGCATAGTATAAAATACAAAACAGAATGTAATGATTCAAAACATAACGATTGAATTTATTAGTGTTTGGTGTACATGCATATAAGCTGGGGATTTGTTAGAGTTATGTCTCTTAGATTTGGAAATATTTGTACCGGAGCTCATAAAGATGAAGTAATTATTAAACTGTAGTTTAGAAGAATAAAGTTCCTTTAGCATGTAAGGAATTGTGTATTGGATAAAGTTGGTAAGTGTTCAGAAGAGTTAAGAGTTGTACTTGCATGAATGTTCTTTAACATCTAACCGCATGGTCAAGACGGGAGATCTTGAAGATTACATCTTGGCAGCAAGGAGAGAACGAAGAGAAAGAGCTTACATGTGTTTTGTTTATATAAGATGGTGTATCACGTGACCGGCTCAGAAGCTTGTGCGCGGGAAAATTATTCCTCGCGTGCAGGATATCTGATTAGTCGGAATTGACCAATCAGCGAGCTAGTTTTGAGGAGATCAACCAATGAATGCTTGTCGCATGATTTCTATGTACTGTGAGTATGTAATGGTGGTGGTAGTTACCACATAGTCATTGGATTTCTCTTGAATTTTGCACTGGATTCTTCTGAGAGAATTTTTGCATGGTACACCAGATCTCGACTTGTTCTCAGCAGTTTTCACCTTTTTATATTTATCAATAATGGAAGTAATAGTAGTAAATGGTATATTCAGGATATCTACTTTTTTCTTATAACTTTTGCCTTCCTTTCAATGTTTGATGATCAAGTATTTTTGTGAATTTGATAGTTCCTTGCCTTTCTCCATGATGATAACTACTGTGTATGATTTGTGTGCGGAGGTAATCTAATATAAGAAATGAATGTTCTAGATTGTTCTGGTAATAAGTGGAAGAATCAAACAAAATCTTACAAAGAATTATGTAAATAAAACCTTTTGATATTAAAGACATATTTTGTAAAAATACTTTTTTGCCTCGAAATTTTATAAATAACACATAATTGCATTTATAACAAAGTTTTCTAATTGTTTTTTGCATATTGCAGCATTATGCAATGGTATAGAAATATTGCATGGATTTTCAGTTTTTTCATGAGTTATAACTATATTACAAAATTTCATGATGTATGAACATTTATTTCCCATCACTATATATGCACATGCTTACGTCTGCATAAATTACCTGCAGATTAATTTATTACTTATCGTGGTCCATATATGTCGGAAATAATAAAGAATAGACTTATGTTAGTGGAGCTTTAGTGGCCTTCCATTTGGACTTGCGGAAGAGGTGAGGGCAGAGGTATGTTATAAAAATCCCTTCACCTCCTACTCGAGAGGCTTTTTGACCGACAGCGAAACAAGTTGTTATTGTTGCTGTCTGTTATTACTATGGTTACCTGACCCTAGCAGAGAGGGTCGCAAAGGAAGGACGTTGTATTTTGCAACCAAGTCATAGACGAAATATCTCCATGCTCTGTTCTTGATCAACCACATGAGTTGCACCGACGTGAATTATCAACACGCTCTCTCTATTTTAAAAGGAGAATATCTACTTGTGGACGAAATTATTGATAGTGTGTCTACTTTTTGAAACCGGTATCAATGCCTCATGCACTCCTAGGGGAGTTCACCCTCCCGGGATACTCATCTCTCATAGCCAAACATGACCAAGAGTGGTAATCTTTGACTGAATATCTAAGAAGAGTGATAATATCCCCCTCAATCCCTCTCAGCCAGTTTTCATATCTGCAGTGACTTCAATATCCACCATAATGAGTGGCTAGTTCATTCCAAGAAGCCCGATGTTGAAAGCAAATACTGCAGATACTCCTCCATCGCCTGTGAAGTTTTGAGTCTTGACATATTCACATTAGACGGAAATTATGGCATTTTGTTCCTCCGATATATCCTTCACTCTTGCTCTTTTTAAAATTGGTCGATAATATGAAGAACACCGAAGAATCCACTCTTTTTATACCATTTAACACTGAGAATACTCAGCAAACAAGCGAATAAATGTCCGTTGTCATTGAGGAAGTAACAGATCATAAATCTCGTACTAAGATTCTATTAAGAGTAAAGTGTCTAATTTTAAACAAATTCAAGCGACAAATATGAAAGTCATTCATAAAACAAACAGAATATTCCATATTTCTGAATGAGTGTTGCATATCCTCCGGCTGTCGGCTTTTACCGCTGGACACTTGTGGTGGTGAATTGCTTATTATCCATTAATTTGTTGTGGTTTCTCTATCGTCCATTTATTCATCACAAACATCGAATGTTATATTCTACGAGATCCATAGCCAAATATTCTACAGATCAAGTTTTAATCGAATGAAAGGATCGGTCTTGTATCGGGTGACAATGACTTCTGTGCTTTTGGCTTATATAGGAAACACGCTTTCCACATGTAATTAAACCTGTGAAGAAAAGGGTCCTTTTTGTTCTGAGCAAATCGGTTCAGTCTGTTGAACGATGTCCTAAGCCCTATGAAGGCAAATAATGGGACATTGAAATTTAGTTATAAACATACAACATCAAAGGAATTCAATTTGCTAACACCTCCCAACATAGAATTCTGTATGCCTTTCAACTGATTGGTCCTATTTATTGACTAAGAATTCCGACAATCTTTCTCATCGTCGGATGCTTACAATTGAAAAAGTACATGCTACATGTTGGTAAGTTGCACAAATAGCAGTGATTATCACTCTATTTCATACTGATAGTGACATTCAGAGTAGCGTACGGTTATCTTTGCAGGCCAAGGAATAGGAAACGCTGAGTTCATATTATAGCCGATGATGTTATGAAAGATATGTAGATTTCTTCTCCAATCGCCTTTCATAGAGGGAGGGTAGATAATCTAGGAGAAAGATCAATCTGATATTAATCATTATGATGACACATCGAGGATCAATGCGAAAGGATAAGGCCCATTAATTCCTATACTTGTAGTTGACTGAAAAATGTTAATTCATCTGATTGCACACACACACACACACACACAATATATATATATATATATATATGGTTGGTGCAAAAATAATGTCGTTTTCTTACATATGTTACTATGTGAGAAAACGACATTTTTTTGCACGAACCTAATATATATATATATATATATATATATATATATATATATATATATATGTATATATCCTTTCGAAGGACGAATATTTTCTGTGAGAATTTCAAATACTTGTATCTATAAAAAGAGTGTTAAAAAACATGAAAATGTCTTTAAATATATATATATATATATATATATATATATATATATATATATATATACAGTGTAACCCGGATATAAGAGAGTTGTCGGGTCCGGATAAGAAGTCTCTTATATCCGGGTTTCTCTTATATCCGGATTTGGTCTAATTTATATACATTAACACAGACTCTAATTTGGGACCAGAGAAAATCTCTCTTATATCCGGGTTTCTCTTATATCCGTATATATCGTCAAACTCAAACGATCGCAAATAGCGTGAAACCCAGAGTCAAAAACTCACATCAATCCAACTAAATATGTTATCTCTATCACTGATATTGAGCGCTTTCCAATAAGTATGAACCCTCTTCTCCCCCCAGCTATGAGTAAATAGCAGGACAAACCGAGTGCTATAGCATGGATGGCAACTGGTCTACCGCAGAAAGAAATGTCAACCTACTGCGGGAAAAAAACTGCCGCGTCAGTCATGTATGGAAAGATACATGATCGCCTAAGCGTGTATCACGCATAGCACATAACTGAATGATGTATGACTATTTATTGACCAATAATTCAGACAACCCGTTGGATGCTTACAAAGGAAAAAGCAAGGACTCCATATTGGTATGTTGTACAATAGGCAGTGATGATCATACGATTTCAAACTGATCCTGTCATTGAGGGTGGCGTACCGGTTATCGGCTCAGACTAGGGAATAGGAAAGCTGAGTTCAAATTCTTGCTGAAGCTGTTATGAAAGATATATATATTTCTTCTCCAATCATCTTTCATATAGGGAGGGTAGACAATCTAGGAGAATAATCAATCTGATATTAAACATTATACTAACACATCGTGAACCAATGTAACAGGAAAGACCCATTACTTCCATTGTCTGACATACATACAGAAGGCAGAATCCATGTAGTGGACTGAAAAGACTGTTAAATTAGCTGATATATAACACGCAATATCAAATGAAGACTACAGAGGAAAGAAATGAACTTCAATTTCATAACACCTCCCAGCATTGAATTGAATATGTCTTTCAACCAACTGAACATATTTGTTGACCAAGAATTCAGACAACCCTTCTCTTCATTGGATGATTACAAATGAAAATCAGAAACTGAATTTTGGTAATATGCACAAAAGGCAGGGATTATGCAAATCAGTTAATAAATTTCAATTCTCGGGTGTGGAAATGACAGATTATTTACATATATCGAATTGAGATAGGGTTATGAGAAAACAATCTAATTTGAAACGAATCCGAGACAGAAATAAGTTATATCCACCTGCAATAAAACAGAAACAGAAATATCCCCAAAATTGCCCGTAACCTCACCTAATTTCTCTTGGTGTAGATAAGTTAGGGTTGATGTAGTAGTAATCCTGACTTGATATTATTTGTTGAGTGTTGTTACAGTAATTACCACATTGCTCTATGTATTTGTAGTGTAGGAGAAATCCTTTTCTCTTTTTTTTTTATATTGAAAATGGAAATGAATTAAAGCGTACAACAATAACATAAACAATAAAAACTTAAGACATGTTCTGACATAAATAGCAAGAATTTTTAGTTTCTTTTTGTGATGTGAATTACAAAATATTGATATGGTGTTCTCAGTGTCTCTTTTGTTTAAAAGTTAGTGTTTACATTGTTTGGTTCCGAGATTTTCGTTTGTGAGGATGCGTTTAAAATCATCCATTTTCGATCATCCGGAGTTGAGGATTGAATTTGACATGGTTTTGTTCGGAGAATTTTATTTGTGAAGATGGCGTTTGACATCATTTGTTTTCGAATTTTATGGAGTACTGGCAAAGACATGAATTTCTGTACGACTACTACTTGTTTACTATTACAGGGTACCCAAGTCTACTGACTCTCTTGTGGTGGAAGGGTCGTTTTTATAATGATGACGGTAAGATGATGAGATATCCTTCTTTTCTATCATCACTGATGACAAGGTTATTTTTAGAATGGTGAAGTATCATTCTGGACCACAACACTCTAAAAGAACGTCGTCTCCTAAACTGGCTAAAACGGACTTATATTCCATCAGCAAATACTACGGAAACATGACTTCTTCGTAAGCCTCGGCTAAAAGTTACAAGAGTTATAAAACTGCGAAAGGTTCCTATCAGTTTTAGGAACTGAGAACTTCTCTTATGATAATGAAGTCCTCGAAATAATCATCTTAAGCCTATCAAATGAAGAAATAGGTGGAGATTAATTACTGGAAGTTTTTGGAGGGAGACCCGAAACAACCAGAGAACATTTATCTTTCTACAAACAATTAAGTAATGCATTTAACATATTAACCAGACTTTATCTGTGCTAAATGTCTAAATACAAGGCGGGCCATATCTGACAAACATCGGGCTAAGATTTGACGAAAAGCATTCCACCGCTGGTAGATGTGTCGGGTAACCGCCTCCTAATTTTCGAAACCGGACTATAAATAGGCAATGACATTTTCTGTCATCCTCTTCTTTCCTTTTTCACTCGGGGACAGTAAGATGTAGGTCGAACGAGGAAAACGCTTTCCCCACTGGAGGACGCGCACGCACATATTCACCTTTGTCTTCATTATCTCTAGGACTTTCTCCTACACACACACACACACACACACAAACACACACACACACAAACTATTCACTAGTTTAAATGTTTTCTTCATTCCTGTTCATTGTTTATTAACACGCAACAATATTCTGTTGTTTATATATAGTCTTGTTTTGTTAATACATACATTATCATTTGCTCGTTCTTGTTTCTTTTCAATTTTTTACGTGGACTCACATCCCGAATCTGCCATGTTTGTTGTGAGTATTTCAGGAGACACGCGTTATTATTTCTCAACGCATACACCAGCCCTCAACAGACGTATCCATGTTGGGAAAATAAGTTTCAGGGATTCAGAAAGAATGAGGATTAAAAAAAAACTATTTATTCAGAATAATTAGTCGTTTTTCATTAGCAAGATGATTTGTCTGGATCTATAATTGTTTTTATATAATATTGGCTGTCTAACTGCAAACGATCGTGCGACTATCAAATACATAAAATTAAAATCAGATACGCCGCAATCACTTCTGTTCTGCCATCCATTTACACAAGGTCGTTAGGTAAGCGATATACCGTTTTCCTCTGTCTCCCTTGCTTTCTACATGTCTTGTGAGTGTCAAGTTTTCCAAGCCATGTTTCCTCATTTTGTAGCCGAGACATTTCAAATTTCTCTTTCTCATATTAAATATAAGTACCATTTTTTTATCTAATTTCTTTCAAACTTCGTCGTTGCTCACATATTCAGTCGATGATATTCTCAGCATCCTTCGGTAGACCCACATTTCTGTTTCTTCAATTCTCTTCTTAATCTGTGAGGAGAATATCCAGCATTCACTTCTATATAGGAGTGCTGACATTACTCATCTGAAAACGCTCTTCATGTCATGTAAAAATGTGCTTCACGTGAACACTGAGATGAACAGGAGCCTATAATAGATTTTCTAGTATATATATATATATATATATATATATATATATATATATATAATATATATATATATATATATATATATATATATATATATATATATATATACACACACACACACACACACACACATATATATATATATATATATATATATATATATATATATATATATATATTCCGCCTGTACAATGTCCGGGGGCACTCCATCTAGAGGATAATATTAAGAGTCAGTTTATATAAATAGAAGGGGAAGATGACGGTCAACCCTTGACTTGAACAGGTTAAGATTGTAGTGATCGGGGAAGCATCCTATTGGGAGTCGGGCCCACAGAGCAATAGTTCGTGGGAAGAAGCTGTTCGGATGAAATACGGGGGGAATATGGGTGATTTACTACAATGTAAGTGGCATGACGGGTCCTAGTCGTGAAGGTTCGGACTAGCAGAACCAAGGAATGTACTTCGTCCGAGTACTTTGTGGGAGGGTGGAAAATAATTCCTCACCCACAAGGACCCGGTGACGCTTTCAAATTAGAGTAATAAAGGATAAAAAGTTGTGGAGAGCCATGACTGATAACATCCTGAAGAGACATAATACATAAGGAGAGAAAAGAGCATGTAGAATTTGATACTCACAGGCAGAGACAAATATCTAACAAGCCTGATCAGGGACTGGGAGGGATAGTAAGAAGAAAAACTTGGCTTTTTTTATACAGTGAGGTTCATGCTATACAAGGCCCGGCGGCCCGTCGAGCTAGAGGATAATATTAAGAGGCAGTTTATACATATTGTAGGGGAAGATAACGGTTAAGACTAGACTTGAACAGGTTAGGAGTGTGGTGATCGGGGAAACATCCTATTAGGGGTGGACTTTTATCTCAAAAAGAAACAGAAATCTAAATTACAAACCAAGCGTAAAAAAAAATCCTACTTGTTATAGAAACCACCGAAGCAACATCTAGTGTGCTGAGTCTGTGGTCCTCTCCGACACAAGGGAGTCTTATAATACTAAAAAGACTTAGGTGGGCTACAGGTTGCAAAAGACATACTGATGACCCCAACTAATAAAGGAAAAAAGTCAATTTTATCTGGTCAGACCATAAATGAAATCAGGAAAATGCTTAATCACGAATCCTCAAACAATCCTAAGAACGCTGAATATCTTCAGACTATGAAAGTTGCTGAGCAAACTTATCAAAATATTTCATCAGTGACCTTTAGAGAATAAAACTAAGGACGAATGGTTGATCAACCATTCGTCCTTGGATGGAATACTGCTGCCATATATGGTCTGGTGCTCCCGCTGTTCATCTCGCGGTCCTCGACAAAATCCCGAGACGGATATGCAACGTGATTGGTCCTCATCTGGCATCCCGTCTGAAGTCACTATCTCACAGTCATGCTGTCGCTGCCCTCTGTCTTTTCTACAAGTACTTTCATGGCAACTGCTTCAACGAGCTACTTTCACTGGTTCCCAAATTGCATGAATTTAAGCGTGCTACTGGGTTGGCATCTCGGTCCCACCCTTTCACTGTCGAAACGACTAAATGTAGCCATGTCTTCTACTCCAACAGCTTCTTATCTTGCACCTCCCATCAGTGGAACTCCCTTCCTATCACTTGCTTCTCTGATAGCTATAATCAAATATTCAAATATAACGTCAATCGACATCTTCTGATATCTTGACCTTGATTCCTGTCCTTTTTTTATCCTTTTCCCAAACACTTCTCTTTACTTTTACTCTCACTCTCTGTAATCTCTTACGTTCGAGTGGCACTCCTGCCTTGCTTAGGGCGAATTGCTTAAAAGAAAAAGAAGGTTGCACATTTATTCAACCATGTGATCAAAATAAAAATGATGAGGATCTTTTTTTTCTTCTTTTTCTTCACTCTGTCATGTTTCTCCATGGCGTTAGCACTCATGTCTCTTCACAATTTCATGTCCTTTGTAGCTCTTAAGAATTATTGTCTTTTTGCTATCTCTCCTAAAATTTGTTCTGCCATCCATTTACTCAAGCCTTCCATGCATTGTTTCACCTGTCCCTCTTGCCTTTATTTTGCTCTATGAGTATCAAATTTTCCAAGCTCTCTTTCCTCATTATATGCACTAGAAATATCTCTTCCTTATGTCAAGGATATGTCCTTTGTGCTTCCATTTTCTTTAAAACTTTGCATCTGCTGACATGTTTGGTCTATGCATCCTTCTGTAGAACCACATTTCTGTTGCCTGAAGTCTGTTCACTATCTGTGAGGAGATTGTCTGGCATCCATTGCTATATAGGAGGACTGATATTAACATTTCAATACTCTTTTTCTTTCTTTCTAACGAAATTGTTCTGTTTCTTAATACTTTGCTTAGCTTTTAGAAGGTAATTTTCTCTATGCATCTTTGAATTTCAGTGTCAAACGTTGCGGCCTCTGCCAAAACATTTCTCATTATTTGATTGATTTTGATATCTTCAATTTGTAATTTGCATTTGCGACTGTTCTTTTTCTTAACAACCATGCATTATGTCTCCTTGCAATCGCTGCTTTATCTTTTACTTCTCGTTTTTTCCATTACCTTCCGTAGGATTAAAAACTGTCATCTTTGTTAAGATTGCCACTGCCAATAATAAATCCTGGTAGAACTTCTAATTCACTCAAAATTAACTCACTGTATAGATTGAATAAATCCAGTGATCTATTCTTACGTCCCTTTCTGTTTTTGATATTTACTGAATTTATTTTCTGTCCGTATGCAGGAGGTTTACTGCCAGTATAGGTTCTGTATTATTCTGATATCCTTCCTAAATATTTCAAGATTACCTTGAAGTTCCAACAGTTCTTTGTGATATAGTTTTTCAAACGCATTTGAATTACTGATTTAAATAACGACACTATTTCAATTGAATTCCAGGCATAATTTGCTGGTCAATTTTGGCCTTTTGTCAGACTTAAAATATTTTCCCATTTTTTTTTTTTAATTTCATCGTTTTCACTATATCTGGATTTAATTTCTCTTTTGACATTTTTTCAGAAAATAAAATCCCCGCCTGTCAAGAAAAACTTGATATATTCAGAAAAAAATAGAAGCAAATATTTTGAACTCTTTATTCTCGGATTAAACAACATGGCAAGTGAAATTATTTATTTTTACTTCTTTCTCCCCCACCTCTCCCTTTCCCTCTCGATCTTTACCCTTTTTCATTCTTTTTCCTCCCTGTTGTTTCTCTCTCTCTTTCTCAAACGTTTTATCTTTTTCTTTCTCTCTCTCTCCCCTCTTGTTAACTGCCCTATTTTCTTCTTGTTCCTGTTTCTTTTCACTTTTCTTTCCTTATCTCTCTTTTCACTCTCTTTCTTTTTCCCTGTTCCTCTTTCTTTTTTCTAAATCACCAGCATGCTTTATGCTTCTGTCTTTTCTCATCCTTCTGCCTCCATCCACAGACAAGCAATTACAGTAACTCTCTATCTCTCTTCTTTTCTCACTCGCAACCCCTTTATGCCTATGTGAAACTCTCCTTCCCTTTCTTCCCGCGTTTTTTTTTTTACACTTCGTCTGCTGTACAGTAAAATCGACCGAAATTTGACAAGGATAAATTACAAGTTGAATGAATGATTTCACATCGGAAAAAAAAATCACAATGTATTATGTGAATAAGAGAAGCAAAAGAAATTGAATAAAGGTTGGTGCACTCATGGGATGCTGGTTTTTATTTAAAGGAAGCAATTAGAAATTGGTAGAAGAGACGTTGATATTTAGAAAAATAGAATTCCCCGATTTTAGCCTTTCCAGATTCTGTTTATTCTTAAATGTTACCAGCTTTATACTTAAATTCAATCTCTGATCTATTTTCAAAGAAACCTCTCTTCAGGTTATGTATTGATTAACCTCGGTATGTCCATGAAATTGCTGGAAAATGAATATAGCATGATAAAAAACGGCCTTAAACTTGACGGAAACAAAATTTTATTGTCAAAATGTTTATGTTACTATTAAGAGGAAAGAACAATGTATTTTTTTAATCATTTTTTTTTTAAAAATCCATCTTTTTAGAACATTTTAACTTTTGATTAAAAAAAACAAAACTTTTGTTTCTCTTCGTCAGCGGAAGTCCGAAATAACAGCAAATTTTAGTACATTTTTTTTTACTGACAGACATTAATTTTGAAAATCTTGCAAAAATAGAAATAATTGTCGGATTTTAATGAAACTTTCAGAAACTATTTACGAATGATGGAAATTATTATAAATATGTTACTTTCTTTAAAGTCATGATAAAAATATTTTTACATGTATATTAACCCGACCCCCAAATAATTTTGTGAAAACTCTAGAAATTCAATGCTGAAGCATAAGTCATTTCAATCTTTAAAAAAAAGGAATAGGAATGTTAAAGTTCTTGCCTCATCTGTTACGTTTTAGGTGAAAAATATTTATCTATTTCTTCTCCTTCCAGCTATGGGTTAACCAGCTATTGGTTACATGCAGTCTAAGAGAAGAATGGCTGTTAAAAAAATCATCGAAAAAGCAAAGGAAAAAAAAATCTGATATCTTTCACAAGAAAGCATAGCAGTTTACGGATAATAGAGAAAAGAAATCTGTTTAGAATTATGGTCATCTACGTCTTGAAGATACATGGAATTTGTTTTTTAAAACCTTCTATATATTGTATACCCTGCTATATAGTAGAGCAGTATTTCTAAACCTGCGCACCGAGTTGATAAAAATGCACTGCGAAAATGGAGGATTATATTTCAAAATGGAGAAAATACAAACTATAATTCGTAATAAAATAATATCTGTCAGCTACGAATAGAGGCGGTTTTCAACTTATAATTTTGTCAGTTTGAAAGATTAAGAACAGTAAATAAGAGAGTTTGAGTTGGATGTTTGTCGTTTGTTTACATGCCCGTAAGTTGACCTCATGTGGTCTATGTACAAAGTGTAACAAAACATTTTACATGTCCAAGGTTCGTCGTAACAAAAATTTAAAACAATTTTGGTAGAGGTATTTTAATTTGTCGGAGTTAGCTCCTCCTTAATTCCTTATTTTTTTACTAGGGGTCGCTCTCCTTACACTACAAATACTGGGCGATTTCTCGCCTCGTGCACTTTTTTACTTTGCATTTCAGTGGACACATTTAAAAATGTGATCTCTCGCAGAAATCCGCGTTTTGCCCACCTATGAGAAAATGCCATGAAACACACATACACGTACGTACAAACATTCACTAATATACAAACTCTTTACGTTCACACACAAACACAAATGTTGATGTCTATGTCACTTGGAAATTTGTTGTTTAATACATATATTTGTTGACATATATATATATATATATATCGGTCTTGTTTGTTTTTTACATCTTCGGTTGGACCTTCTAGCAGGAATAAACAGCACGTGTTCCTAATTAAACAACACGTAAACACACTTCTACAAATTATGAATATCAGTCTTGAATCGTTCCTATGAAACCAAATGAATTAAAACAATAAGAAAAATTCAAAATATGTCCTACGTGGTAAAAATTTCACACCCCGACCAAGACTTTAAAAAAAACAAAACAAACGATTTTTGATCATTTGGTCAGATTTGACAAGTAAATCATATTGATACGTTTTTAGCTTCCTTTTGTAATTACTTTCTCTGGCCAAATGCCAATACTGTCAAAATCATCATTGAACCTAATCTAATCTTTTCCAGCACTTCAAACTTGTAATCAGAGTCAAGAATGACTTGCAAGGCCATCTGGGCATTCTTAAAACTATGCTTGGCTGTCATAGTATCGAAATTCGATCATCTATCGATGAAAAATCACAAACTAAATCAGGTAATTTCGTAACAAGTCGCTGATACATGGATTTCGCCATGTTTCTCGGGATGATTAGCGTGTGCTTCTCTGCTATCCTGTTGGTATTACTAAATTTAGCTGTCATCAAGCGCGCCTGTTTAGCTGGCCAGATCTGCTTAGGCTGCATGGAAAATGTTAACCTTTACGCATCCATCATGGATACGTAGTTTCCAAAATAAAAGTTCGAATCTTTTTGAAGGTGGATTTCACTAAATAAGGCAGAAATTTTTAATTTATTAAGCTTAATTTAATAAATTTTTATTTTGTGTTTATTCATAAATAATAACAATGATTATTATTTACACTATTGACATGCGGAAAATTTCAACATCTTTGTTGATATTATCACAACGTTTCGGTCGTTTTGCTCTCCAGCCTTTACTGTTGAAATAGCTAGCTGTAACTGTAAGTTCTATGCTAACAGTTTCATTGGGTGTATATCAATCCGGGTAAGTTATAGGGTAGTCCTAACTGAGACCTTTATTTAATATACAGGGGTAGACTGTTCTTGTTCCAATGCCCATGTCTAGAGACAAGTTGTCGAGTTACTATTTTTTAGTGCTGCTCAGTTATTGCTTTTTATGTTCCCACAAGAGTCCAAGTACATACTGCCCGACCCAAGGATTGAACTCACAATTACTATTTTACCAAATTCACGAAACAACGCTTTAATCTACTAGGTTATTTTCTACGGAGAACTTGGAGCCTTGAACCTAGCCTGCCTGCTGAGTAGTACTGTTGCGGCTGCTTATCATGCTTGACTATATTCTTGGAGTCATGCTTGACTGCACTCTTAGGGGAGATCAGGTGTGGTCTGATCCATCAGGTCTACTTTGTCAAAGACACACTACACATGAATGAACACCTACGGAGACATTTAGAGGGAGCTGTTCAGGTACTCAGCTGAGAAGTGACTCTACAACGACACCTGTCATGGGACTGAAGATAGTGGTGATAATGAACTCCACAAACGATCAGATTTAAATGAAACATTGGGATAGAAAATCAACATTCAGTATTGTGATCTAATTTTGATCCAGCTCATATTAATAGCACACGTAGATAAGACGCAACTATCTCAACCAGTAAGCAGGTTAAAAATAGTCATAAAAATCTACTGATATTAATTTATTCAGAAGAAAAAGGCTGCATAGTGAGCAGAAAGATATTGTGGCACAATTATTACAAGTAGAGATTATATTTCTGCCTCCCTTGGCTTTAACGTTGACCTGAACTCCGACTTCTGGCATGAGTGAGAT
>OZ010605.1:30714648-30774520 GCA_963932145.1 Acanthosepion lycidas
CGTTGACCTGAACTCCGACTTCTGGCATGAGTGAGATAGACTAAGCTTATTCAGCTACCATTCAAATCAATAGTTGAATAATTTCAATTTTCCAAATTAGTGAAAAATTAGCACTTGTCACGGGTGGCAATGCGTGTAACAGGCCTTTATTGTTATTTTTTCCAGAACAGTAATATATATATATATATATATATATATATATATATATATATATATATATATATATATATATATATATACAGTAGCGTCCAAAACTAAGGGACAAAATTTTAAAACCTAATATTTGTTAGAAATAACAACTGTGAAAAGCTGAAATTTTGACAACTGGTAGTCGTTATCATCCATAATAACATACTAAAATTTGAATCATTTGCAAAGGATAGAAAAAGAATTATAACAATTATTTATTTATTTTCAAAATAGGATCGTCCAAAAGTAAGGGACAAAATTGAGAAAAACAATGTAAACAGTATGCTATATTCAAATTTTTTGATTTCCTCTAAAGAATCAGTCTTACTTAGTCATTTGTAAACGTTGCATCAGCCGGCACCATGGCGAAACGCCAAAAACTTGATTACTCTGTGAGACAAGCTATTGTGAAGCTACACAAGGAAAAGCACAACATTAGAGAAAGTGAAACGTTCCAAGAGTGTTGTAGGCAGGGTTGTTAAATCCTACAATGATACTGGAAAAATAGTTAGTGCTTTTAAAACCGGCAGACCCCGCAAAACTTCGGCAAGAGAAGATCGAATAATGCAGCGTATGTCATTAAAGGACCGTTTTAAGTCTTGCACAGAAATTAAAAGGGTTATGAATAGTACCTCATCTGTTAATGTGTCAAGACAGACTGTTTGTAGACGACTGCAAGAAATAGGGCTGTTTAATCGAACCCCAGGGAAGAAACCACTTGTTAGTTCGAAGAATAAGAAGAAGAGATTAGAGTTTGCAAACAGGTATGTAATTTGGACATATGAAAATTGGGCAAAAGTATTTTTCAGTGATGAAAGCAAGTTTAATTTATTTGGAAATGATGGAAAAAACAATGTAAAGAGACGTATTGGTGAAAGATTAAGTGCAAAGTGTACTAAGAAAACTGTCAAGTTTGGGGCGGAAGCGTCATGGTATTTGGAATGTTTTCTAGCCAAGGTACAACGCCTCTTGTCCGGTTACAAACTCGTGTAAACGCGCAGATCTATAAAAACATTGTTCAAGATCATGTTGTGCCAATCATAGAGAATTCAGGTTTCGATAGGGCTACCTTTATGCAAGATAATGCCCCATGTCACAAGGCAAAGGTGGTAATGAGTTACATTAGCGAGCAAGATTTGGAAATTATGGATTGGCCACCGCAAAGTCCTGACTTAAATCCAATAGAAAATCTTTGGAAGACCTTAGGAGTGAAAGTTATGGAAAGAAATCCCACTAACACAGAGAATTTGTGGGTGAAGCTTCAAGAAGAATCGTCTAAAATTAGTATCGAGGATTGTCAAGAACTGATTCGTTCTTGTAGTCGAAGATGTGCAGCTATCATTGAGAGCAAGGGCTCATTTACTAAATATTGATTGTACATGTATTTTTATTGTTTTTTTGCTGTTTACATTGTTTTTCTCAATTTTGTCCCTTACTTTTGGACGTTCCAAATTTGAAAATAAATAAATAATTGTTATAATTCTTTTTCTATCCTTTGCAAATGATTCAAATTTTAGTATGTTATTATGGATGATAACGACTACCAGTTGTCAAAATTTCAGCTTTTCACAGTTGTTATTTCTAACAAATATTAGGTTTTTAAATTTTGTCCCTTAGTTTTGGACGCTACTGTATATCCAAGTGAGAGAGAGAGTGAGAGAGAGTAAAAATCCACAGTTTGTAGCATTTATTTTTTTTAAATATAAAGTAGCGCAAAATATTATTGTAATATGTTTTTATAATAAATTACAATAAAAACATTTTACATCATTACACAAAATCTTTCATATTTCAATACTAAGATGGTATTTAAGTATCATCTTAATACTGAAATATGTAAGTTTTGTGTAGCAATGTAAAACGTTTTTATTGTAATAAAATATTATAACTATATATATATATATATATATATATATATATATCTGTCTCTCTATCTATCTATCTATATATATATATATATATATATATACATATATATATATATATATATATATATATATATATATATATATATATATATATATACATATATATGTGAACATAGAAGTCAACACTTAGAGGCCTCTAAGTGTTGACTTCTATGTTCACTTATATATATATATATATATATATATATATATATATATATATATATATTATTCCAGAATCATTTTCCAACTTATTCAAGACAATCTTTGCCCTCTCTAACCTTCTAACTTTCTGTCTTGGAGTAATACAGTACCTCACAGTTTTCACGTATGATTTCATTTTCAAGTCTTTTTCCACTGTCATTGTTGAAACTCTTTTCTCACATACCAAATGTCTTATGAATTGAGTTGGATCTTTTCTCATTGATCTCTTTACATCTTTGAAATGATGATCCCCTGATATAGCAGTTTACTGTTCCATCTTTTTTTAAACTTATCCATCATTCTCTTGAAGGTTCTTCAATGGATTTTGAAGATGGAAGCCAAAGTATGAATTTTGGTACCATTACTGAAGGCCTGAATAATCTTTTTCCGCTCACTATGGCTTAGTATGGAAGACAGTGGTGCTGACATGTAATGATTTTAACTTGTTCTCTTTTTAGCTGAATAACTCAAAAGGTTTTATAGTGATTCTTAAAACAAACAGTGTCCAGATGGCTAAACAAGATATTTTAGATATTAAACATTTTATGGGATGGGTAATTATACTGTTAAATGATTTGGACAATTTTGCCATTACACCCAGTATATGCGCAAAGTATTCATCCAAACTAGTTTGCTTAAAAAGAACTAACATGATATGTCTGTAATTGTTTATTATATTTTTCCAATTTTCAAATGAAGAGTAGAGTATTATGCTTGAAGATGTGGATAAACTGTCCAAAGTTCATATTTTGTTATTTTTGCTCAAGTACTTTTGACTTTTGCAGTTATTATCAAGAACCAATTTGCTGTCTGTATGTCTACATCCTGGTATTCTTTGGGAGGTTGGATGTTTTAAATTTATGTACCCTATTTACATCCTAACTATTGTCCTAATTTCTGTTGTTATTAAAAATAACTGATCAGTACTAAAAATAAGAACTAGGCTAGATATCCCTAGACATAAGGAATAGACTGAATCTACCCCCATAGATTACCCAGATCAATATATGCTGATGTCGGCCTGAGAGCACAACGATTGAAACATGATAACAGCAACAAAGATGAGGATAATAGTCCAAATATAAATAGTGTAAATAATGAACTGCTTTGTTTTGAAATTATAGCTTTCTTGAATTTTGTGATCATTAAAATTTCTACAATTATTCGATTATATTATTTTAAATGTTTTCTATTTTTTTCTCTCTTTCATACGATAGTCATCTGGGCTCTTTAGTCTTAGACATCAGCTCAGAATGAGAAATCAGAGAACAAAGTTCAAGTTCTAGTCAGGTTCATTACATTCACCTACCTTGGGAAAGGTATGAATTAATTTCCTACTCCAGCTATGGGTTAAATAGTAATGCAATATTCACTCTTAAAAAAACCTCATAAAGAACTATTCTTACAATCCAAATTGTGTTTCAGCTCTGAGTAATCCACAGAAGGTTGATAAGTCATAAAAACAAATCAATAAATCAATCTCTAGTCTTGGGTGACATCCAGAGTAGGTGAAGAACAATTCTGAATTCTTAACCAGGATTGGAATATACTCATTTGAAATGGGTAAAAAGTAAAAGGTAGTTTTGCAATCTGTAAAGAAATTTTTACAACCTGTAAAGAAACCTCTTTGCTTAAATATGATCAACATGAAAACTGAAAATCTTGTCATTTCTAGGCACCATAATTTGTAGCATAGAAACAATATTGGTACCTTGTATTTAAAATCTCTTTATTTTAAATCTCTATGTGAAATTAAATTTTGAATCCCTTTACAAATATAAAAAATATGTGTCCTATTTTTTGAGGCTCAAAACAATTTTGGAGAGTCCAGTTTGATCTACATGTGCCTACACACATGCACACACATGCAATGGAAGAGACGATAGACAGCAGCCACTGACTATGGCCTCATCCATATACACAATAGAAGTGATTAACCAGCATCCACAAACTAAGCCTTTGTCTATGAACTCACAAAAACATTAGACATTAAGTCCACACATTTAACAGTGGGCTAAGAATACTTAATCTCAATCTATAAAAGGCAGGATGTGTGTGTGTGTGTGTGTAGCAAATGCATGGCCAAAATTTTTGACGGATTTGCACCAAAATTTACACGCACATGCTCCAAGTTAGTGGAAAGGCCAAGACCAACTTTGCATTTCCCAACTCCCATCAATAGTGGAAATAATGGATTTTTTCAAGCTTCTACGACAGTTTTCATGTAGTTTGCAGCCATTTTCTACTGGCCAGAGTGAGAGCCTATAGCTGGCTGCCACGAATAGGCAGGAAGATTCTAATGGCCAGCGTGACAGCCAACAGCTGACTGACATGAATGTTAACTAGCATGCTAGCATGCAAAAAAAATTGATAGCTGCTCATTCGCTTGCTTAAACTGAACGTTGATTCTGATTCTGCAGAACTGGGTTGGATGTGAAAAAGTATTTGTCGTTAACATTCTTTTTTCATCTGGTTTTTCCAGTTATGAGTCCTTTTGTAAAGCTGATTGTTTTGTGTTCATTTTGTTTAGTTCTTTTTTTGTAACAGATTTAATGTTTAGTATAGAGTTTCGAAAAAAATTTGCAGTGTGAGATAGACAAGAAGTAAGGCATGTAGCAACATCAGCACGGCAAAGGGCACTCCTTTAAAGGCAAGGAAGGGCAAAAATATTTTAAGTCAAGTGATAGCAATTGCTGTATGAGTCGTACGATTTTTGAATCAAGCACAGGCAACGCCAGGCCATGCTGCTAGTTACTTGATAAAATAAACTTTACTGCAAGGAAAATTGAACATTTTATTGTTATTGTATATTTCTGAAAAGAATATATAAATGTTATTTCTACAGATGTTCTGCTTCTACTTTTCCTTCAGAAAATAACCTTTTTTATGTTTCATTTAAAAAAATGTGTTGTTGTTAAATGTTTAGGATCTTGACACTCAGATAAACACACAACCTTGGCTAGACAGATTGCAACAAGTGCATGGAATAATGCAAGAGACATAGCTTAAGCTAATATTTTCATTTTTGTTCTTATAGTCACCACACTTCAGCTGCTGCAGCTTCCAGGTTTCTTCAGGTGTCTTTTGTAGTTGGTAACCTTCTAGGAATTTTGAACAGAACCCTTTATTGAATACACTGAGTTAGAGAGTTCTCCTTTGGCTGGCTATGTTAGATCAGTGAATTCTATCATATTAATATCTATTGTAACAAGTTCAGTACAAGAATATATTTCATGGAGCATCCTTTAAACAACAAACTTACCATATTGTAGAAAACCTGCACACTCACAAGTCACTGAGCCGGATCAGTCTTCATCGTGTCTTCAGAAAGCAACATCTTATGGTAAACATAGTTGAAAATACATGTAGTAAAACCATAGATGTAACAAATCATTTACCCATGCAAGAAAAACAGATCAAATGTAAGATGTAGAAGAATATCTTCTTTGTATCAACCAAGAAAAATGACACCCAAATTTTGAAAAAACAAACAAAATGATAATGGAGTTAAGAGTGAAAATTCCCTGTCATTTTATTTCAAGCCCAGGGCCTGCTTTATTTAACTGTGTCACTCTCTATCCCAAATCTTAATCGTTAGCAATTTCTTTATAAGGAAATATTCAACATTTGCTGAACTAGGATGTAGTGCTCCTCAAATTAAGCTTTTCTTTACTCCTTGGTTAACCAGCAGAGATCAAAGTGTAGTATCTGTTCTCAACATCTCTATTAGTAATGGTAATATTAGCCATTTCCTCATATGGAAACATTCAGCATTCATCAACCAAACAATTGTTGTTATTGCTGTTGCTGCAACTGTCACTCTTTTTCTTTCTTATGGCCACATCACGTTCCTGAATGATCACCAAAGTTAAGTAACATCAAGCATGGTCTGTACCTAGATGAGTGACTGCTTGGGAATATCAAGTGCTGTAACCTTGGATGTATGGGTGGTGTAATGGATAATGACTCTGGATTGTTAAACGGAGAGCTGAGTTCTAATCTCAGTTGGTTTGTTATATTAACTAATGTTCCATTACCCTTGGGAAAGGTATGAATACACATTGTTTTTTTTCCCTAGCTATGGGTTAATCAGTAAGACTTGTATTACAAAATCATTTTCTCAAAAAATCATTCTTACAATCCAAAAATATTTTCTGGCTTTAAATAGCCTGCAAAGGGTTAATAAGCTATAGTAAATCAATAATAATAATAATAATAATTTTTCTTCTTCCTCCATAGTAAAGCAGAATGAATTCTGCTCGATTCCACACACATCACAAAATCTGAAATGTTCTCCAACTGACACACTTCCCTGAATCTGATCAAATGAAAGAATTTTTTCTTTCCATTTAAATGGATTTTTGGTTGGGATGAGAACTTGTCAGAACCCACTAATATGTACATTCTTCTTAGAATGCATAAATAGGTATTTTTTCCCCTTCCCAAATTCCTGATCTTGTGTTGTTGACCCCAGCTATAACCTAAACATTGGTGAAAAAAGATTAATTCAAATGGCACTGCTTGAAGCACTTCTCTGAATTTCTAAATACCATGCCATATTGTCATTTAAACATTCCCAGAAGTGAAAAATATCAATGCATTTTTTTTTTAATTTCAGGAAGATTTTGTTCCTTGGAAATATTTTCTATAATTCTGAAATAAATCATTATCATTACAAGAATGATTTTGACAATTGATCTCATTCTTTATTGTGGTTTTATTTATAGATTTATTTATCTATCTATTGGTTTATTATTATTACAAGCCTGAGAGTATTCAATCAAGAAACAAAACCAGTTTTTAAGACACTGATTTTAAAGGAAGATATCTAGAGATCCTTGATAAAATCCAAAGAATAATCAGCAATTTTATTGGTCCTGATCTGGCATCTCGACTTCAGTCTCTTTCCCACTACAGTAATATTGTCTCCCTGTGACTTTTCTAAAAAAAATTTCATGGTAAATGTTCAGATGAGCACATCGCTATGGTACCTAAACTTTATGAATTTAAGGGCAGTACTAGACTGGTACTGAAGTTTCATATTCAGTCTCATTTACAGTTGAGTTGGCAAGATGTAACCATACTTTCTATTCTAACAGTTTCTTTTCTTACATTTCTCATTTGTGGGACTCTCTTCCAACTCCATGCTTTCCAATTAAATTAATCTTCAAAAGTTTTAAATGCAATATTAATCGCTATCTTCATGATTACTCTTCTTTTGTTCTCTCTTCTTAGTAATGGTTCTGCTATTTAATACTTCCACACCCAGTAACCCCTTGTGTCTTAGTGGCTTTATTGCCATTTTTGAAGTGAATGGGATTTTTAAAAAATCATGTTTAACCCATTGTCTGTTTTCCAATAAAATTCAATACAAAATTATAAAACAACAAATTCAATGAATGATACAAATTCGTTATTGAAGTAATTAAAACTTAAGAATATAGATTTTATATTTACCCTATTTACATGCAGACTATTGTCCTCATCTTTGTTGTTTTGCTCTCACATCGTTTTGACCATTGTGCTCTTCACCTCGTATATATTGATCCAGATTACCTTCAAACCTTGTTTAATCTGTGGAGGTAGATTTTTATGAGGGTAAACTAAAGAACATCTTGTTTAATTCTATATTTTTAGTACTGCTCAGTTTTTGCTCATCCTATCTCCACTAAGGCCATGTACACAGAACAATCGCCTAGTAGATTAAAGTCCTGTTTCATGAATTTTATGACATAGTAATTGCTAATTCAATCCCTGGGCCAGGCAGTATGTACTTGGACTCAGTTAAGAGGCACTATGATAAAATATACCTTCCAAAAACTAAGCAATGTATTAAGGAACAAAAAAATATTATTAAAATGAATAAAAGAATGTTATTTTTCTATATAATAGCAATCCTCCCCTATGGTAGTGAATGCTGGAAAATCTCCATACAGATAGAGAAGAGGCTTGAGGCAACAAAAATGTAGTTCTATTGAAGAATATTAGACTGATAAAGTTTTAGAGAATATGTAAACAGAAAGAAGACTAATACATTGGGGTTCTACTGTAGAATTCTAAGAATACCATGATGACTGAAAATATGAGTCATGTGGAAGTTTTAGGAAAATGGAAATTAAAAGGTCCTTTAAAGTTAGAATTAGAAAAAGACAGTTAAAATTTCTTGGGCACATAATAAGAAAAGAGATCTTTAAAAATTTAGCACTTACAGGACATACTGAAAACATGAGATAGCACTTCAATATGGTGTAATGGTTACCAAGCTTGCCTTGTTAGATCAATTATAACTAAGTAGTGTGTTGGATTCTCACTAGGTGCTCCATACTTCCAACCTTGTGCCACATCTACCTATGCTTCAAAAATTACTTTGGGCACTTTGACATAGTGTAATGGTTAGCAAGCTTGTCTCATTAAAACAACTGCAACTGAGTAGTGAATTTGATCCTCACTGGCTGACCCATACTTTCAACCATGTGTCACAACTAAGCTATGCTTATTCATGCATGTATTGAATACGGTTGCCATATATGGCCTAGTGCTCTCACTGTTCATTTCAAGGGTCTCCACAAAATCCAAAGTCAGATATGCAATGTGATCAGTCCTGACCTGGGGTCTTGACTTTCTCACCAATGTCATGTGACTACTTTCTCTCTTTTTGATAAATATTTTCATGACATCTGCTCTGACAAGCTACTTTCACTGGTACTCCAGCATGAATTTAAGTGTGCAACTAGGTTGGCATCTCAGTCCCACCCTTTTACTGTTGAAACAGTTAAATGTAACCGCCTCTTCTACTCCAACAGCTTCTTCTCTTGCACTTACCGACAGTGGACCTCCGTTCCTCTTAATTGCCTCCCTGATAACTATAATCTTTAAAAATTTAAATGTAATGTCAGTCATCATCATCTGTTGCTTTGATCCCCATTCTTCTTTTTATCCTCCTCTGTTTTCTTTATCCTTTCTTCACCCCCCCATAACCTGTCTTTTCCCTTACTTACACTCTCTGTAGCCCCTTATGTACTAGTGGCGCTCTTGCCTTCTTTGGGGTGGAATGCTTAAAAAATATCACCTTGGGTACCTTGATGCAGTGTTATGGTTAGCAAGCTTGTTTTGCTAGAACAGTTACAACTGAGTAGTGAGTTGGATCCTCATTGGGTACCCCATACTTTCGACTTAGTGTCACATCTAATCTCCACTTAGAAAATCACCACATAGAAGGCAAGAGAGACAGAGGAAAGCAGTTCCTAACAAACTTGTGTAAATAGTTGACAGGACTGGCATTAGGAGATATAGCAAAAAAAAAAAAAAACTTTACTAAAGGTTATAAAGTACAGAACGTTGTGGAGATCCATGAAGAGACACAGCACATAGAAAAAAAAAACAAGCAATTATTAACTAGATAAAAACAAGGTAAGATATCCTTAGACATCGGGAGTGGATTGAGAACACTCTACCCCTATATATTAAATAAAGTGTTCAGTTTGAAATTCTCTGAAGGTTAACTGAATCAACAAGAACCTGAAACAGACTAGAGGGTACAAAGGTTGAAATGTTGTGAGGGTAATGATAAAGAGGAGAGCAATAAACCGATATAATAATGCTAACAGGGAGGATAATTTGAAAGATTAAAAATACTAGAAGTCAGAATAATTAAAAGTACAAAACTTAAAGATGTCTACAAAAAGCATCAATGAAAAACCACAAAGAAAGAAGTGGGTATGACCATTTTTACATTCATTATGTGAGAGTTCTAAAAAGATTATTCTTCCTGTTTTTTCCTTTTATATTTTTTGATTTCTAAAGTTTTCTTTGTTACCATCATCACTGCCTTTCCTTCTTTCTTTTTTTTATTTTTAATTCATTCTAACTCTTTAGTCTCTCTTTTTCTATTTAAGCTGATACCTTTTCCTCCTCTGATCATTCTGTTTACTTTTCCTTCTTTATCTCACTTTTTATCAATGTGTATCTTTCTTTCTTTCTTTTCTTCTGTTTTCTCTTTCTTTTTTATATCCTTTATATTTTTTCTCTTTTCACTTTACTTCTCTTTCTTTATCTTTCTGCTTATCAATGCAAATTTTACTTTCTCTCTTTTCTCCTTGTCCATAACATGAGAAGGATTAGCTGATTGTAGGGTAATAATTATTAGGTTTTTGCAAAAATAATGACGGTTTTTGACGTTAAAAAATACGTCAAAAACCGTCATTATTTTTGCAGCAACCCAATATAAGAGAGTAAGGAGATACAAAGCAGGAAAAGGATAGGGGAGAATAAGGATCACTGGAAAGTAAAGAAAAGCTGAAATAAATGAGAGTAAACATTCTAGAAGAGACGAGGGTCAGGTTTTAAAATAAGAAAGTCTGAGATAGAGTTATTAAAATGAACAGCAGAAAATGTAATCTAAAGAATAAATGAAACAGTAATAGAAAAACAAAGAAAAATGAACAAGAAGAAAAAAGTAAGGAAAATGAATAAAAATAATGATTATGAATAAATTAGCCTTGGGGTATATTTGTAAAGAAAGCTGAAGATGGTTTGTTAAGGCATTCCAGCTTGGGGAGGGTGAAAATCTTATTTAAAAAATATCATCTGAGAAATCATGTAAAGAAAATATTAGCAATAAAGGAAAGATGGAAAAAAAAGTATTCAACAAAGAAGAATGAAATAGAGAGGAAGAGAAAAGATACAGAGAGAGGGAACAAAAAAGAGAGAATAAGATAGAAAGCAAAAGTGATATAGACAAAGAGAAAGTAGAAAATGGAATGAAAAATATATATAGGGAAAGAGAGAATGTGAAAGAGGAAGAAAGAAAGAAAAAAGAGTGACTAAGTGAAAGATAGAAAGAGAAACAGGAAGAGAAAGAAAGAAAGAAATGGAAAGAAGAGAAAAAGAAAAAAGAGTGACTAAGTGGGAGATAGAAAGAGAAACAGGAAGAGAAAGAAAGAAAGAAAGAAAGAAAGAAAGAAAGAAAGAAAGAAAGAAAGAAAGAAAGAAAAAGTGAGAGATAAACAAGAGAGTTGCAGGGATGAGAGTAAACAGAACGGGGGAAGATACAAGAAGCTAAATAGTCATTTGAAACACTAATTTATACTTTGTAGGAAAAATTCAGGGAAAAAAAGAATTGGAAAAAAAAGAAAAATTGAAAATGAAATAGCAAAAGGAAAACACAGAGAAAGAAATATTTGAAAAGGGTGAGAAGGAATGAAAAAAGTGGAAAAGCAGGAAGCAGAATGAAAGAAAGAGGGTGTGGTGAAAGGCAAACATAGTTGTCTCCCCTTCAAATTACTTGACTATAAAAGAAATGGTAGAACCTCATTTATGGGCACTAGTCAAATTTCATTGAATAAAGCATCACTACAAGCTTAAACATTTGTCTGGTTTTCTTTACAGAAAGAAAGAAGAAAATGAGAAGGAGATAAGAACAAAGATTAAAGGAAAAAAGGAAAAAAAAATATTTAAAAAAGATGTAATAGATAATCTGACAAAAGATAGACAAACAAAAATCAAGCCCACCATCATTGGAACTCTCGCATTATGAAGTTAAGAAACAAATTTTTCCTATATTTCCTTCCGCTCATCATCCTCACACCATGCCTATGCTTCTTCCAAAAAGACATTACCACTATTTCTGTAGACTCCCTTAATGGTTGATTCTGTCCCTTACCTTTCTTTGATAAAAACGTGGGCGGAGTGTGGAGTAAGTACATTTAGAGAAAAAAACGGGAAGCTCTTATTGGCTAATCAACTGGTCTGCACGTCAGTCACTCAATTGTTAAGGTGGTGTTTGGGTTGGGTGGTTTCTGTGGAGTGTTATGACTCATCGTTGCAACATTGGTAAAAATTGCTTCTTCTCACTAATTGTCTTCTGCTATGTCCGGTTATAAATATTTGTGTTGATTTGCACATCTTTTCTTTCTTTGAGGTCTCACTTTTATGGAAAAGAATTCTACAAGTGTAAGTGCTTTTAAAATAAGGAAGACAGGAGGGAACAAAAAAAAAAAACAGAGAATGAAAGATATGTGGTATGGTTGGGGAAGGAACAAAAAATCTTGCACACATGCATTTGCCGCTACATTCTTTTCACTTTTCTGCTAAAAGAATGTCCCTTTGTTTTCCCCCTTTTATCAGTTTGTCAATTTTGTTGTCATGCCTCATATTCCAAATATAACTCCTAAATTTTTTTTTTAAACCCTTCAGAGATTTTCTTTTTATGCTCCAAGCAATGTCTGTCTCATTACTATCTTTTATATCCCTGTTCTGCCATCTGTTTACAGAAGCTCTCGAAGTGGGCTACTCAATGTATCACTCTGGCTCTCTTGCCTTCAGATACATCTTGGGAGTGTCGAATTCTCCAAGACTTCTTACCACAGTATATGACCAAGAAATTTCAACTATCTCTTTCCAATTCTAACTGTAAAGGGACCTTTTATTTACATTTTTTTTTAAACTTCCCTGTGACTCACATGTTCAGTCCATGGTATGCTTTGCATTTTTACTGTTGTTTCAACTTTCCACTTTATACATGAGAAAATTATCCAGCATTCACTGACAGATATAAGGATTTATATTACATAGCAATTCAACATTTCTTTCTTTGTTTCTAACATTTTTTTTTCTGTTTCTTAATACTTTGTTTCACTATTTCAATGTATCTTCAGACCAAGACAATTTTTTCCTATTTTAGACCTCCATGGGAGGCATGGTGGAGTAATGGATAGCAGCTCAAATTGAGAAATCGGAGAGCCAAGTTTGAATTCCAGTCAAATCCATTACTTCACTTACATGCTAATACCCTTGGAGAATGTATGAATCCTCATCTTCTCCCTCCAGCTATAGCAGGACAGACTGGGTTTTATAGCCTTGGATGGCAACTGGTCTACTGCAGAAAGAAATGGCAACCTACTGCAGGAAAAAAATATGCCTTGTTTCTGCCTTGCCTAAGTATGTATCATGCATGGTAGATAACTGACTGAATAAGATTAAGTAATACGATTCATCTGGAACAATGTCTAGTCCTCCATCAAGAATTGAACTCATTGATCTTGGAATGCTTTCCTATGCTTCATGTTCAATGCATGGGATGAAACTGTCCAACATTCACTGCTATATAGGAGTACCAATATTACATAACTGCTCAGTACTCTTTATTTCTGTTGCTTCAAGTATCTTTTTCTATCTGCGATAAGATGATCGAACATTCTTTACCATATAGGAGTACCGACGTTGCATAGCAAGTCAGTACTCTTTTTTTGTTTCTGTTACTGCAAGTAACTTTTTCATCTGTGATGAGATGGTCTAACATTCACTGCCATATAGGAGTACTGACGTTGCATAACAGTTCAGTACTCTTTTCTTTGTTTCTGTTGCTTCAAGTCTCTTCTCCATCTGTGATGAGATGATCTATCATTCACGCCATATAGGAGTACGTAAGAGTACCAGCAATATATTTTTGAAGAAAAAATATTACTAGCAATACATTTATGAGGAAAAATATTACCCATAATACATTTTTGAGGAAAAATATATTACCAGCAATACATTTTTGGAAAAAAAAATATTACCGACAATACATATCTGGCAAAAATATATTAGCAGCACTACATTTTTGAAAAAATTATTACCAGCAATAAAAATTTTGTCGGCATTAAATAAACCATTGAGTTTGATATGCTGTAAAATAAAACAAACCAAATCAAACTGTTTCATTCCACCACTTTTACTGAAAATAAACATTCACTTATTTTCTTTTGATGTGCCATGTCCTTTCAGGACATAGGCGATCATGGCTCTCCACCTCTGTCTATCCCTTGCAGCTCTTAACAATTTCCTTCCCTCTGCTTCCTCCCCCAGATCACGTTCTGCCATCCACTTGCTTAAGCTCATCAGGTATGTCACACACTGTTTTCCCTTATCTCTCTTTCCCTCTATTCGACCCGTGAGTATCAAATTTTCCAGGCCCTCCTTCCTCATTATGTGTCCCAGAAAATTCATCTGCCTTTTTCTGTTGTTAAGTATAAGCCTTCTCCTTATTTGCAACCTCTATAAGAATCACCGTTGCTCAACTGCTTGATCTGTGATGTCCTTAGCATTCTTTTGTAGAACCACATCTCTGTCATCTCAAGTCCCTTCTTCGTCTTTGAGGAAATCATCTAACATTCACTGCTGTAAAGAAGAACAGATGTCACATAACAGCTCAGTATTTTTTTCTTTGTTACCAAAGAAATCATTCTGTTTTGCAATACTCTGCTCAGCTTTTGGAATGTGTCTTTGGCCATCCCAATACGTCTACAGAAGAATTTTATGTTCCAATACTTGAAGTGGGCTGAGTCTGTCTGCTTTAAAAATATGCATTCAAAATTTTGGTCTTTACCTCTTTTAAGCATTGAAAGCAGCTAACATATCAAGCGAAAGCATATGTATTTTCCAACATTCATTTCAGTATTTTAAGTTTGTGGATTATATTCTGCATCATAAAATAGTGATTATTCTTCACTAATCTGTTCCTTTTATTGATATCACCCTTAACTATTCCAGATGGCATCATTTTGAGAGAAAACTCCAGCCTGAAAATTTCTAAACAACTTTTGACATTTATTGTAACTTCTACATAATCTGTGTAATTTGCTTTTTCTTGAGTTTGAATTGCTTCTCTACATTTTAAAAAAGTAAAAAGCATATGTCAAAAATGTTTATTTTCTTCATTTATAATGTTAGGATCGATAAACATAAATACACCAATTCTGACAATTTTTTAAATTGTACATTGATATGTCATCTCCTATAATACAATTAAAATCGTTCTTTTCAGACAAAGTTAGTTGAAAGTAGATACTGCCATTGCCATGTAAGGACAAAATCAGAGAGAAAATTTGTGTTCACCCAAACACCAGATGCAAGAACAAATACAGGACCCTGTCAAAAAGATGAAAATATCATTTCACATCCTATCGTTTAACTAAGTTCAATGATTCCCTCAAATAATAGCAGGAAGTATACAACAGAATAACTCACAAAGTAGGATTATGACTTATGTCAATATAATCATTCGAATATTCCCACTCACTTATATCTCCGTTTTCTTCTATTTTTTCTCTTTGTACTTCCTTTTCTTTTCCTAACACATGTTCGATTTCCCCTCTCTCATGTTTCCTTGTCTTTCTTCTGTTTGGGTCTTTTCTCACTTACATGCTACCCTTTTCTCTCTTCCTTTTCTTCTCCTTTTTGTCTTTGTACTTTCTTTTCTTTTCCTTCCACATTTCCCATTTCCCCTCTCTCATATCTTTACTTGTCTTTCTTTTGTTATGGTCTCTTTATGTGCTCCCCTTTACTCTCCCTTTTCTCTTTCTACTTTCTTTTCTTTTCCTTCCACATTTCCCACTTCCCCTCTCTCATATCTTTACTTGTCTTTCTTTTGTTATGGTCTTTTCTCAAGTATGTGCTCCCCTTTTCTCTCCCTTTTCTCTTTGTACTTTCTTTTCTTTTCCTTCCACATTTCCCATTTCCCCTCTCTCATATCTTTAGTTGTCTTTCTTTTGTTATGGTCTTTTCTCAATTATGTGCTCCCCTTTTCTCTCCCTTTTCTCTTTGTACTTTCTTTTCTTTTCCTTCCACATTTCCCATTTCCCCACTCTCATATCTTTCCTTGTCTTTCTTTTGTTATGGTCTTTTCTCAATTAAGTGCTCCCCTTTTCTCCCCCTTTTCTCCCCTTTTCTCCCTTTTTTCTCTTTGTACTTTCTTTTTTTTTCCTTTCACATTTCCCATTTCCCCTCTCTCATATCTTTACTTGTCTTTCTTTTGTTATGGTCTTTTCTCAAGTATGTGCTCCCATTTTCTTGCCCTTTTCTCTTTGTACTTTTTTTTCTTTTCCTTCCACATTTCCCATTTCCCCTCTCTCATATCTTTACTTGTCTTTCTTTTGTTATGGTCTTTTCTCAATTATGTGCTCCTCTTTTCTTTCCCTTTTCTCTTTGTACTTTCTTTTCTTTTCCTTCCACATTTCCCATTTCTCCACTTTCATATCTTTCCTTGTCTTCCTTATGTTATGGTCTTTTCTCAATTATGTGCTCCCCTTTTCTCCCCCTTTTCTCTTTGTACTTTCTTTTTTTTTCCTTTCACATTTCCCATTTCCCCTCTCTCATATCTTTACTTGTCTTTCTTTTGCTATGGTCTTTTCTCAAGTATGTGCTCCCCTTTTCTTTCCCTTTTCTCTTTCAACTTTCTTTTCTTTTCCTTCCACATTTCCCATTTACCCTCTCTCGTATCTTCCCTTGTCTTTCTTTTGTTATGGTCTTTTCTCAATAATGTGCTCCCCTTTTCTCCCCCTTTTCTCCTCCTTTTCTCTTTGTACTTTCTTTTCTTTTACTTCTACATTTCCCATTTCCCCTCTCTCATATCTTTACTTGTCTTTCTTTTGTTATGGTCTTTTCTCAAGTATCTGCTCCCCTTTTCTTTCCCTTTTCTCTTTGTACTTTCTTTTCTTTTCCTTCCACATTTCCCATTTCCCCTCTCTCAAATCTTTCCTTGTCTTACTTTTGTTATGGTCTTTTCTGAATTATGTGCTCCCCTTTTCTCACCCTTTTCTCTTTGTACTTTCTTTTATTTTCCTTCCACATTTCTGATTTCCCCACTGTCATATCTTTACTTGTCTTTCTTTTGTTATGGTCTTTTCTCAAGTATGTGCTCCCCTTTTCTTTCCCTTTTCTCTTTCTACTTTCTTTTCTTTTCCTTCCACATTTCCCATTTACCCTCTCTCATATCTTTCCTTGTCTTTCTTTTGCTATGGTCTTTTCTCAATAATGTGCTCCCCTTTTCTTCTCCTTTTCTCCCCCTTTTCTCCCCCTTTTCTCTTTGTACTTTCTTTTCTTTTACTTCTACATTTCCCATTTCCCCTCTCTCATATCTTTACTTGTCTTTCTTTTGTTATGGTCTCTTTATGTGCTCCCCTTTACTCTCCCTTTTCTCTTTGTACTTTCTTTTCTTTTCCTTCCACATTTCCCATTTGCCCTCTCTCATATCTTTACTTCTCTTTCTTTTGTTATGGTCTTTTTTCAAGTATGTGCTCCCCTTTTCTTTCCCTTTTCTCTTTGTACTTTCTTTTCTTTTCATTCCACATTTCCCATTTGCCCTCTCTCATATCTTTACTTCTCTTTCTTTTGTTATGGTCTTTTTTCAAGTATGTGCTCCCCTTTTCTTTCCCTTTTCTCTTTGTACTTTCTTTTCTTTTCCTTCCACATTTCCCATTTCCCCACTCTCATATCTTTCCTTGTCTTTCTTATGTTATGGTCTTTTCTCACATATGGGCTCCCCGTTTATCTGTCTCCTTTTCTTCTCTTTTTTCTCTTTGTACTTTCTTTTCTTTTCCTTCCACATTTCACATATCTCCTCTCTCTTATCTTTTTCTTTTTTCTATTGTTTGGGTTTTTCTCACTGACATGCTCCTCTTTTTCTCCCTTCTCTTTTAATCTCGACTTTTCTTTTTCTATTTTATTTTTTCAACTTTTTCTTTCTCTTTCGTATTCTCTCTATTATGGTTTTTTTGTTACTCTCTAATTTTCATTCTTTCCTTTTCAAATTTTTCTATCTCTCTTTTTCTATCCTTTTCTGATTTTCTTTCATGTTCTTTCTTGCTATAAAGAAAATCTTTTTTTTTTTGTCTTTTCCTTCTGCTATTTATTTATTTACTTTCCAGAACATGGGGATAGAGATTTTACGGCCTATCTTATTTTTCCTCTTTTTTGTTTTATTTTTCTCTTTATTTTCATTCCTTGCTATTTTCAATTTTTTCTCTTCTTCAATTTCTTAAAGCAATAGAGAAATACAATTTATTTTTTCATTTTCCTTCATTTTAAAATTTTCAACTTGATGTTTTTATTTCTGCTTTTCAGTCTTTCCTGTTCTTAACTTCCTCCCTCTTCAACCTTCTTTGTTATTTTTTCATTTAAAAAAAAAAAAAAAAAAAAAAAAAGACAAAAAATCTTTTCAGCATTCCAGGCTAAATGCAACAAAAAAAAACAAAAACAAAGCAAACAAATAAAAAATGAATTAAAAACCCAAGAATTTATCAAGTTTCAACACAAATTCTTTTCTTCTCATCAGGATAGGTAATATGATATCTGCTTGCTGATGACTGCTTAGACTTTGTCCCTAATATCATTACAGAGCATGTTCAATCTGAATCTGAACAAAAATTCCTCTGACAGCTGAGTAAATTTAATCCACGTTTTGCCTTACCAAATAAAAGACGGAATGTTTTACTGTTTTGTTAGTTTGTCAACACTTGCTGCCTTGAGGTGTATATGCCAAAAAGATTCAAGTGATAGACAAAGAGAATAATGTTGAAAACGTATGAGAGACACGTTGCTTAGAACTTGTAGTTTTAGTCTGGTTATGGATGTGCAAAGAGTAAATAAGGTGTTTTCCATTTCATACAAATGTTTTGCATTTTTTAATGTCTGGTGGTTAAAAGTGTGAAAAAAACAGTTCCGATCCTTAAGGCAGGAGAAGAAAAAAAAGAAATATCCCTATAATTTATTGTGCAATATTAAACACAACATTACTTATATATATATATATATATATATATATATATATATATATATATATATATATATATATATATATATATATATATATATATTAATAAAAAGAAAGAACAGTAAAATATATAATCCGGTGTTCTTACAGATATTTTTATTTTTACAAAATAGTGCCCAATGTAAATTTACAGAGCATTAATATTATAAGTTAATAGACTTAAAATATGGTTTTTCGCTACACATTTCCAACCATGTTTCAAAAATGGAAGCTAAAAGGCTCGAATTTAATTTTGTACTTAAATTAAAGACAATAGTTCCATTTCATCCTCAAGCGCATTTTTTCCTTTAATTTAAGTACAAAATTAAATTCGGGGCTTCTAGCTTCTATTTTTGAAACATGGTTTGAACTGTGTAGCGAAAAACCATATTTTAAGTCTATTAACTTATAATATATATATATATATATATATATATATATATATATATATATATATATATATAATATAATATAATATACAGAAAAAGAGTATATCATTATAATTTATTGCATTATATTAAACACAACATGACTTTCTCTCACTCTCTCCATACATATATATATATATATATATATATATATATATATATATATATATATAGAGAGAGAGAGAGAGAGACGTTTCGTTGAATAATTTAGACATGTTCTGTTTACTTATTTTCAATTGGATCGATTCATATACACGGAGAGGCATTTTGGTGTCATTATTGAAGGATGAGAGAAAAGTCATTGTGTTGATTTGTATTTTATTTATTGTGAGTACTTTCGGCCTAGCACAATGTCATCATCAGGGTATGGTTTATTGCAAGACAAATATTGTAGTGTTCATTATTGTCAAAGACAAAACTGTTGTGTTCATCAATAAAGTTAAATTTCTTGTGGAGTGAAGAACACTGTGTCAGTGTGTAATCACTGATACTGTTTAAGGGGACATAACTAAGTATAGTTTTGGAAATTTTCTTTGAAATAAGTAGTAAAAAACTATTAGTGCAGTCCTATTTATTTCAAATTATCTATTGTACACATTTTATATATATGTATATGCATATGGAGAAAGAGAAAAAGATAAGGGGTAAATAAAAAAGTGAATACTGAATGATAGAATAAGTATAGATGATGTCAGTACATGATCAACAATTGGAAAACCTGATATATATTTTGTTTCTGTACACCTCTACATCATATATCAATTTTATCATTAAAGTCTTCTGTTCTGACTTTAAAATATTTTTCATGAAAAAGGTTTTATTTACTATTTTGCAAAGGAAGATATATTTTCCTGAGCAGGAATGTAATTACATTGGACAGAAACATTCAGTGAAGGACATACATTTAAGAAAAAGAAAAACGTTTTGAAAGTTTTGCATTGAATCAAGAAACATTGCCTATTCTTTAAAAAATGTTTGCAAAGTTTGTTTTTTTTATGTAGATATTTACTGGCTATAATTTTATTTTTTATTTTTCTACAGAAAAAAGTTAATCAGCTTTTAGAATCAGACATGAATGCCAACAAAATTGAGTCGTTTTTATTTTTTTCATTTTCATTAATTAATATTTTTTGAAAAAGTTTAATTGCTTAAAGAATCTGACATATTTGTGTTTTGAATAAAGTTTCTTTTTAATCTGATTAAGAATGAATCAGTTAACATAATTAGTGGAGTTAAACATTTGACATAAAGAATTTTTTAAATATTTGCTCACAGCATTAAGAAAAAAGAAAAAAATTTCGATGGTAATCAAACATAAGCAGAATAATATGAATTAAAAGATTCACATTTGTGATGAACAATGACTGAGGAGGGAATAAAAGAAGAAAATATTCCAAAAGTACAATTCCTGCTGGTCAGCCAAAATTAAAGCCTTGTGCCAAGCAAGATAAGCTTATTAAGCAACACTACAATAAGAAAACACTGGGAAATATCAAAATATACTTTGCAAAAGTTCAGGAAAGTTATAAGAAAAAAAAAATTTCATCGGAAACAAAAACAGAGTGCGAAATTGGACCCTTAGAAAAAGGATAAATTACTCCCTTCTCCAGCTATTGGTTGGTAGAAAATCTATTCAGCTGAAGAAGACATTTGAAGAAACATAAATGTGATATCAGTCCTCCTATATGTTGCAGAATCTCCTCAAAGATGAAGAAGACATTTCAAGCAACAGAAATGTGATTTCAGTCCTCCTATATGGTAGTGAATGTTGGAGAATCTCCTCAAAGATGAAGAAGAGATTTCAAGCAACAGAAATGTGATATCAGTCCTCCTATATGGCAGTGAATGTTGGAGAATCTCCTCAAAGATGAAGAAGAGATTTGAAGCAACACAAATGTGATATCAGTCCTACTTTCCGATAGTGAATGATGGAGAATCTCCTCAAAGATGAAGAAGAGATTTGAAGCAAAAAAAATGTGATATCAGTCCGCCTATATGGCAGTGAATGTTGGAGAATCTTCTCAAAGACGAAGAAGACATTTGAAGCAACAGAAATGTGATATCCGTCCTCCTATGCGATAGTGAATGTTGGAGAATGTCCTCAATGAAGAAGAGATTTGAAGCAAAAGAAATGTGATATAAATCCTATACGATAGTGAATGATGGAGAATCCCCTCAAAGATGAAGAAGAGATTTGAAGCAACAGAAATATGATATCAGTCGTCCTATATTGTAGAGAATGTTGGAGAATCTCCTCAAAGATGAAGAAGAGATTTGAACAAACAGAAATATGATATCCGTCCTCTTATACGATACAGAATGTTGGAGAATCTCTTCAAAGATGAAGAAGAGATTTGAAGCAACAGAAATGTGATATCAGTTCTACTATACGATAGTGAATGATGGAGAATCTCCTCAAAGATGAAGAAGACATTTGAAGCAACAGAAATGTGATATCAGTCCTCATATAAGATAGTGAATGTTGGAGAATCTTCTCAAAGATGAAGAAGAGATTTGAAGAAAAAGAAATGTGATATCAGTCCTCCTATATGGTAGAGAATGTTAGAGAATCTCCTCAAAGATGATGAAGAGATTTGAAGCAACAGAAATGTGATATCAGTCCTACAGTGAATGATAGAGAAACTCGAAGATGAAGAAGGGATTTGAAGCAACAGAAATCTGATATCAGCCTTCATATAAGATAGTGAATGTTGGAGAATCTCCGCAAAGATGAAGAGATTTGAAGCAACTGAGATGTAATATCCGTCCTCCTATGCGAGAGAGAAAGTTGGAGAATCTCTACAAAGATGACGAAGCGACTTCAAGCAAATAAAATTGATATCAGTCCTCCTATACGATAGTGAATGATGGAGAATCTTCTCAAAGATGAAGAAGAGATTTGAAGGAACAGGAATATGATATCAGTCCTCCTATACGATAGTGAATGATGGAAAGTCTCCTCAAAGATGAAGAAGAGATTTGAAGCAACCGAAATATGATATCAGTCCTTCTATATGGCAGCGGATGTTGGAGAATCTCCTTAAAGATGAAGAAGAGATTTGAAGCAACAGAAATGTGGTATCACTCCCCCTATATTGTAGAGAATGTTGGAGAATCTCCTCAAAGATGAAGAAGAGATTTGAAGCAACAGAAATGTGATATCAGTCCTCCTATGCGATAGTGAATGTTGGAGAATCTCCTCAAAGATGAAGAAGACATTTGAAGGAACAGAAATGTGATATCCGTCCTCCTATACGATAGTGAATGTTGGAGAATCTCCTCAAAGATGAAGAAGATATTTGAAGCAACAGAAATGTGATATCAGTCCTACTATACGATAGTGAACGATGGAGAATCTTCTCAAAGATGAAGAAGAGATTTGAAGTAACAGAAATGAGATATCAGTCCTCCTATAGGTTAGTGAATGATTGAGAATCTTCTCAAAGATGAAGAAGAGATTTAAAGCAATAGAAATATGATATCAGTCCACCTATACGATAGTGAATTTTGGAGAATCTTCTCAAAGATGAAGAAGAGATTTGAAGAAAAAGAAATGTGATATCAGTCCTCCTATATGGTAGAGAATGTTAGAGAATCTCCTCAAAGTTGAAGAAGAGATTTGAAGCAAAAGAAATATTGGTATCAGTCCTCGTATATGGCAGTGAATGATGGTGAATCTCCTCAAAGATGAAGAAGATATTTAAAGTAAAAGAAAAGTGATATCAGTCCACCTATACGATAGTGAATGTTGAAGAATCTCCTCAAAGATTAAGAAGAGATTTGAAGTAAAAGAAATGTGATATCAGTCCTCCTATACGATAGTGAATGATGGAGAATCTCCTCAAAGATTAAGAAGAGATTTGAAGTAACAGAAATGTCATATCAGTCCTCCTATACCGCAGTCAATGTTGGAGAATCTCTTCAAAGAAGAAGGGACTTGAAGCAAGAGAAATGTGGCATCAGTCCTCCTATATGGTAGTGAATGTTGAAGAATATTTTCAAAGATGAAGAAGAGATTTGAAGCAAGAGAAACGTGATATCAGTCCTCCTATACGATAGTGAATGTTGGAGAATCTCCTCAAAGACGAAGAAGAGATTTGAAGCAAAAGATATATGATATCAGTCCTCCTATATGGCAGTGAATATTGAAGAATCTCCTCTAAGATGAAGAAGAGTTTTGAAGCAACAGAAATGTGATATTATTCCTACTATACGATAGTGAATGTAGGAGAATCACTACAAAGATGAAGAAGAGATTCGAAGCAACACAAATATGACATCAGTCTTCCTATACGATAGTGAATTTTGGAGAATCTCCTCAACGATGAAGAAGAGATTTGAAGCAACAGAAATATGGGTATCAGTACTCCTATATGGCAGTGAATGATGGAGAATCTCCTCAAAGATGAAGAAAAGATTTGAAGCAAAAGAAATGTGATATCAGTCCTTATATAAGATAGTGAATGTTCGAGAATCTCCTCAAAGATGACGAAGAGATTTGAAGGAAAAGAAATGTGATATCAGTCCTTTTATACGATAGTGAATGATGGAGAATCTCATCAAAGATGAAAAAGAGATTTGAAGAAGCAGAAATATGATATCAGTCCTCACATATCGCAGTGAATGTTGGAGAATCTCCTCAAAGAAGAAGAAGACATTTGAAGCAATATGGTAGTGAATGATTGAGAATCTTCTCAAAGACGAAGAAGAGATTTAATGCAATAGAAATATGATATCAGTCCACCTATACGATAGTGAATTTTGGAGAATCTTCTCAAAGATGAAGAAGAGATTTGAAGAAAAAGAAATATGATATCAGTCCACCCATATAGGAGTGAATGTTGGAGAATCTCCTCAAAGATGAAGAAGAGATTTGAAGCAACAGAAACGTGGTAATAGTCCTCCTATATGGTAGAGAATATTGGAGAATATCCTCAAACATGAAGAAGAGATTTGAAGCAACAGAGATGTGATATCCGTCCTCCTATACGATAGTGAATGTTGGAGAATCTCCTCAAAGAAGAAGAAGACATTTGAAGCAATATGGTAGTGAATGTTGAAGAATATTCTCAAAGATGAAGAAGAGATTTGAAGCAACAGAAATGTGATATCAGTTCTACTATACGATAGTGAATGATGGAGAATCTCCTCAAAGATGAAGAAGACATTTGAAGCAACAGAAATGTGATATCAGTCCTCATATAAGATAGTGAATGTTGGAGAATCTTCTCAAAGATGAAGAAGAGATTTGAAGAAAAAGAAATGTGATATCAGTCCTCCTATATGGTAGAGAATGTTAGAGAATCTCCTCAAAGATGATGAAGAGATTTGAAGCAACAGAAATGTGATATCAGTCCTACAGTGAATGATAGAGAATCTCGAAGATGAAGAAGGGATTTGAAGCAACAGAAATCTGATATCAGCCTTCACATAAGATAGTGAATGTTGGAGAATCTCCGCAAAGATGAAGAGATTTGAAGCAACTGAGATGTAATATCCGTCCTCCTATGCGAGAGAGAAAGTTGGAGAATCTCTACAAAGATGAAGAAGCGACTTCAAGCAAATAAAATTGATATCGGTCCTCCTATACGATAGTGAATGTTGGAGAATCTCCTCAAAGAAGAAGAAGACATTTGAAGCAATATGGTAGTGAATGTTGAAGAATATTCTCAAAGATGGAGAAGAGATTTGAAGCAACAGAAATATGATATCAGTCCTCCTATACGATAGTGAATGTTGGAGAATCTCCTCAAAGATGAAGAAGATATTTGAAGCAACAGAAATATGATATCAGTCCACTCATATAGGAGTGAATGTTGGAGAATCTCCTCAAAGATGAAGAAGATATTTGAAGCAACAGAAACGTGGTAATAGTCCTCCTATATGGTAGAAAATATTGGAGAATATCCTCAAACATGAAGAAGAGATTTGAAGCAACAGAGATGTGATATCCGTCCTCCTATACGATAGTGAATGTTGGAGAATCTCCTCAAAGATGAAGAAGACATTTGAAGCAAAAGAAATATGATATCAGTCCACCTATATAGCAGTGAATGTTGGAGAATCTCTTCAAAGATGAAGAAGATATTTGAAGCAACAGAGATGTGATATCCGTCCTCCTATACGATAGGGAATGTTGGAGAATCTCCTCAAAGATGAAGAAGACATTTGAAGCAACAGAAATATGATATCAGTCCAACTATATAGTAGTGAATTTTGGAGAATCTCCTCAAAGATGAAGAAGACATTTGAAGCAAAAGAAATATGATATCAGTCCACCTATATAGCAGTGAATGTTGGAGAATCTCCTCAAAGATGAAGAAGATATTTGAAGCAACAGAGATGTGATATCCGTCCTCGTATACGATAAAGATATGTTGGAGAATCTCCCCAAAAATTAAGAAGGTACTTGAAGCAAAAGAAATGTGATATCAGTCCTCCTATAGGTTAGTGAATGATGGAGAATCTCCTCAAAGATGAAAAAGAGATTTGAAGAAAGAGAAATATGATATCAGTCCTCACATATCGCAGTGAATGTTGGAGAATCTCCTCAAAGAAGAAGAAGGCATTTGAAGCAATATGGTAGTGAATGTTGAAGAATATTCTCAAAGATGGAGAAGAGATTTGAAGCAACAGAAATATGATATCAGTCCTCCTATACGATAGTGAATGTTGGAGAATCTCCTCAAAGCATGAAGAAGAGATTTGAAGCAACAAAAACGTGGTATCAATCCTCCTATATGGTAGAGAATATTGGAGAATATACTCAAACATGAAGAAGAGATTTGAAGCAACAGAGATGTGATATCCGTCCTCCTATACGATAGTGAATGTTGGAGAATCTCCTCAAAGATGAAGAAGACATTTGAAGCAATAGAAATATGATATCAGTCCAACTATATAGGAGTGAATGTTGGAGAATCTCCTCAAAGATGAAGATGGCATTTGAAGCAACAGAAATATGATATCAGTTCACCTATATAGCGGTGAATGTTGGAGAATCTCCTCAAAGATGAAGAAGAGATTTGAAGCAACAGAGATGTGATATCCGTCCTCCTATACGATAGAGAAAGTTCGAGAATCTCCTCAATGATAAAGAAGAGACTTGAAGCAAAAGAAATGTGATATCAGTCCTCCTCTAGTTTAGTGAATGATTGAGAATCTTCTCAAAGACGAAGAAGAGATTTGAAGCAACAGAAATTTGATATCAGTCCTACTATACGATAATGAATGATGGAGAATCTCCTCAAAGATGAAGAAGAGTTTTGAAGTAACAGAAATGTGATATCAGTCCACCTATACGATAGTGAATGTTGGAGAATCTCCTCAAAGATTAAGAAGAGATTTGAAGTAAAAGAAATGTGATATCATCCCTCCTATACGATAGTGAATGATGGTAAATCTCCTCAAAGATAAAGAAGAGATATGAAGTAACAGAAATGTGATATCAGTCCTCCTATACCGCAGTGAATGTTGGAGAATCTCCTCAAAGAAGAAGAGACTTGAAGCAAGAGAAATGTGGTATCAGTCCTCCTATATGGTAGTGAATGTTGAAGAATATTTTCAAAGATGAAGAAGAGATTTGAAGCAACAGAAATGTGATATCAGACCTCCTATACGATAGTGAATGTTGGAGAATGTCCTCAAAAATGAAGAAGACATTTGAAGCAACAGAAATGTGATATCAGTCCTCCTATACGGTAGAGAATGTTGGAGAATCTCCTCAAAAATGAAGAAGACATTTGAAGCAACAGAAATGTGATATCAGTCCTCTCATACGATAGTGAATGTTGGAGAATCTCCTCAAAGATGAAAAAGACATTTGAAGCAACAGAAATGTGATGTCAATCCTCCTATATCCTAGTGAATTTTATAGAATCTACTCAAAGATGAATTAAACATTTGAAAGTACAGAAATGTGATATCAGTCCTCCTATACGATTGTGATCTTTGCAGCATCACTTCAAAGTTTAAGAAGAGCTTTGAAACAACAGAAATGTCATATCATTCCTCCTATACGAGAGTGAATGTTGGAGAATATCGTCAAAGATTAAGAAGTCATTTGAAGCAAAAGAAATGTGATATCAGTCCTCATATATGGTAGAGAATGTTGGAGAATCTCCTCAACGATGAAGAAGAGATTTGAAGCAACAGAAATTTGATATCAGTCCAACTATATGGTAGAGAATTTAGGAGAATATCCTCAAAGATCAAGAAGAGATTTGAAGCAACACAAATTTGATGTCAGTCCTACTATACGATAGTGAATGATGGAGAATCTCCTCAAAGATCAAGAAGAGATTTGAAATAAAAGAAATGTGATATCAGTCCTCCTATACGATAGTGAATGATGGAGAATCTCCTCAAAGATGAAGAAGGGACTTGAATCAACAGAAATGTGATATTAGTCCTCTTATACGATAGTGAATGTTGGAGAATCTCCTCAACGATGAAGAAGAGATTTGAAGCAAAGAAATGTGACATCAATCCTCCTATATGGTAGAGATTGTTGGAGAATCTCCTCAAAGATGAAGAAGAGATTTGAAGCAACAGAAATGTGACATCAGTCCTCCTATATTTTAGAGAATTTTGGAGAATCTCCTCAAAGATGGAGAAGACATTTGGAGCAAAAGAAATGTGACATAAATCCCCCTATACGATAGTGAGTTTTGGAGAATCTTCTCAAAGATGGAGAAGAGATTTTTAGGTACAGAAACATGATATCACTCCTCCTCTACGATAGTGACTGTTGGGGAATCTCCTCAAATATGAAGAAGCATTTGAAGCAACAGAAATGTTATCAGCCCTCCTATATGATAGTGATTGTTGGAGAATCGCCTCAATGTTAAAAAAGAGATTTGAAACAACAGAAATGTCATATCATTCCTCCTATACGATAGTGAATTTTCGAGAATGTCCTAAAAGATGGAGAAGAGATTTGAAGCAGCAGAAATATGATTTCAGTCCTAGTATACGATAGTGAATGTTGGAGAATCTCCTCAAAGATGAAGAAGGCTTTTGAATCAACAGTAATGTGATATCAGTCCTCCTATACAATACTGAATTTTGGAGAATCTCCTCAACGATGAAGAAGAGATTGTAAGCAACAGAAATGTGACATCTGTCCTCCTATATGATAGTCAATGTTGGAGAATCTCCTCAAAGATGAAGAAGACATTTGAAGGAATAGAAATGTGATATAAGTCCTCCTATATGGTAGAGAATGTTGGAGAATATTCTCTACGATGAAGAAGAGATTTGAAGCAACAGAAATATAATATCAGTCCTCCTATATGGTAGAGAATGTTGGAGAATCTCCTAAAAGATAAAGAAGAGATTTGAAGCAATAGAAATATGACATCAGTCCTCCTATATGATAGTGATCTTTGGAGCATCTTCTCAAAGATGAAGAAGAGCTTTGAAACAACAGAAATGTCATATCATTCCTCCTATACGATAGTGAATTTTGGAGAATCTCCTCAAAGATGATGAGGACATTTGAAGCAACAGATATATGATATCAGTCCTCCTATACGATAGTGAATTTTGGAGAATCTCCTCAAAGATAGAGAAGAGATTTGAAGCAACAAAATGTGGTATCAGTCCTCTTATACGAAAGTGAATGTTCAAGAATCGCCTGAAAGATGAAGAAGATATTTCAAACATCAGAAATGTCATATGAGTCCTCCTATATGGTAGTAAATGCTGGAGAATCTCCTCAAAGATGAAGAAGACATTTGAAGCAGCAGAAATGTGATATCAGTCCTCCTATACGATAGTGAATGTTGGAGAATCTCCTCAAAGTTGGAGAAGAAATTTAAGCAACAGAAATGTGATATCAATCCTACTATACGATAGTGATCGTTGTAGAATCTCCTCAAAGATGAAGAAGTGGTTTGAAGCAACAGAAATGTGATATCATTCCTTCTATACGATAGTGAATGTTGGAGAATCTCCTCCAAGTTGAAGAATACTTTTGAATTAACAGAAATGCGATATCAGTCCTCCTATATGCTAGTGAATGTTGGAGAATCTCCTCAAAGATGAAGAAGACATTTGAAGCAACAGATATGTGATATCAGTCCTCGTATATGATAGTGACTGTTGGATAATCTACTCAAAGTTGAAGAAGAAATTTGAAGCAACAGAAATGCGATTTCAATCCTTCTATACAATAGTGAATGTTGGAGAATCTCCTCAAAGTTGAAGAAGAGATTTTAAGCCACAGAAATGTGATATCAGTTCTCTTATATGGTAGTGAATGTTGGAGAATCTCCTCAAAGAGGAAGAAGAGATTTGAAGCAACAGAAATGTGATATCAGTCCTCCTATATAGTAGTGAATGTCTGAGAATCTCCTCAAAGATGAAGAAGAGATTTGTAGCCGCAGAAATGTGTTATCAGTCCTTCTATATGGTAGTGTATGTTGGAGAATCTCCTCAAAGATGAAGATGATACTTAAAGCAACAGAAATGTAGTTCTACAGGAGTTTGTTTAGAATCCCATGTACCCAACCTGTAGCCAATGACAAAATTTTAGAATGAATAGAAAAAAAAGACCTTTATGCTTAACATCAGAAAGAGATTGTTGAAATTTCTAGGGCACATAATGATGAAGTAGGGTTTGAAAAATATGATACCCAAAGGATATCCTGAAGGAAAGTGGGACAAAGGAAAACAACACATAGCATACTTAATCTTCCCAAGCTATTGGTCTTTGGACAATCTGCTCTAAAGTGATGAAGAGACTTGTATCAACAGAGATGTGAAAAATTTAATTGGAAACAAAGAGAAGAGTATTGAACTGTTACGTAGTATCAGTCCTCCTATGTGGTAGTGAAAGTTGGAGAATCTCTTCAAAGTTGAAAAAGAGACTTGAAGCAACAGAAATGTGGATCTACAGAAGGATGTTCAGAATCCCATGTACCTAAAATATGCGCAATGCCATAGGTTTCGAATAAATGGAAACAAAAACACCCTTATACTTAAAATCTAAAATGTGACACAGGAATCCAAAAGTGCATTGGAATAATGGAAGATGACTGCCAAAAACTAAGCAAAGTATTACGAAACAGAAAAATATAATCAAACATAAAGAAGTAAAGAGAATGCTGAGACAGCCATGAACAAAACGCATAAGCAAAGAAAAAGTTTTATGGATGAAAAGGAAACAGATTATCAGAAACAGAAAAAAACAGCTGAAATATCTTTGAAATTTAATGAGGAAAGTGGGCTCAGAGAATTTGAAATTCTCAGGACATAGCGAAGGCTTGATGTACAGAAGTGAACAGTACCTAATCAACCTAAAGTCTTGGTGCAAATGGACGATGTAAATGCGGTGAGGAGGGATGTTGAAAGGACTGACATTTCTAAAAGCCACAAGGGATAGGATGTTGTGGAGCACCATAACTTGCAACGTTTTGAATTGGCACTGTCCACAGAAGAAAAAGAACATGATGAATATTATTTCATTTTCAATGAAGTTCTTTTAAAAGACCAAATTCATAAATATTTCTATTTTTATTCCATTTTGTCATTCAATTATGCAACATTGCCACATCACATTTGAAACAGTAGATCCAGTATAATCACCAAAGTTAAGCAATATCAAACCTGGTCAGTTACTAGATAAGAATACCAGGTTCTGTAAGCTTGGATGTGTAGGTGGTGTAATGGATAATGGCTTGGAATTGTTAATTAGAGAGCAGAGTTCCAATTCCGGTTGGGTTCATTATATTCACTTATGTATAAATAGTGAAGTAAACAGCATCTAACCAATTTAACAACCTGGTTTAAATGGATGATGGAAAAGAGATTCGGAGGGATGGTGAATGGACTAACGTTGCTAAGTGCTACAAGCGGTAGTTTGTTGTGAAGAACTGTAACTAGCTATTTTTTGAATTGGCACTGTATGTAGAAGAATAACAAGTGAAAACCACAGAATATAGTGAAGGTTACCTTCGATGTATACACTCAGCCATCAGGTTATAAATTCAGAGTTTTCCTTCTCCTAGACTGGTTGCCACACAATGATATAGGTCCCAGTCTATCCTACTATTTTACCCATAGCTGGAGCTAGATGGATTCATACCTTTTCCAGGGTTATTAGCATGTATGTGAATATAATGAGTTCAACTGAAATTTGGATTCACTTCTTCCATTCCTGAATGTGAGCTTCTTTCCATCATGACATGAAACAAATACAGAAGTTTAAATATCTGGCAAGTGTTTTAACAGATGATGGAAAATGTGACACCCAATTCAAAGGCTGCATTGGAATAATGAAAGATGACTGCCAAAAAGGTAAGCAAAGTATTAAGAAACAGGAAAATATAATATAAATCAAAAAATGTTCTGAATTGATATGTAGATATCTAAACTTCTATATAGCAGTGAATACAGGACAGTTTCCTTACAGATGAAGGAACTTGAGAAAATGGAGACATGGTTCTACAAAGGAAAGCTGAACATATACATAGAATCAAATAGGGAGAATTGACTTTTTTTGGTGACACTTTATAAGGAGAAGGGCTTTGAGAATTTGAAACTCACAAGAAATATGGAAAGCAAGATGAGCAGAAGGAAAAAAATTGTATAACCTACTTAACAGTCTTCCGTAAATGAATGGGAGGACAGGGAGTGTGATGGATAATAAAAATTGAACATTACTAAGAGATATAAAGGATAGAAGTGTGGAGAGCCATAATGAGGCATGTCCTGAAAAAGAAAGGAAAAATCTTACAAACTATTACTAGGATAATGATTTTGATTTCATGAGGTTTTAATCTTCATTATTTAACATTATATTTTATTCAACTCCAGGTCAATATGTGGTATGAAGATCTAGAGACTCTTACATTCTCCATCTTTGATGTCTGCAAGACTATTCGAATCCCTTATTGGCATTATTGTTCCATGTATTCTAGGCAAAAGAAGCATAACAAAGTGGAAAATGTTTCTGTGGCATGTTTTGTTCTTTAGGACTTTACCAGATCTGAGAATTAAAATTCTTTTAAATTTAACTCGAAAATTTAAATAAAAAAAAAAATTCTCAGTGTCTTCCTTTCTTTCATTTTCATGTGTAATCGCATGAACATAAGCATAAATTTAGTTCAATACAGTCCTAAAAGACAAAATGTATCGCAGGAAAACTTTTTTCCACTTTGTCATATTTCTTTCTCCCAAAATTGTTCTTGATTTCTAATAAAAGAAATTTATATATCGTTTTCCCATAATCATGTGTATGTCATATCTTTCCCATGATCTCAAAACCGACTGCAAGTGTGAGGTTACCCGCTGCTCTATTTGACAACCCAAGGTCAACACCCTGATTTAATTGGCTTCTTTATTGGTCCCACTGTCAATTCTGCTATCATGCTGCACTATGTTGTACTTTTATGCCAGAATAAGCAAAAAAAAAAAAAAAATGAAAAGAGTAACTATTAACTGTAAGAAGATAGAATATATGATTGTCAACAAAAGGGACAGCCAAAGGTGTTAATTACAAATTGGGGATGTCAAAATCAAGCAGGAATAGAAATTTAACTATGTACGTAAAATAGAAACAGACTATGGAATATGTAACAGAAAGATGGAAGATGCATTGGAAAAGGAAAAAACCTTTCTAGAAAACAAACAAAGTATTAAGGAACAAGAAAATTTTACTAGAAAATCAAGAAAATAGTGCTATGTCATATTGATTCTACTATAGGTTAGCAAATACTGAACTATTTCCTCACAGATAAAGAAACATTTTTTTTTTACAATATTGCCACTTGAGCTAGAGGGTTACTGAATAAGTTTGTAGTGATCAAAGAAGTATCCTCTTGGGAGTAGGTTTCACAAAGCAATGGTTCATGGCAAGAAGCTGCTCAAGTGGAACATACATCTGAAACAAAATAGATGTTCTCAGAAACAGAAAATTGTGCTGGACTGTTAGATAATCTCTAATCTACTATTTGGCTTTGAATGCTAGACAATCTCCTGAGAGATGAAGAAGTGGCTTGAAGCAACAAAGATGTAGTTCTACAGAATGATGCTGAGAATACCAAAGACTATACATATGAGCAATGAGAATGTTGTAAACTAAATGGTGACTAAAAAGACACGTATACATTGAATCAAAATGTGACTGTTGAAATTTCAGGACACATAATGAGGAAGAGGGATTAGAGAATTTAACACTTATGGGGCATAATGAAGGCAAGTCTAACTGTGAAAGTTTAAACTGGTTGGACTAAGGAATGAAACTCATCAGAATATTTGCCATAGTAATAGCAATAGAGAAATGGGAGGCTAGCAATGTTTCATCTGTGGGATAAGAATTTCAGAGTGGAAAATAATACAAGACACAAGACAGACTATGGCAGTAAGAGTTAGGTATTTTTTGGAGCAATATAAGGAACCAATCGTTTTTTTTAATGATGATATAAATATAAAAGTTCCATTGGAGATAAGAAATTAGTTTTTGACCCAATTGGCATTCAATGCAAGGAGCCTCATTGTGGGTTTTACCACTCACCAGGATTGGAGCAAATCTAGGGTCTGCTCAGTGGAATTACTAGCTTTGAATGATACAAGCCAGTCTTTCTCTGACTCAACTGAGAGAGTTAGGTCATATAATAGATCAGCTGATAGATATTGGAGGTACACCTATAAACTATGGTGTCATTTGTAGATATATTTACTAAAGATTTGAGAATGTTCTTAAACAGATCATTAATATAATAACACGATGAGAACAGGATTAAGGAGAGAGCCTTGAGAAATGCCTGAGTCGATCTCAAGTACATCCATTGAAGACAACAGACTTACTTGATAGAAAGACTTAATAACTGAGCAGACTCTCACAAAAATTTGATAGCTGTTAAGTTTCTGTAGCAATGTATATGCCACATCATGTCAAAACCTGTGACACATCTAAGGCAATCACTCTTGAGATGTGTTTATTATTAAGCACTTCCATAATTTTATATATGTGAATATTTAAGACATCAGCAGTGGAACTAAATGAACAAAAACATACTGTTTGTAGCTCAAAAGCTTGTTTCTGTTGAAGTGGTCAATAATTTACTGATGATATTTTCAAAATAATGACATTATCGCTGTACTTGGGATGAAACAATTATAAAAAACATCTACATGGATTTTATTCAGACCAGACTTTGTTAATCAAAACTTGTGCTATCTATTTTAGATATTACTGTATTTGGAAGTCTTCAATTGGTATAAAGTCTGTTATTTGGTAGATTCTTTGTCTGTGATTTTGAAGTGACAATCCATGAGGTTTAAGGAAGGTTTGTTCTTGCTAAAACCTACAGGCTTCTTTTGCTTGGACCTATTTTTAATCATTGAGTTGAATCAAGTGAAATTTAAATAGAAAATAGAAAAAACATGCTGAAACAAAATAAAGATTAGAATGTTTTACAAAATTGGCAAGTGAAGAAACTGCTGCATTTTTAGACAATGTTTAATAAAAATGGAAGCTAAAAAATGAAAAACAATAATACCAGGAAAATTGACGACTTTGTGAAAATTAAGCCATTAATTTGCTGAGGGAGCAAGATAATTTTAACAAAATTAAAAAATATGAGTCCATCTTCATCAACAGAAAAGAAAGTAAGGAAGAAAAAATAAAGAAAGTAAAAATAAGGAAAGATTATGTGAGTTAGTAAGTTCACACTATCATTTTCATTCAGGCAAGCAAAACTGCTTTCTTCTGACAGAAGAATGAACTCAAAAGAGACAAGTTAAAAAATTTGCAAAGCAAAAATGGTATTAGAAAGAAAAAATACAGACATTTTAGTTGTCAGCATTTGGGAAATAAAATTTTTCAAGAGGAAATTATATACGTGTGAGTCCATAAACTGAAAAGTTTTAAGGGAATGAAAGTCACATTTTATATTTATACAAGCTAAAACATACTGATTATATATATATATATATATATATATATATTCTGAAGTTGAAATATACATCAATCCTGAAGTCAGAAGAAAAATCATAAAAAAAAAGTCATAAATAATGATATACATGTGCATGTTGTAAAGTTCTTGAATTGATCAGAAAGTGACAGAATAAAAGTTTTGATGTCTGGTTAACTGGTCAGATAAGTTCTCTGCCTGGACAACTTCCTGATATATATATATATATATATATATATATATATATATATATATATATATATATGTGTGTGTGTGTGTGTGAAAATGTGGCTTTGGCCTTGTTCAAACTAGTGGTCTTGCCAGATTATGTGCACTCTCTCAGAAACTGTACCTAAGGTCTGCTCAGCATAGTTGCAGTCTAAAGCGCAAGTTCGCTGTGTGGGTATTGAACGAATGCAAATATCTCTAAGCAGGCCTCTGCAAGAAGGATTAGTTAGATACCCTGACAGACAAACATACTTGGATGCATTCAACCAGGTGCAAACACACACAGACACATACACACATCCCACATATATATATGTGCAACACACACACATACACACACACAGACACACAAACAAACATATATATATATATATATATATATATATATATGTATGCAGATATATAATAATATTTATTAACAATGATAACATAAACTACTAAATGTATGTATGTGCTTCTTCAGGTCATGGTGGTCAACTAGAGAAATAAATGATAATTTTAAAAGCAGCAATACCCACACAGGGAAGTTGGGTAGGAGGAAAAAAAAATTAAATTTCTAACATGCTCGGAGGCTATCTCAAGTAACCAATCAGATGTCAGATTTATGAGGAGTTTGAAGATGGACTCCTCTTGGCCATACAGGTTATTTGGAATCACACTTAGATGTCAAGTAAGTGTCAAGCGTATCGTATTCTTTGGTCTTAACTCAAATGTAAAAATTCACATCTACATCAAATATATTTGTAAAAAGACAGTATGAATAAAGACAAAAGGAAAACATTTCTTTAACAATGTGCTTGGTTCTTTGAGGGGGTAATTGCATTAGTAAAGAAAAGCTTTCCTTCTGTCTCTATATAGATCTTTTTTAAATAATTTCACCCCATACAAGGCAGTAAACACACTAAAACACAAGGGGCTACTGAGTACAAAAGAATTAGAAAACAGCAACATTTCTAAAAAGCAAGGCCAATAGAAGAGTAATCAGGAAGACAGTAGATAATGATTGACATTGAATTTAAATTTCTATAGATTAAAGTTGGCTGTAAATCATGGCGCCAGAAGAGTGTTCCACAAGCAAGAAGTACAAGAAAAGAAACTGTTAATATAGAAATGCCAATTCAACCATAAAATGATGAGATTTTATTGCTAACCTAGTAATGTGGCTAAATTCACAAAGTCTATGTACCATAGCGAAGAACTCGTATGAATGATTACCATGAAAGTATTTACAGAAAAGGCCGAGGAAAGCTAATTTATGGCAGTGGGAAGGTGACTGAAGCTGAGATGCCAGATCAGCACCAATAATATTACTGATTCTTCTTTGGATTTTATCAAGAATCTGTAAAACATACAGTAGGGGAACCAAACCAGATGTGACTGCAATATTCAAAGCATGGACAAATGTTACATTTATAAATTCTTTTAATTCTTTTTAGAAATTCTTTTAAAGAAAGCTTCACTTCTCATTCTGTGAAGATATTGCTTCATACCTAAAATAGAAAATAAACCAATGAAGAATTTACATGCATAATGCATTTTTCTTTCTAATCGATTTCCCCCCAAGAAGGCAGTAAACCCACCAAGACACAAAGGGTTACTGAGTGTGAAAGAACTAAAAAACAGGAACATTATGAAGGATTGAGAACAACATAAGAATAATCAGTAAAACATTCGATAATGATTGACATTGCATTTAAATTTTTGAAGTCAAATTTGACCAGAAAGTGAGGAGGTGAAAGAGAATTCCACAACCAATAGGGTGTGATAGAAGTAACTGTTAACATAGAATTCATGGTTACTCCTAGCAACTGTAACTTGATGGGACCTAGCTGCCAATCTGCTACTGCACTTAAATTCATAATGTCTAGGTATCATCATAAAGAACTTTTTTGAACAATTACCATGAAACTATTTATAGAAAAGGAAATGGGAAGCAACTTTATGGTGATGAGAAATTGACTGAATTTGAGACGCCAAGTCAGGACCAATAATATTCCTGATTCTTCTTTGGATTTTATCAAGAATCTCTAAATATATAGCAGGATTACTGGACCATATGTAGCAGCAATATTTGAGATCTGAATGAATGATAGATATATAGATATGAAATAGACACATCGAACCATTTTTCTTAGCAGCAAACCTAGCAATGGATTCAATATAGTCTTTGCCCTTCAGGTCAGCCAAGAATATTAGCCTGAGAAGATGCAATGAGTCACTCTTCTGGATATTAACATCAGCCATGGTAATAGGAGGCAGAAAGGGGTCTCTCAGATGATTAATAAATAACAGTTTTGTTTCGGAGGTGTTAAAATTAACAAGCCATCCTTTGCTCCAGTTAACAACAGGCTGTCGGTCATTTTTTAGATCAGCTGCCGATTAGAATTTATCAATCAGGTCAGACTTACAAACAAGACAGAAGTATGGTTATCATCAGCGTAGATACCAATTTGAGAGCTGATGCCATCAGGAAGTTCAATGATGAAAATTAAGAACAAAGTAAGACCAAGGATACAGACGTGGGGGGGGGGACACCTGTATTAGTATAAAAGGATTTAGAATGGATTTGGCTGTTCTGGATAACTTTTATTTTGTGATTGATAAGAAAGACTGAATCATTTCAAAAGTTCTTCCAGAAACACCATAACTTTTCAACTTGTAAGGAATACCAGTATACCAAAAGCTGTTAAATGCTTTTGAGATATCCAAGCTTTACCATTCTTATCTAGAACTTTATAGACTCTTTCAGCAGTAATCTTTAATACAGCAGTTGACCAAGAGAAACAAAAAGAATATTTCTTGTCTGATATCTTTATATATATATATATATATATATATATGTGTGTGTGTGTGTGTGTGTGTGTGTGTATAGTCAAAGGGTGTTGAAAAGTTCTTCACCAACACCAGTGTATATATATAGTCACAAATCCATAAACTAAAGTACTCATATTTATGTTATTGTATCTTAGCAGCTTAGTAGCTTAGGTAGTTGAATTCTTTCCTATCAGGCCAAATGGTTTGCATGTTAGTAAATATAAAACTGAGGTAAAAGCTAAGCCTTATATATAGATATATATAAGGTTGGTGGAAAAATAATAACGTAATAATGTCGTTTTTTGACGTTAAATAATACGTCAAAAAACGACATTATTACGTCATTATTTTTTTTCCACCAACCTAATATATATATATATATATATATATATATATATATATATATATATATATATATATATATATATCTTTTCTATAAATATTTTCATGTTAATTGTTCTTATGAGCTTTCCACTTCGGCACCTCAAATTTATGAATTTAAGTGTAGTACTTGATTGGCAGTTAGGTCTCATCATTGTACCATTGATATGGTTAGATATAACTATATGTTCTAGGCTAACAATTTATTCTCTTGCACTTTTCACTTGTGAAACTTTCTTCCACCTTCATGCTTTCCTGTCAAATTTTATCTTCAAAAATTTAAATGCAATGTCAGTTGTTTTCTTTTGTGTTCTTAATTCTTGTTCTTTTATTGTTCTCACTCTTTAATAATAATTCTTTTTCTAATATTCTTTCACACTCAGTAAACTGTTGCATCTTAGTGGGTTTATTGCCTTGTTTGGGGTGAAATGATTAAAGAAAATGTGTGAGTAAAGATGAAAAATATAACTACAAAATCTTGAAGAACAAAACTCATTTTGATTTGCATATATAATGTTCTTTCTTGTAATATAATAATTCTTATACCATCGCACAGTCTGTCTGAGCTTTAGAAATCCATGCATTCTGCAATAATGTTTATTATGCTGAAGAAGGCATTATGTCACAAAAAAGCAGGCCTATTCCTTTTTTCAATTAAAACTGAGATTTTTTTGAAACTGGATGATCAATTTGGATCGCTGCTATGTTAGATGTGGGCTTTGGTTTTGGCAACAGCATTCAAATTACCATTGTGACAACCTTAGACCAGCTTTCAGATGGCCACATAATATGGACGCTTTCCAATGTTAAAGCTTTTTTTTTCAAATGCACAGATCAACAATAATAGTTCAGTAGGAATGTCAATGTCACCAAGAGCCAGATCAGCCCTGAGATATTTCCAAATGTTCATGCAGCCTTGTAGGCAATGAATTATTTTCCACTGTATAAACCCTCTTGTACAGATGCAACATTGCAAGCCGATTGCTATTTCTATGAAAAATGTTCTGAGAAACTACATTTCCTAGTTCAGTCAGTATAGACATTTACAATTATAATCTGCCATTCTATGTATACCATCCAAATTCCATTGGTAAGATAGAAGTTCCATTTGGACAGCTTCTTCCTGATATTGATGGATTTATTTTTTATGGCTTATCAACTCTTTGTGGGTTATTTACAGCCAAAACATATTTTGGATTGCAAGTATAATAATATTTTATACAGGGAGAAAATGGATTAATAGCTTCCCTATAGGCATTTGTGTTTAAGTAAATGTAAGGAACTCAACTTTGATTTGAACTTGGCTTTTCAAGTTTTCATTCTAAGCTGTTATCCATAACACCAAGAAGATGGTCCAAGCTTTCAAATTTCAATACTCATGCAACAAAAACAACCATCTATAAATAAAAACAATTATAATTTAAGAAACCTGAAACCTCAAATGTATATTAAAAAAAAACTCACATACATACGTCATACCTTGCATATGTTACAGCACTCTACAGTCCTAAGAAATTCAATATTTGTCTCTACCTACCCCACCTGATGATGACTTAAGTCAAAAGCTTGAACCAAATTTCTTCCAAAATGAACTCTGAATAATTCCTGTCAGAATTCACTCCTTATCTGAGAAGGATGAAACATAATTTGGTAAAGTCAATCAATAAAATTAATCAACACAAAATGTCTGTTGTATTTTATAACATTTGCCTTCATTTGCTGCCTAAACACACACACACACTCACACACACTCTCTCTCTCTCTCTCTCTCTCTCTCTCTATATATATATATATATATATATATATATATATATATATATATATATATATATATATATTGTCATCCATAGACAGTTTCGTTGTATTACAGCTCATCAATGTGGCTAGACATCTCGTTGCTTCTAGCTAGGATTTAAACCTGGCAGAATTGGCATCAGTCAGTGAATCTCTTGGCACATGGCAGGGGATGAAGGTGAATTTAAGTGCATTTGTTTTTAGATAAACACGCCAGTGACTGAGAGATCTCAATTTGTTTTATCAAAGAGTATTGCATTAGTAGCACTAATAGCCATTGTTTACAAACTCACACTTTCTCCCCAGAGAGCTCAACTGAAATAATTTTCAGGAGCATACATCTATCTATCTATCTATCTATCTATCTATCTATCTATCTATATCTATGTACATATATATATATATATATATATATATATATTTGTGTGTGCGTGTATATGTAGGTATGTGTTATTAAATACAATTGTATACCTTATATATATTTTCAATTTTCTGAGTTAGAATTACACAAGATTATATATAGCTATATTTATATATATCTGTATTCATTTATATATTGATGTTGGGCACAAATATACACAAACATGTAGACACAATCTTATTCTTCCTAATTTTCAATGCATTTCTATAATAAAAATCACGAGTAAAGCATTTACATTATGCCTATAACATTATACATATTACATCTTTAATGAGCAAGTGATTATTGCATTACTATATATAGTCACATATCATGTGACTTTTGAAGATCTTATTTTGAAGGTAATTTTAAGGGGGTTGTATCATATCTAAGATATAAATTAGTATATGTATTGCTGGCCCTGAATATGTCATTGACCAAACTATATAACCATTTACTGTAGTCAAATTAGCTTCAGAATTTGGTTTTGAAAGGTCACATGATACACAAGTATATATGGTAATTCTTGACCACTGACAATCACTTTCTTTCTGATTTTCAATATATTTAGTCTTTTATGTGCCATAGATGATACACACTTAAACAATCGAGTATCAATCGATGCGTGACTGACGAGGTAGATTTTTTCCAACAGTGGGTTGCTATTTCTTTTTGTGGTAGGCTATAGAACCCAGTCTGTTCTGCTATTTAGCCATAGATGGGTATAGAAGAAGAGGATTCATACATTTCATAAGCATGTAAGTGAATGTAATGGATTCAATTGGAATTCAAACTTGGATCTCCAATTCATCAATCCGAGCTGCTATCTATTACTCCACTGTACAATTTATAAATGTTTGGGCCTCCCATATTAAAATTGACATTTCACATCCTACCAGAAGGAGGAAGTGAACAGGGCTTCATTTTAGGCTAGTACAGGCCACTCAAATTTTTGTAAACCAATAATTTTAATTTTAATTTTCAACATGTTAGAACTTTTAAATTGAATCTGACAAACTCATATTTATTTGAATTTACAGGAAGCAAAGTAAGGAAAAGAATGTTTTAGTTTTTGTCATTGTGTTTCAAGTCGACAACACATTTGATTTTAGTTCAGAATGTTTCAATCTTAGAAATCTTTATAATGTGGTGATCTTTATAAAGCAGTGATCTTAATTTTCTCGATATCATAACTGCTAAATAGTTTCATAAAACTGAAATAATGTCATTATGACAAACTCATATTTATTTTGATTGCTTTATAGTTATTATTCTCATTCTAAAAATATGGTTTTCATGACTAACTATTACTCCACTGTGCCTCCTTACATTACTTTAATAAAACCATTACCAATGTATTTACATTACCAATAAAATGACTCTATTTTTTCAGTAACCCTTGCATTAATTGCTAACTAATGATTATCCCTTCCTTCATGACTTTTCAATGCATTTCTGTAATAAAATCATTAGCAATGTATTTACATTACATATATAATAGTCCTTTTCTAATTATATATATATATATATATATGATGAGGTCCATCAAAAATGTGTGAATTTCTTTTCATTTTTCATTTCAACCTTTGGAAGTAAAGTCTGATGATCCAGAGCCCTGTTAAAGGGGTTGTGGTGAAATAACTTATTACATGGAACCTTAAAGTGGTCTGTTTTTATTCAAACATATCTGCTCTGAATTTTACATTGAGCTCTCTGGATATCATCCCCCTTGGGTCTACCCATGCGGATTATCTAGTTTTGCATAAACTATATATATATATATATATATATATATATATATATATATATATATATATATATATATATATATATATTACATATATAATAGTCCTGTTCTAATTATGTTATAATTGCATTAATATATGATCAAAGACAATCACCATTTTACAGTTAAATTATTTGCACGGTATTTAAATTATACATACAAGAATTTTCTGAAAAGACCAACTAGGAAGCCCTTAAGAAAATTACATGAAGTGGAGTAACTATATCGAATCAACTGTTACATCTACTGCAAGGAAAGTTGGCTCACTGTGTCGTGCCAGAAAAATTTTCTTGTCTGAATCAATCTTGAATGTTTATAAATCTATCATTCGTCCATGTATTGAATACTTTTGCTATACTAGTCTGGTGCTCCTGTTGTACATTTTTCAAAAATTCAAAGAAAAATCTGTAATTTAATCGATCTTCACCAGGCATCTCATTTTTAATCACTTTCTCAATGATATAATGTGGCTTCCTTCTCTCTTTTTTACAAATGTTTTTATGACGACTGCTCAGATGAGCTTCTTTCCATGGTGCCTCAAATACATGAATTTAAGCTTGCTACTTGATTGATATCTAAGTCCCACCCTTTTACTGTTGAAATAGCTAAATGCAACCACCACTTATACTCTAACAGTTTCTTTTCTAGCATCTTCCACCCGAGGAACTCCCTTATAATTTATAGCTTCCCTGATAACTACAATTTACAAAACTTTAAATGCCATATCAATTGACGTCTTCTGTTTTTCATGAACCGTGTTAGTTTTGGTGCTTTCCTCAGTATTTCCTATTTTCAATCTTTACATTCACTATCACTTTCACTTTCACTCCCAGTACAGAATTGGTCTTGTTTAGGGTGAAATTATTAAAAATATATATATATAGTCTGCAGTCTGTTCAGATTTAGGAATTACTCTTAGTAACGTATGCCTTAATTACTCATAATATGCAATAAGGAAAACTTGCAAAATTTACTAATTAATCATCCATTTTATTTTCAGGCAGCCAGAAATATCTTCTTATCAAAGACGGTAACTGAACGGGAGCTGGGAATTTATGGAACTGTGGTAAATTCAATGAGAAAAAAAAAAAGACAAAACATTGCTTATGTATAGTCGGATCAAATAGGATCAGCACCAATTACGTTGATCCTTATCATTTATTTTTTCCTGACTGCCAGTATTTAATAACTCAGGATATGAGTAATTACAATGAAGCAAAACTTTGACATGTTTATTTAATAAATCCTATCTGGAAGAAGATGATATATAAATTTCTATATATCAAAACAATTTGTGGGGGACAAAATCGAAAAAAAATTATGTAACATGTTTCATCTTTTAGAAAGACTTCATCAGAATAAAATGGTGTTTTTCTTGTTAGAAATATATATATATATTTCGACATATATATATATATATATATATATATATATATATATATATATATATGTATGTATATGTCGAAATGTTTGAAACAAAAAGAATAAAATTCAAGCATTTATAACATTAATTTAAGAAAAGGCTCAATACAAGAGTAGAGCAATAAATATTTATTATAAACTGTTACATTAGAACATGCAAGTATATATATATATATATATATATATATATATATATATATATATATATATATATATATATATATGAAGAAATAATCATACATAGAATAAATCAGCAATTGCTGATTGATTCTATGTATGATTATTTCTTTATATATAAAATATATGCTGCCTAATTTAATATGTATATATATATATATATATATATATGTACAGGGTTGGTACAGATAGAATAATATTCCAATAATGAAAAACGCTATTCTTATGAGTGCTCCGTATCTACTATAGCTAATAATATTTATACAAATTTATAACAAAATTGCAAGTTTCGTAATGGTTTTATATCATGCATATTATATAATTTTAAACCAAACATTTTAAACATTTTACTGGCCAATTATATATATTATACGCAGATCATTTACTTAAATATTTGTATCTATAAAAATAACATATAAACATAAAAATGTCTTAAATTATATATATATATATATATATATATATATATTATATGTAAGTATGTAAAAGAACGATATATACATATGTAAAAGAACGAAAAGAATAAAGTACAAACATTCATAACATTAATTTAAAAAAGGGCTCAATACAAGAGTAGAGCAATAAATATTTATTATAAACTGTTACATTAGAACATGCAAGTATATATATATATATATATATATATATATATATATATATATATATATATATATATATATATATACACATACAGGAGTAGGTTAACTTTCTAAACAAGTAATGGATAACAGTCATAAATATGACATCTTGTCCCTTTAAATATTATTTTTAGTGACTACTCATATTTGAATATATTTTGTTAATTTTCTTCTACCAGCCTGAATATTCAAGAAATCTTATTAAAGAAAAATGTGTACCCTCTGGTATGATTTGAATGTGCTTCCCACTAGGCTGAGGCAAACTAATGACATACCTTAACCAACTCAACCATGAAGAAGGTTTGCTGATCAAGGAAGGTTTTAAGCAAAATCCTTCTCGTCATAGATTCCTCAAAATTATCTTCTCAGTTTCCTTTCCATACGTAAACAAAGTAATTTTCTATAGAATAATGGAGTTTCATTTATGAGTATCCACTAAAAGTAATGTTTAAAGTGTTAAAAATAGGAGGGGAGGGTTGAAAAATACAAATGAAAATATTGATTATACTTATGGACCAAGATGAATGCTGAAGTTGTAGTGGGGTAGTGGGGTAAATTTTAAAATTTTCTCACCCCTGATGTGTTTAATTTCCCGATGCTTTTGGCTTCCCATATTTATGCAGATGTCCTACAAAATTTGTGTCTTGGTTCAACTCTCTTTATTTTTTACATTAATGGTCTTCCTAAGAGTATATTCTGATTTTTGTAGCTTTTTATGCTGATTATACAACAATGTATGAGTGCATCTCCCAAATTCTAGATGACTAGAAACTGGCAGCTAATCACTCCTCTGATGAATCTCTAACAATGGGGGGAAAACTGGTTGTTCACATTTCTTGTTGGTGATATGTTATCCCACAAACATATATTGAACGATAGAAAACCATAAAAAAGAAAATGAAGAATTGAGTAAAAAAATATATTGTCTTGTTTATTTTTGTTAAACAAAATACATCAACAAAAATGAGGTTACAGTGCAGTAGGCAAAAAGAATATATTTGCATGATCATGTGGAGGGTAAGAAGAGCATTGTTCAGAAAAGGACAGTATTGTTGCTGCAGAATGCGTTGTCCTGAACAAGGCAGTGTTGTAGTTGCTGAAGAGCATTGTCCTGAGAAAAACAGTTTTGTAGTTGCTGAAGAGTATCGCCCGGAAAAGGGCAGTTTTGTAGTTGCTGAAGAGTATTGTCACGAGAAGGACAGTTTTCTAGTTGCTGAAGAGTATTGACCTGAAAAGGACAGTTTTGTAGTTGCTGAAGAGTATCACCCTGAAAAGGACAGTTTTGTAGTTGCTGAAGAGTATCGCCCTGAAAAGGACAGTTTTGTAGTTGCTGAAGAGTATCGCCCTGAAAAGGACAGTTTTGTAGTTGTTGAAGAGTATCGCCCTGAAAAGGACAGTTTTGTAGTTGCTGAAGAGTATTGTCCCGAGAAGGACAGTTTTGTAGTTGCTGAAGAGTATTGACCCGAAAAGGACAGTTTTGTAGTTGCTGAAGAGTATCGCCCTGAAAAGGACAGTTTTGTAGTTGCTGAAGAGTATCGCCCTGAAAAGGACAGTTTTGTATTTGCTGAAGAGTATCGCCCTGAAAAGGACAGTTTTGTAGTTGCTGAAGAGTATCACTCTGAAAAGGACAGTTTTGTAGTTGCTGAATAGTATCACCCTGAAAAGGACAGTTTTGTAGCTGCTGAAGAGCTTCGTCCTGGGAAGGACAGTTTTGTAGTTGCTGAAGAGTATTGTCCCGAGAAGGACAGTTTTGTAGTTGCTGAAGAGTATCACCCTGAAAAGGACAGTTTTGTAGCTACTGAAGAGCTTCGTCCTGAGAAGGACAGTTTTGTAGTTGCTGAAGAGTATTGTCCCGAGAAGGACAGTTTTGTAGTTGCTGAAGAGTATTGACCTGAAAAGGACAGTTTTTTAGTTGCTGAAAAGCTTCGTCCTGAGAAGGACAGTTTTGTAGCTGCTGAAGAGCTTCGTCCTGAGAAGGACAGTTTTGTAGTTGATGAAGACTATTGTCCTGAGAAGGACAGTTTTGTGGTCACTGAAGTGTATTGTCCCAAGAAGGACAGTTTATTGAATATCATTGCTGACAGTGAAGACGGCTGGATCTGGGGATGACTAGAGGCCTACTGGAGATAGTTTGAGTGGTGGTTGATGGTGAGTGGAAGGTGATGATGATTGGCAGCTGATGGTTGGAGACATGGACTGGCTGTCAGCTACTGGAACAGATACTACACTTTGATTCTAGTCATCTGGACCACAAAAGATAGTATTTACCTAATCTCCCCACTGAGATGTGATGGTTCACAAGGTTGTGTTTAAAATATGGAACCCAAGCACATACACCCAGGACAGGGACAAAAATTGCCCAGCCATCACAACCATTGGTTGCTCTGGCATTAGTATGACTACTGATACTCCCTCTCTAGCACAATGATGGGGATATGGGTTCATTGGTACTGGGAACCTCTCAGTATGTTTTTCTTCAGCTGTGGTGTGTCAACAGATAGAAACACAACCAAGTACACTTTGTTTGATGACAGTGATGCAACAGAGATATGATAATCCTACCAGGCATAGGACACAGAAGGTGTCTTTCATTGCTTTGGGTGCTTTTTCATATACTGAATCAGTTTTATTATGATTGTAATATGGCTGTTTTTAAAAAATGTGGGAGTGCTGACAGGATATGATACATTCAATGCTTCAAAAATCAAACTAATTACAGTCTATCATCATAAATCAGAATTGTAAATATATATGATCCATTGGGACCCTTTGAGGTGATGTAATGGTTAACAAGCTTATCTTGCTAGAAAAATTACGACTGAGTAGTGAATTTGATCCTCTCTTGTGCTCCTTACTTTCGGCCTTGTGCCACATCCAAGCTATGCTTGGAAAATCACTATATGATCCATTGCTTAAAATTCTGGACAAATGGGCAGTTTCCTGTACTGCTCCAGTAAGTTTAAATACATAAAATCTAAAAAAATAAAGAAAATATTGAAAGCAAATTCATATAGTATTTCTAACAATGGCTTGAAGATAAAATAGAAAAATAGGCCAAAATAAGAAATAGAAAAATCAGTTGAGGTTTTTTCACCTGCCATCAAGGTATACATCTTAAGAATCATAAACAAAATGGTAAGCCTTAAGGAATAAAGAATATATCAAAAAGTAGATGTAACATTACAATCATCCATGTGTTCTTTACAAGTGGTGATCCTAGATTCATGATGTTTTTAGTGCTTTCACAGATTGAAACCCTGTTATTGAAATTCATCCAGGGTATGATGATAAACTATATCTAGCAGCAAGACTTGAGGAGCATAGAACCATCTCTTAATTGTTGTTGTTCCCAGGTCTACCATAACCTGGGATGGCAGAACTTGTTAGGGCCCCAACCATGAGCAAATAGTAAACCCCCAAACTGAGGTCAAAACATTATGAATGTATAAAAATACATATTCATTGTAAAATATCAGCAATATATTTTCATATTAAAAATTACCAGCAATATATTTTTTGAAAAGAAATTAACAATGCTCCGAAGAAAATTAAATTTCAGCATTAAATGACCCATAAGGGGTTGATATGCCACTAAACAAACAAACATTGTTACTGAATTAGAACTGACTGAAAACAAGTAAATTTCTTTATATTGATAGACAAGCTAATGAAATTACTGACCTTTTATGTGCTGACTTTCAACTGGTACCTGAAAACACCAACAAAAGGTATGATCATGAGATCAACACTGTTACCAGTAATGGCAAGCTTCATGTGTCCTGTTTTGAAATCATCCACTTGGAATGAGCCCCCAAAATATTAATTATTGTATCCAAATATTATTAATGTCACCATCTTTATTATTTATCCTGAAATGGTATTTTGATAAATCAGAAAAATAGATAAATACTGTCCCCCAAAAAAGACAAAAATAAAAACATAAAATGTAAAAAAAGCAAATCATAACTGTAAATGGAAAAATCGAACAAGAAAAAAATGGAAAAGTTTTGAAAGAAGAAAACATTAACTGACAACAGAACCAATAAAATAGAAGTGAAAAATATTTTGATATTAACTTGTCAAACTTAAACAGGAAATACGTCCATTATATGATAGATATATGAAGCAAGGATGCAAGACGTAAGATCACTTGTTGCCCCACCAATCACTAAATTTTTATTATAGTCACTTGATTGGTGCTTACTAGTTTGATTTAAGTATGATCTGAGAAGAGAAGGCCAAAAGTCAATAGCCAATCAAAAGATGTGTCTATTATATTGTAGATTGATTCAGTTAGATTGTAAAACACAAGCTCTTTTATAGACTCTGATAAAGGTGATTGGTTTGCTTGTGTCTGTCTGATTCGATTCAAGTACAGTCCTTGTGCTGGTTGAGAAAACATGTCTATCATTTCTTCATTCAGCTGAGCCACAGTGTAAAACAAAGATTAGTTGTAGTTTTAACCAGTCTAGAAACCAAGATTAAGGTCAGTTGCCTTGTTATCTTCCGTTTGTTTCAAGTACATTATTTGAGCCGGATTGTGAAGGAAGAAAAGATAAAAGGTTGTATTGTAGATCATTTGATCAAGGATACAAAACACTTTTGTCCAGCCAAAATTTAGATTAAGGTCACTTGCCATTCAAATACATTGGTTAAGATAGTGAAGGGGAAACAAAAAAAAACTAAATAAGTATAAAAGGTTATCTTGCTTGAGGAAAGAAAACACTTTTTGTGCTGCCAAATTTCAGATTAAGGTCACCTTTTCAGTTTGATTCAAGAACTATTTGTGAGCAGGAGAAGAAGAAAGAAAAAGTGAGATCAATAAAAGTGTGTTTACTCTCCTTCAGATCAACTTCATTTCGTTTTTGGTCACAAAGCAATAGAAAGCTTTTTGCCTAGTACACTTTTAAATAAAATTTTGTTTCTTGGCAATTGAATTCTATGTAGACCATTTAACAATAAGAACTAAGCATGGAATAAACTTCTGAAATTAAATATTGCCATTATTCCATCATATTTTGTGATCTTTATTTTTTGTTAAATCTATTTTGGTTGTGGTATATGGTGAATAAATTTTAATAAAGGCTAAAGTCTTTAGAAATATTTTTATTCCATAGTATTCTGTGGTTGAGCCTCTACACTTTATGTTGAACCAATTTCGGCTGGTCAATTCTCTAAACTTCTACAGTTTTGAGAAGCAGCATTTTCATTATTCTGTAGTATTTTGTGAACTATCATCTTCATTTTTTGTGTTTAACTTAATTTGTCTGGTCTATTCTCCAACCTTCTTTAGGTGTATGTTGTATAAAATGAATAAATTTTAACTTATACCAAAGTCATGAGAAGCAGTATTGTCATTATTCCATGGTATTTTGGGAACTGGTATCTTCATTTCTTTTCTTAAACCTATTCTGGCTGGTCTATTTTCCAACCTTCTTCAGGTGTATGTGGTATGTAGTTAATAAGTTAAAACATAAACCAAAGTTTTGAGAAATATTGTTGGTATTCCATAGTATTCTGCAGAATATAAACATTACTTTCCAGAGAAAATTTAATCTGGTCCATTTTCCAGCCTTCATCAGTTGCAGTGAATAATTTTAGATGAAGTATGACTAGTAATTATTCCATGGTATTTTGTGGATGAATATCTTTATCTTTTTGATCTATCATCCCAATATTTCAACTGATCCATTTTTCAGCTGTGATAAATGCCATATTCTAAGGGGCTTTACAAATATTGGGAACACATATTCAGAAAGCTGTTTGAACCAAAGTAATGGTAAAGTTCAACATTTTGTGACTAATACTGATTCATTATTCTTTCAATCTTAGTTTTCTGTAAAAAAAAAAGAGTTATCCTGAATAATCACTGGACTAGGTCATTTTGTACTAATGCAGGTGTCTACAGCGTTCCATCCTTGGTTTAACACTGTTTCTAATTTTCATTAATGACCCTCCTGATGACGTCAGCTCTCAACTTGCTTTCTAAACTGATGATACAGCAATTTACTACTGTCTTGATATGTAAGAATTGCAGCTGATGTCCAAAACAACTTCAAGTTCATCGTTAACTGAGGCAATAAAACGGCTTGTTAATTTTAACACCACCAAAACTAAACTTCTCTCCATTAATTATCTGAGAGACCCCTCTCTGCCTTTCTATCAGTATGACTGATGCTAACCTCCAAGTGATTCATTGCATCTTCTCAGTCTAATATTCTTGGCTGACCTGAACGGCAAAGACTATATTGAATCCATTGCTAGGTCAGCTGCTAAGAAAGTCAGCTCACTGTGTTGTACGAGACAAATTTTCTCTCCAGAATCTATCTTACATATCTATAAATCTACCATTCATCCATGCTTAGAATATTGCTGCCACATATGGTCCATAGCCCCTGCTATTTACCTTGAACTCCTTGATAATATCCAAAGAAGAATCAGCAATATTATTGGTCCTGATCTGGTGGCTCAGCTCCAGTCACTTCCCACCATCATAAGGTTGCCTCTCTGTGCTTTTTCTATAAATACTTTCATGGTTATTGTACAGTTAGACTCTTGTCTATGGTACCTAGAGTTTTTTAATTTAAGTGCAGCACAACTGGCATCAAGATCTCATCAACTGACAATTGAGTTGGCTAGATGTAGCTGTAAATTCTATGCTAACAGTTTCTTTGTCAACATTTGTTGCTTGTGGAACTCAATTCTGGCTCTATGCTTTCCAGGCAATCTGCAAATATTTAAATGCAATATCAATCGCTATCTACTGTCCTCCTGAATACACTCTTCTCTTTCTGATCAGCATTATTTTTCTGTTCCTAATTCCTCCATACCATGTAACCCCTTGTATTTTAGTGGCTTTATTACCTTCTCTGGGGGAATACCGATTAAGAAAAAAAGAAATCTGAAAACAATATAAAACTTACTCATGAAAAAACTACAGTTTAAGTTCAAACTAATTCATAGCTCAATTATACGGCTTACGTCCTTCAACATAAATCAAAATGGCTACCCTGCATTTAGCAGATCTTTATCTATAAAAGGCAGGATGTGTATGTGTGTGTGTGTAACAAATACACGGCCGCAATGTTTGATGTATTTGCACCAAAATTTACATGCACATGCTCCAAGTTAGCAGAAAGGCCAAGACCGACTTTGCATTTCCCAACTCCCATCGATAGTGGAAATAATCGATTTTTTCATACTTCTATGACAGTTTTCATGTAGTTTGCAGCCATTTTCTACTGGCCAGAGTGAGAGCCTATAGCTGGCTGCCATGAATAGGTAGGAAGATTCTAATGGCCAGTGTGTGAGCCAACAGATGACTGATATGAATGTTAACTAGTATGCTAGCATGCCAAAAAATCGATAGCTGCATTTGTCACAAGTGGGAAAAATTTAAATCTGCATGGCACTTTACTGCAATTGCTCATTCACTTGCTTAAACTCAACATTGATTCTGATTCTGCAGAACTGGATTGTTAACATTCTTTTTTCATTCAGTTTTTCCAGTTACGAGTCCTTTTTTAAAGATGATCGTTTTGTGTTCATTTTGTTTATTTCTTTTTTCGTAACAGATTTAATGTTTAGTATAGAGCTTAGAAAAAATTCACAGTGTGAGATAGGTAAGAAGTAAGGCATGTAGCAACATCAGTACGGCAAAGGGCACTCCTTTAAAGGCAATGAAGGGCAAAAATATTTTAAGTCAAGTGAATGCGATTGCTGTACGATTTTTGAATCAAGCACAGGCAACACTGGTCCATGCTGCTAGTCGTTTATATATACTTGAATTTGCTGAGTCATATTTTATGTAAACTTTAGAGGAAATGAAAAAGTTTATACATTTTGTAAATAAATAATTGTATTACAATTCTACAGTAAAATCATTTTCAATTAATTTCTATCTTTGCTTTTAATATCTGTTATACCAATATAGACGTTGTCATAAAAGTGATCAGAGTTTTGATATATTTGTATAACAAATATTTGTAATGCATTTCTATAATAAAATCAAAAATGCATTTCTATAATAAAATCATTTCCAGTGAATTTCTTTCTATGCATTTAATATATGTTATGTCAGTTTATATATTATTATTACTATTATTATTATTATTAGTAGTAGTAGTAGTAGTAGTAGTAGTAGTAGTAGTAATATTATTACTATTATCATCATCATCATCATCATCATCATCATCATCATCATTATATTTTACATTTCGATTTCTGCTATGGTCAAACTACCAACTAATTCTGGAGGAAGACCTAAGGCAGATAGTGGTTTGTTGTTATGGCTACATTTCATGATTTGTTTTTCCAACTCCCATAACATCACTAGAATTACATGGACAAAGTTCTTCTTAGTGTATGGGCTGTAATTATCAAGGCATTTTTTATATTCCTCTTAAGCTGGGATTTCCAGGAACTTTCTCAATGTGTTGTTGTGTTCTTTTTTAATCATTCCAAGTGCACCTACTATGACTGGTACTATTCTTGTTTTCAGTTTCCATATCTACTATTATTATTATTGTTTTATTTCCTTTGATTTCTTTTGTATACTCATTTCTTTCCAGGTCCTGCTCAGAGACCTAAAGTCAAAAATGGCATCATGTCATTTTCCTCTGAGCAATTAAAAAAAAACATAAATTTTACATAGATAAAGCCCTTTGTAAAGTGTGGGCTGTACTTGTGAGAACAATTTTTTGTATTTCTTTAAGTCATGGCCTACAAGTAATCCCTTTATTGAGTCTATTGGAATCTTTTCCAACAAATCTGAGGGCTCCAACTACAACAAGAATTGTTGATTTTCTCATGTGGCACATTATTGAGATTTCAATTTCAAGGTCCTTGTATTTTGATAGCTTTTTGAAGATCCTCAAAGATACATTGCAGTCTGCAGGGACTGCCATGTCAATAAGGAGTGAATGTTTTTGTTACTGGCTTCTAAAACTAATATCTGAGTGATTAGCTTTGATTGTTCTGTCTGTGTGTATTGTACAGTGCCATAAAACTGTTACAGGTCCTATCTCCATAATTTGGCTCATACCAATTTCTTACAGTTTTCTTCTTGTAGAAGTTGCAGATTTTCCAGTGCAGATATTGGCCCACTCTGTCATGCCATGTTTTATATTCAGTGGGTGCCAATACCGTGCAACCTGATACACGATGATCAATTGCTTCTGGATATTTATCACAGAATCTGCATTTTGGGCTAACATAATATTTTAGTATATGTGCTTAGTAATTTTCAGTTAACAAGCATTTGTCCTGTGCATGAAGGATAAAATCTTGGGTTTCAGCTTTTAACCCTGCACTACATAGCCACTGATGGGTACAGGATTTACTACAACAGCTTGTTTGGTATGGCTGAGTATTTACCGTGAAATGGTTTATTTTTCCATCATTCCTATATCTGGTAACTTGCAATTGCTTTTGCTTTCTTTAGCACTTTGTAGTTTCAGTCAGTGTATTGTGCTTTACTTGTATTTCTACACCGATTTGAAACTCTATTTTAAACTTGTTGACTTCCCTTATTACTGAATAAAGTCGGTTACTACATTTATGTTCTTTGACACATATCATCCTCATCCAGTCTTCTGTAGTTTCCAGGTATCTTTGAAGGTCAATTGTTGTAGTTTTGTAAGACAGTTCAAGTTAAACTAATCCTCTGCCTCCTTTGGATCTGGGCACATACAGACAATTCAATATCAGCTTTGGGATCATGCATATGGTAGCAAGTGAGAAGCTTTCTTGTTTTGGCGTTCATTCACTTAATGTCAGCTATGGTCCAGTTAAGGATGTTGAAACTGTATTGCTGATATTCTGATTCAGTTCAGTATTCAATACCAGATGCCACGTTTGATGGATGTCAGTTATCAGTTATCTCCTGCTGCTAATTTTCCCTCTGAAAGTTCTCCACTGCCTTAACCGGGTATTGAACTCACACTCTTTGGGTCCTGTCACTGGATCTAACCAACGCCTTTATCCACTGTGCCATGTGTCAATGCCCGGTTAAGGCAGTGGAGAAAACCTGCAATGATAACAGCAAAAAAAAAATTCCAATATGGTTGCTGAGACATTAGGTTTATAATACCCAGAAATTCATACACAGATGTTCTCATTAGCACAGTGGATAAAGGCGTTGGTTAGATCTAGTGACAAGACCCAAAGAGTGTGAGTTCAATACCCGGCTAAGGCAGTGGAGAAATTTCAGAAGGGAATTAACAGGAGATAACTGATAACTGGCATCCATTAAACATGGCACATGGAACTAGAACAGTCTACCCTAGTGAGCAAAATAAAGGGTTCAGTTTGATATTCCAACCACCTGAAGAAGGCTGGAGTGTACAACAGCTGAAACGTTGTAATAAACATGGCAACAAAGATGAGGACAATAGTCCAAATAATGTAAATAGTGTACATAATACCTCATCTCAGAAATATAGACAAAAACAAGCATATTCAACAAAAAGCGATTTAAGAAAAATATTCTGAGTAAGTTACATAAATTGAAAGAGTTCTTCAATTAAACCAACTTCAGTCTCAAGGATGGCCTGGATGAGATCCGAGAAGCAACACCATCAGTTTGTTCATGTTCATATTCATTATCACATATATATATACATTTGGCATTCATTGACTGAACACTTATCACCACTTTCAGTTGAAATTAATATATTTTCTCCTGAAACAGTTTTTCAGGAATATTGGAATTAAAATATTAATGTATTTGCTTTACAAATAATTGTAATGCATTTCTATAGTAAAACCATTTCCAGTAAATATCTATATATATCAGGGTCAGCTGAAAAGATCATGGGTTGACCCAGATACTCTCATGGAATGTAACCAGATTGGGCTAATTTTTCAACATAGTTCCCCTTGTGGCCGACACACTTCTTCCATTGGTGTTGCAGTGCTTGGATTCCGTTAAGGAAGTCGCGTTCATTCTGTTGGTCAAAAATGTCATCAACAGTAGATACAATGTCATCATTATCACTGCAATGCTTATTCACAGATGATAGTCAGATGAGGTCAAATTAGGAGAATAGAGAGAGTGATTAACATCACAAAAAACTGTCACCATCACCTTCCTTGTAGGTGAAACTACGTTGGCTGTCTTTGGAGCAGGTGAGAAGGGACGTTTCTACTGCTTGGATTGTCTCTTTGTCAGAAACCCAACTCACATACTGGGTTAGAAATCATTCAAGGAAACTAGCTGGATCTGTCTAAAACAATGTCAGATTTCCTGTGATGTGATCAGCAGGATGCATTTTTGATCAGGTGTCAAAAGACGTGGCACCCACTGAGAAGAAACCTTTGTCATGCCAAGTTCATTGTGCAGAATATTCTCAACTATCTCATGGCATATTCTAATAGTATTAACTATTTTATTTATAATCAATCACCTGTCATCCATCTGCATGTGGTGAACATGATCAATGATTTTCTCAGTGGAGGCAGTTGCAATAGATATTGTGTCACCTTCAAGAGTTCTCCCTTCCCCTCCTAAATTCAGCTGCCCACTTTTGTACTATTGATAATCATCATCCCCTAACGTAGCAAGCATGTCAGCATGAATATCCTTGGGAGACTAAATAATTTTTCTGCAGATACTTGATAACAACAAAAGAAGTCACTACTAGTAACATTTTAACTGTTCTTTCAACAGTCAGATCTCAATTTACCTGGAAAGAAACAATGTACTTATTTATAAGAGGAGTTAAAATTAATGCATGCAAGATTTCACAGTTTGAGGAATCACTCCTTCATAGTCAGCCTATGAACTTTTCAGCCCACCCTTATATGCAATTAGTATCTGTTGTGTCATTTTACATATAATCAGTTTGGTGAATGAATGTTTTGATATAATTGCTTAATAATTATAATGAATTTTTACAGTAAAATCATTTCAAATGCAGCCCTAGAAAATATTTTTGTCTTTGACTGTCACTATAGAAGTATATATAGTTTCTCCTTATCTTTGATTGTCACTATATAAGTACATATAGGTTCTCCTTCTATTTGACTGTCACTATATAAGTATATATAGGTTCACCTTATCTTTGACTGTCACTATATAAGTATATATAGGTTCACCTTTGAACAGGAATAATGGTTTATCCCGTGTCTCATATTCAAAATTGGATTTGCAGTTCCTTCTACAGTCTACATCAACTCCATATTTCTAACATCTCTGCCTAAACCCTGAAATTCTATTTACTATTTATTTTTTCCTCAACAGGAGTAGATATGTTTGTCACTAGCCCAGTTCATACATTTCCCTGGTTGTTTGAACAGGAGTAGAGGTTTATCCTTTATTTCCGTTTTATAATTTGGTTTCTGGTTCATTTTAAAATCATCTCATTCGCTTTCACACCCAGTAATTCCTTGCGTCTTAGTGGCATTATTGCCTTGCTTGGGGTGAAAGGATTGAAACAAACAAGAAAGAAATATATAATCCCTAGTATTTAATTAAATTTTTAATCCATTTGTTTAATCCTACCAAAGATATCACAGCATACACGAAACTGCTAGTTTTAAAATATTTTTCTTTTCTTTCATAGGTGCATAAGAGATCAAAGCTTTTTATTGTTTTTACCTCTTGTCAGCTACTGTCAAGATTTCCTCAACACTTATAATTTACTTATATATATATATATATATATATATATACTTATGCTCTGTGTCTGTCTCTTGGCACAGAGGATTTAATAGCAATCTACATGCATTTCCTGTGCGGCAGAATAAAAGAAGAAAGCTAAATTTAGAATCAGGCAATGTCGAGTGAAAACTTATTTACAGGTCATCCACCATGTTCTGCTTAGTTCCAATAAAATCTTGTAAGTCAATCAAAGAAGCTAAGAAAATAGATGATCCTGTGTTAGTGAATTATCCACGGAAGCTAAAATCTAGTTCAATTCAATTTTGTGTCTTTGTTTCATTCAGGCAGAGAATGGAGAAAATAAAGAAAGAAATTAACATTAAACTGTTTCTGTTATTCCTCTGATCCTTTGAGCTGATTTCTTTGTCGATCAACTGAGCACAATAGTTCAGATCAAGGTCAACATCCTGATTCAATTTGATTAAAAGGCTCTGAGCTGTGATTCAAGGATTCAAATAAAGTTGAAAGTGGAAAAAAGCCCCCACCTAAAAAAAAACGTTAAGCTTATAATTTTTGTTCTGTTTTCTTCTTTTGCAAGTGTCATGTTCATATATCAAATCAAAGAAAAGAAAGGATTGTCAGTGGTCAGGAAGAGAAATATACTGAGAATAGGTGGAAGCTTTTGGCTTACCACCAACTTTGACAGTGAATGGTCTGAGGTACCCAAGAGAGGTAACTCTTCAACAGAATATTTTCCAAGAGAGTACATACGAAAGACATATAGGAGGTTAGCACAATGTCCAGCTATATGAGAAAAATTAGTTGGCTTATCCATAATATGGGACTGTCTGCTATATAGCAGTAAGGTTGATATTTGCCTTCTTCATCAGTTACATCCATGTGCGTATTCCTTGTAGGGAATATTGAATGGTGGTGGTGGTAGGAATATATGAATGACAGTGGAGAGGTGATCAGAGAGGGTACAATCAATCCTATCAGCTATTCAGTCAAACATTACAATACCACCATAATGTGGAGAATAGACAGTGATGACAAAGTACAAACTATAAGCGGTGATCTTTATTTGCTATGACAGTAGTTAGTTATTAAGAATAATTTGAAATAAGTAACCAACTTAATTTAATTTGATTAAAAGGCACTGAGCTGTGATTCAATAATTCCAATAAATTTGAAAGTGACCACCCACCAACACCAAAAAAAAAATATTAAGCTTATAATTTTCTTCTACTTTCTTATTTTGCAAGTGAGACCTGTTCACATATCAAATAAAGAAAGGAAGGTATTGTCAGTGGTCAGGAACAGAAAATCAAAAAGAACCATTAATCTTTCCACATATAGTTGGATGCAAGCATACTGGATATATAAAATTTTAAAATGTTCTTTTCAAAAAAAAAATTCTCATTTGGCTTCTTTTATGTGCCGTGTCCCTTCAGGACATGGGCGATTATGGCCCTCCACATTTTCCTGTCCCTTGTAGCTCTTAATAAGTTTTGTCTTTTTGTTATTTCTTTCAAACACTGTTCAAACATCCATTTACTTAAGCTCATCAAACATGTTACACATTGATTTCTTCTGTCCTTTTCCCTCCATCTGTCCTGTGAGTATCAGATTTTCCAAGCCCTTCTTCCTCATGCCTCAGAAATCTCAACTGCCTCTTCCTGATGTTAATTATGAGTGTCCTTTTTCTTCATTTTTATCTAAAATCTTGTCATTGCTCACATGTTTAGTCCATGGTATTCTCAGCATCTTTCTGTAGAACCACATTTTTGTTGCTTTAAGTTTCTTCATCTTTAAGGAGATTATCCAGCATTCACTTCCATATAGGAGGAGAACATATATTAGGTTGGTGCAAAAATAATGACGTAATAATGTCGTTTTTTGACGTTAAAAAATACGTCAAAAAACGACATTGTTACGTCATTATTTTTGCACCAATGTAATATCAGATAACAGTTCAAGACTCTTTTCTTTATTTCTAATGAAATTTTTCTATCTCTTAATACTCTGCTTAGCTTTTTGAATGCATCTTTGGCCATCCCAATACATCTCCAGATATCAGTGTTGCAGTGTCTGTCTTCTGTTAGAACACTTCCCATATGTTTAAATTTTTGTAATTGTTTGATTTTACTATCTCCATTAGCTACAAACCTTAAAATAGAGTCAAATATAGTAAATAGTTAAGATATTTTATATTGAAACAGAAATAAGGAATTTTTTTGTCTGTATATAAATTTAATGAGAATTTTTACAAAAGGGCACAAAGATAGAAGAAACTTCATTCAAGATTTAATATTGTGTCCCTTATTTACTATGATATCTATCAGACATTTAGAATGATTTGAAATAAGTTTCTTGTTGAAATTAACTCCAATTTTATTCCACTGTTGTGATT
>OZ010605.1:30774720-30812220 GCA_963932145.1 Acanthosepion lycidas
GTTTGCAGGAGCAGAACTGATTTATTTGTGACTGAAAAATACCAACAATCAAGAAGGTTCCACTCATAAACCCATTACAAAAAAAAAATGCAAAAGAAAGGGACACTGGAAAATAAAATAATCTGGCCAATCAAAATAAACTAAAGCAAAGAGACTTTTGTGCTAGCCAAAACCATGTATATGCCAAATTCTTGATCCTGTTCAAAAGGATAAAAATTTGACACCACTAAGCTAAAATGGCAGATGGGATGTGAAGGGATAGAATAAAGTAATGCATGTCATGTGAAGAAGCAGTTAAGAGTTCATCGGCAACTGACATTTCCACCCTGTTTCAGAGCCAAATAGAACATAGATTGACACTAATCTAATTTTTCACATTACTACAATCCCTATCTTGGTCTAACTGCAAAATAACCACAAACAAACATTCCTCCAGATTGCTATCAATATCTGCCTTATTAACCAACTTTTTGCTATGCTGAATACCAAAGGACTCACTCTTTACTCTAAAGAAAATAAATAAAAATATATTATTTATTTTAACCCTTGAGTCTGTTCATTTTAGTTCAAAGTTATCCTATCTTATCACTGCTGAATTTTGGGGATTTTCTCTTAGGAATGTCAATATTAAACTCTTTTCATAGATTTTATATAGGATTTAGATAAGGAGACTGATTTGGTTAGGAGATTGGTAACTGACCAATCATAATCATGGAAATCAATCTTAATATCCTCATCAGTGCAATACGAGCTGTCATTCGAAAATGGAAGCAATATGGTCAGACAAAAATTCTTCCTTAAGCACTTGTTAGAAAGTAACTCAACACCCATACACTACTTGGGTAGAAATTTAAAAGGACTTGCAAACAGCTGGGAGAGAAGATACAGTTAGTCAAGCACTTCACTGTTCAGGGCTGCTGCCTCAAACTGCTAGAGAAAACACTCTTCTGAAAGCCACCCATTTGCTCTTTGCTCATAATCATGTCATGGAGTCTTTGCTTCAGTTTCTCTCCCATTGCATTAGCATGGGCTGAATTGAATAGGAGATTTCAAAGAGAATACTCAAAGAGTGAGAATGAGCTTTTTCAGTGATTGAAGAATGCTTGGGAAGGTCTGCCATCTATTTTTTTGAAAACTGTTGGAAAGAATGCCAAGAATTCATAAAACAGTAAATAAGGCAGGTGGTGGTTTTATTGATGAAAACAAAATATGATGTTGTTTTATGATCTGATTTTATAGTTAAGTTCTGATTTTGTCAAAATAAAAGCAAAAGCACAGTAGTTAGTGAATTTTTATTTTTTAGTAAAAAAAATACAAAATATCTCAAAGAAATGCAAGTTATCTTCAAATATTTTGTCTGTAGTGTACAGATATATCATTAAAGAGAATTATTAAACAATTATCAGGGATATATTAATCAGTATGTGCTATAAAATTTATTTGTTATAATTTTAGAAGATAGACATTTTTGGACAATATGTACAGATATGCAAATGTCTGTGTATATAAAACAGACTCTTTGTCTCACACTTCTCCCTCTCTGTATGTAAACACATACATACATGTATGTGTGTGTTAGACAAAAAGAGAACTTTACTTTCATGATAAATAATAGTTTGTCAAAAATGTTCAAATGTTATTGAATGATGCCAAAATAAGCACTTGTGGGTTTTTTTTATAAATGACTGTGATCTTAAAACAATGCCTTGGGAAGGAACTACTTCTGGAATGACCACTCTTTCCCCATCTTTAAAACACAAATGTATTGCATGAAAATAGCCATGAATCACAAGTCTAAAAGTGGAAAGAATGATGAAAAGAAGGAAAGATTGTGAAGTGAATAACTGTAAGGGTAATGAATAAAGAAAAAATAATTAAAAAAAAAATAATCAAAGAATGACAATAAAGAAACAAGCAAGGAAAAGAAAGAGTGAAAGAAAGATAGAAAGAACCAAAGGCTGAAAAGAAAGAACCAAAGAATGAAAAGAAAGAAAGAAAGAAAGAAAGAACCAAAGAATGAAAAGAAACAGAGACTGAAAAGAAATAAAGAAAGAAAGAGTGACAAGAGAGAATGAAGACAAAAGTGAAATTAAAGGAAGAACCAAATAGTGAAAAGAAAGAAAAAAAAGAAAAAGGAAAAGGAAAAAAAAAAGAGTGAAAGAAATAAATAACCAATGAGTGACAATAAAGAAAGAAAGAAGCAAAGAGTAAATAGAAAGAGTGACAAAATGAATGAAAGAGTGAAAATGAAGAAAGAAACAAAAAGTGAAAAGAAAAAAACAAAAAAAACAAAGAGTGAACTGAAAGTAAGGAAGAGTGAAAAGAAAGAACCAATAAGTAAAAAAAAGAAACAACAAGGGAAAATAATTAAAATGAAAGAATGAAAGAAAGAGCAAACAGAATGAAAGAAGGCGAGAAAAAAAAAAGAAAGAGTAAAAAGAAAGAAATAACCAACGAGTGACAATAAAAAAAGGAAAAGTAAAAAGAAAGAAGAAAAGAATTAAACAAAGAGTGAAAAGAAAGACAGAAAAGAAAGAAACAATGACAAAAAGAATGAAAGAACGAGTAATAAGAAAGAAAGAAAGTGTGAAAAGAAAGAAAGGAAGAAAGAAAGAAAGAGTGAAAAGAAAGAACCAAAGAGTGAAAAGAAAGAAAGAAAAAAAAAAATGAAAAATAACAGAGTGAAAAAAAAAGAAAAAGAAAGTGATATAAAAGAAAGAAAAGTGAAAAAAAAGCAAAAAGTGAAATTAAGGAAAGAGTGAAATAGTGAAAAGAATAAAAATAGAGTGAAAAGAAAGACCAAAAAGAAAGAAGTAAAGAATGAAAAGAAAGAAAGAGTGACATGACAAAACCAAAGAGTGAAATGGAAGAAAGAAAGAACCAAAGTTAAAAGAAAGAAAAAAGGAAAATGAAGATAAAAGAAACAGAGAAAATAAGTAAAAGAAATGAAAGAAGAATATAGAGAAGAATGAATTGCCAGACAGGAAAGAAGCAAAGAAAAAAAATAATAAAGATTAGAAAGAAAGAAGGAAAAATAAATAAAAAATTAATGAAGGCCGAAAAATTAAAGAACATCATAAAATGCAAAAACTATTGTCCTCATTTCTGTTGTTATCACAAAGTTTTGACTGTTGCACTGTTCGGCCTTCATCAGGAGTATGTTGGTCACAGGGAATTCTGAACTGAAAACTTTAGTTAATCAAAGAGGACTGACTGTTATCATTCTACTACTCAGTTAGGGAGCTGATCAAATTTAGGGAAATAGAAGAAAAAAATCAAAATACATCAAAGATAGAAAAAAAGAAAGATGTTCATCTATAAAATGAAATCTAAGATGTCAAATTAGAAACTGTTTTGTATTACAGAAGGGAAACATATGTTGTTTAAGACAAGTCAAACAATTGCAAAAGCCAACATGAAGAATTGTTAGTTCTTGTAATTTGTCTGTCAGATCCAAATAGTCATTTGATATTCATTTATTTTTTAATTATTTCACCCGAAGCAAGAGAAAAAAAAATGCCACTAGGATACTAGGTTTCTGTGAATGGAAGATTTTAGTGAGGAAAAAGGACACTAACAGAACATGTTTCAGGAAGACAGAAGATGTCAGTTGACCTTGGATTTAAATTTTTGAAGATTCTTGGTGACAGGGAAGCAAGAAATCAAAATGGAGTTCCACAGGTGAGAAGTGCCAGAAACTATAGAACATAAGATTGCTTCTAGTTATTTCAACAGCAAAACAGTGAGACCTAGTTGCCAATCTAATAGCACACTGAAATTCATGCAGCCAGGACATCAAGGAAGAATGTTCATCAATTGCCATGAAAATATTTGTAGAAAAGATAAAAAGAAGGCACATCAAACTGGTGAAAAAGTGACGGTTAGATGCCAGGTCAGGATAGATTACATTACAGAACATTCTTTAGATTTTTGTCAAGAATCTTGGGATATATAGTAGGAGAAACTGACCAGATATGTCAGCAATATTGTTGATGGGTTGGTTGTTTCAGTCAGTCAGTTAAATGCCACACATGATATACACTTTGGTACCTTTTGATACATGACTGATGAGGCAGAATATTTTTCCTGCAGTATGTTGCCATTTCTTTCTACGGTAGACTGGTTGCTAAAGAACCGAGTTTGTCCTGCTATTTAACCCATAGCTGGAGGGAGAAGAAATGGATTCATACCTTTCCCAAGGGTATTTATGCACAAGTGAACATAACAACTCAACTGGGATTTGAACTCGGTTCTCCGAGTTCTCATTCTGAGCTGATATTCATTACACCACAACACACATCCTTGTTAGTTGTTTAGTAGTTGTATAAATCCAAGTTGATATTAATCAAGGACCTCTTATTATTCATATATTCTTTCTTTCTTTCTTTTAATATCTATCTATATTTTTGAGATGAGCTATAGTAAATTATTTTCATTATTTATATTGTTCGGACTGTTGTCTTCATCTTTATTGTCATATTCACAACATTTTGGATGTGGTATGTTCTAGCCTTGTTCAGGTGATTGGAATTTCAGACTGAACATTTTATTTCATCTACTCGAGTAGAGTGTTCTAGTTTCATGTGCCATGTCTCATGCCTCGTCTGGATGTCTCAGTTATCTCCCTCTAACTCAACTCTCCAAGTTTTTGATCACCACTGCACTTGATGAAGGCTGGAGCATGCAACAGCCGAAACATTGTGAATATGACAATAAAGATGAGGACAACAGTCTGAACAATGTAAATAATGTGAATGCCTTTCTTTTATTTTGTTTTTGTTCTTCCCTCTCCCTAAATTTTACTTTTCACTTATTTTCTTTTTTCCTGCTTTCTTTGATTTTGTTTAGATTTTCTTTCTTTTTCTTCTTCATATGATTTTTCTTTTAATTTTTCCAAGCTTTTCTATATTTCCTTCTTTTCCATTGCTTTTGTTTTTCTTTATTTCTCTCTTCTTTCTATCTTTCCTTTTTTATTTACTTTTCTTTCTTTCTTTCTTTATTTCTTTCTTCCTTTCTTTTTTCTTTTTCTTCGTCATTTGATTTTTCTTTTAATTTTTCCAAGCTTTTCTATCTTTCCTTCTTTTCCATTGCTTTTGTTTTTCTTTATTTCTCTCTTCTTTCTATCTTTCCTTTTATATTTACTTTTCTTTCTTTCTTTTTTCTTTTCCTTCTTCATTTGATTTTTCTTTTAATTTTTCCAAGCTTTTCTATCTTTCCTTCTTTTCCATTGCTTTTGTTTTTCTTTATTTCTCTCTTCTTTCTATCTTTCCTTTTTTATTTACTTTTCTTTCTTTTTTCTTTCTTTCTTTCTTTCTTTCTTTCTTTCTTTCTTTTTTCTTTTTCTTCGTCATTTGATTTTTCTTTTAATTTTTCCAAGCTTTTCTATCTTTCCTTCTTTTCCATTGCTTTTGTTTTTCTTTATTTCTCTCTTCTTTCTATCTTTCCTTTTATATTTACTTTTCTTTCTTTCTTTTTTCTTTTCCTTCTTCATTTGATTTTTCTTTTAATTTTTCCAAGCTTTTCTATATTTCCTTCTTTTCCATTGCTTTTGTTTTTCTTTATTTCTCTCTTCTTTCTATCTTTCCTTTTTTATTTACTTTTCTTTCTTTCTTTCTTCCTTTCTTTTTCTTTCTTCACTTGCTTTTGTTTCATTTTTCTTTCTTTTTTCTTTCTCGTTTTCTCTTTCATTTTGTTTTCTTTCTTGAATATGTTTAGTTTATTTTCCTTTCTTTCTTTTTCCATTTTTTATTTGCTTTTCTTTCTTTTCTTTCCTTGTTTTGTTCTTTCTTTCTATTCTTTACTTGATTTATTTTTTTTATTTGTTTCCTTCACGTCCGTCTTCCTTTCATTTCATGTCTCTTTTCTTCCATTTTTTTCTCTTTTTTAACTCATTCATCCTCTTCTTTCTTTATTTCTCTCTAGTTTCATTTTTGTGTTCATTTTCTTTCTTTTGATATTATCTGCATTTTCCTCTCTTCTTGTTTTGTAATCATCTATAAACTTCTTAGATTATATCAAAATAAACTTCTACACACTTATATATATATATATATATATATATATATATATATATATATATATATATATATATATATATTAAAGACATTTTTATATTTAACATTATTTTATAGATACAAGTATATGCTCTGTTTATTTTATAATAAACAGTATTAAATAATATTTACCGGCCTGAATGTCCGAGAAATTTTCATAGAAATATTCATCCTTTGAAAATTTCTCGAACATTCAGGCCAGTAAATGTTAATACTGTTTATAAACAGAGCATTTACTTAAATACTTGTATCTATAAAAACAACGTTAAACATAAAAATGTCTTTAATAAATAAATTGTCGGACTGTCCATTTCTTAATGTATGACGTCATTTGTTTACATTTGATACGCCATGAGCAGTTATGAATTTACAAGATTAGTGGAAGATTGAAGTTTATAACCAGTAAATTCGACCTTGCCAACCGAACGATCCTTTGTGGCCAAGCGGTTAGGCACGTCAGGATAAATGACGGTTCCGTATAGGATGCAGGTTCAAATCCTGTCAAAGGACGAATATTTTCTATGAAAATTCCTCGGACATTCAGGCCGGTAAATGTTATTTAATACTGTTTATTATAAACAGAGCATTTACTTAAATACTTGTATGTATAAAAAGAACGTTAAACATAAAAATGTCTTTAATAAATAAATTGTCAGACTTTGTCCATTACATAAGAATTGTCAGGTTTCAAAAACAGAAGCTAAAAACTTCAATTTAATTATAGAAATTAAATTGAATTAAAGTACCCAGCTCTATTTTATCCTCAAGCAAATTTTGAAATAACTAATCTTGAAAACCAATGGAGCTTTATAAGCTTATACATTCGTAATATTAATTACTATAGAAACAGTGAAACCAATTATTTTAATAAGGGATGTAAGGGTTTACATTTTCACTGACAAATATTGTATCAGCATATTAGTTACATTCGGAAAGAGGTTAAGGCAAGGTAGGGTCGGGGTGCCGATTTTCAAGCGATGATGACATCCATTTGTCACATATCGTCTGGTGTATTTCAACGCCAGAAAGTTATTCGCATTTTTTGTTATGCCATTAAAATTCGTATTTGTATACCTAAAGATTTTTTTCTAAAATGGTTGTTTGTATATAAAAGCAAGGCAATAAAGCAACTCAGATGCAATGTGTTAATGATTGTGAAAATATGAGAAAAAGTAAAACATTATCAAAGAACAAGATTTACAAAAGAACAGGAAATAAAAATGCAGAAGATAGTGATTGACACTGCATTTAAATTTCTGAAAATCATCCTTAACTGGAAAGCAGGAAACTTGAAGAGAGTTCCACAAGTGAGAAGTATGAGAAAAGAAACTCTCAGCATAGAACATAGGTTTACATCTAGACTTTTTAATTGTAAATTTATGAGAGCTTTTTTTCAATATAGTACAGTGGTTAAATTCAGATTGTCTAGGTACCATATCGGAAAGTTCATCAGAACAATTACCATGAAAATATTTATAGAAAAGGCAGAGGGAAGCTACATTACAGCAGTTGGAAAGTAACTGAAGCTGAGATGTCAGGACCAATAATAATGAAAATTCTACTTTGTATTTTATCAAGAATCTCTAGAAGAAACTGTTAACATAGAACTTAAAGGTCATATCCTCACATCCTTTTACTTTTTAAATGGTTAGACGTAAATATAGCCATCTCAACTGTAAAAGGATATGACCTTGCTGTCGATCTAGTACTATGCTTAAATTCATAAATCTAGTTACCAGAGAGGAAATCTGATTAGAGTAATTAACAATGGGATGCAAAAAGAATGGATAATTTTACAATGTAGATATGGCATGTTAGGACCTAGATGTAAAGGTCTGAACAAGTGAAATAAGGAATATTGTTTGTCAGGTTATTTTTCATGGAAATAGCAATAGAGTAGCGAGAGTCTTGCAGTATGGATATATCAAACGTATATATCACAAGGTTTCAAGCAAAGGCTCAAAAAATGGTTGGTTCCTTATACTGCACCAGAAATGGTTGGTCCTTTATATTGTACTTCTGTTTGAAAGTAATTCTTGGGTGGAAAATAATTTATCACCCACAAGCCAAGTACATACTTTGAACTCATTCAACTCTGAAAAATAATGGTTGAGCAGCTCCTGCCCAGATGTGGCAGAAAGATTCCATTCTTAGTTTGATCTGATGGTTGTAAAGAGAGAGCATGGCAAGAGGGGTCAGAGACTTTCTGCTGCAGGATAAGGAACCAACCATTTTTTGAGTTAATATTTATTTGGAGAAGCATTTTGATTGCCTGTGAGTCAACTGAAAAGAATATTTCAATATAGAACAATCTAAAAAGAAATAAACTGAGCATATAAATAGATTAACTGTATATAAAAATGATAATTTTATATAGCATTAAAACAAAAAAAAATTCTAAACCAATAAAGTTACTGGATGAAATTTAAAAGCAGTTGAAATAGAAATGGTTTTGAATGTAATAAAGGTTCTTTTGAAGTATTGGATTTCAAATAAAAGGTATGTGTATCCATGAATAAGAGTTTGGTTTGATATTCAGTGATTGAAAGGAATTCATGAAAGCATCTGCTTTTGTCTTATTGTATCAGCATATTGGCAGAAGAGAGATTGCAATTGGCGGCAGTTTCTTTGAAGTTGCTGGTATCCAGTTGCTCCTTTGGAAGTGAAAGTGTCTACTGATTTTGAAGTTGCTGACTTTGATTTTGTTTGCTTTCTGAGACTCCAAGACCTTTTGACAAGTAAAATAGAGCGATCTGATTTGATTATTATTTCTTGTTTTTTTTATTATTTGATTTTTTCTTGTGTGGAGATATGTATGTGTAGTCCACACATGGGTCCCAAAAATGTATTTTTTTTAATCATTTCACTCCAAGCAAGGCAATATAGTCACTAAGATGGAAGGAGTTAATGAGTGTCAGAGAATATTAGAAAAAAACATTATTAAAGACAGAAAACAATAAAAGAAAATTAAGAAGACAGAAGATAACATTACATTTAAATTTTTGAAGATCAAAGTTGACTAGAAAGCAAGAAGCCAGAATAGAGTGTAGGGATACAAAAGGCAATTATCTTCTTTTGTTTGAGATGAAATCACATGGGTCACATGATGACTGCTTACTGATGTCACTTCATAAAGTGATGAAAGTGGCTAGTCCATCAATCAGCTTTCAGGGGTAAAACTGAGCAGTTGCTTTTTTGCCTAGATTGTGGTTAAATCTGCCTCCCCAGATCAGCTGTCATGTGGTGCAGTTTTCAAGCCCATGACACTGTTTTCTTCTGGAAATATATTCCCACCAGAAAACTCATAGTCTTCAAGTTGTGAAAAACCCCTGATTCCTCATTTCCTATTTGAGAGGAACACATCCTCACTAGTGACATAAAAGAGAAATCCAGCCCACTCAAATATCTGTTGGAAATCCTAAATATGGTTTCTTTAGAAACACCAATGAATAAAGCTGAAATTCCCATTTTGGAATTATTACAAGTAAGACTCTCCCTTTTCATTACTTTTTCACATTGCTTGTTGTTGAATACATGTGTTATACAAAATGTAAATATATATATATATATATATATATATATATATATATATATATATATATATATATATTCACTATAATTGAGAGAATAGAAAAGTTCAGAGCAGATAACATTAGAAAGATTTTAGAGTCGCATGAAAATAAGTAGATACAACGTCTAAAAACAAAATATCCAGCCGGGCTAAATCACAAATTTAACAATATATAGATATAACTCAACAAATAAAAAAACCTACCCACATTTCTCACCCACACAAGACAGACAGGCTTAAGGAGGTGTGGAGGCCTCCCACTTATACACTCACCCACACGAATATACACACTTACACACATCATACGCACTCACTCCCTAATGAGCCAAATGACAACACACACCCACAGCAATACACACGCTTACACATATCATACTCACTCACTAAGAACCAAATAACACACACACAAACACTAAACAGAGACACCCCCCCTCACCAAGTCCAATAAAACTGTCAAACTGACCAGAGAATTCATAGCAGCATGTATCTATCCAGCTCTTATCTCAAATAACAACTTAAAAGAGACTGTTTGACCAACACAAGGAATGTTAAAAGATTCATGTTAAAAAGATTAAAAAATAAAAAACAAATGAAAACTACAGACAAAAGTTCATTTTCTCCAGCAACACATTCATTTCTGTAGTTTACAAGCAGCAAGCAGAAATATTTCTTCTCCCAATGATGGCCATTTCGTCTGAAACTAGTCGAGGAATCTAAATGGAATAATAATAAAAAAACGAAAGAATATTAATCTACAACCCAGTGTGTCTGAAAATTTTAATTTTTTAATTTTTTTTATTGTTCAAAATATATATATATATATATATATATATATATATATATATATATATATAATTTTATGTATGATTCAGCAGTACTAAATGCTCTCTAAGAAAAAAAATCATGTTTGTTATTACTTTCCTTTCAACTATTCTGTTAATGAATAAAGTTTTATTATATCATGACTATAAAATACCCACAATGGGGAAGATGAAAACTGGAAAATCTTACTTTCTTCTGTAGTTAGACCTAGCCATTTCAATTGTATAATGATGAAAACTTGCCACTAATCTAGTACTGCAATGAATTAAATTCATAAAGTCTTGGTATCATAGAGGAAAACTCATCAAACAATTACCATGAAAATATTTATAGAAAAGACAGAGGGAAGATATGTTACAGGAATGGAAAAGTGACTGAAACTGAGATGCTTGTTTAGGACCAATAATATTGCAGAATTTTTTTAATCAGGAATTTTCTAAATACATATCAGAAGCACCAAACCAAACGTGGCAGCAATATTCACTGCATAGATGAATGGTAGATGCAGAAATGTGAAAGATAGGTTCTGGTGGGTAAATTCTCTAGCACTACATAGTGAATGAACTTTCTTAGCAATAGACTTAGGAACTGATTCAATATCATCTTTCCACTTCATGTCAGTGGAAAATATTAATAATCCAAGATGGCTTCTCAGAGGGTAGCACCAGCCATGCTGATAGAAGACAAAAAAGGTTCACTAAGATGATTAAGAGAGAAGTTTTTTTTTGTAGGCATTAAAATTAGCAAGCCCTTCCTTGCTCCAGTTAACAACATATTGTAGATCCTTTTTGAGATCAGCTGCCAACTTAACCTAATCAAACTGATTAGACTTATTATTAAGACAGAAGTAAATAGTTATGTCATCAACATAGATACCGAGTTGAGAACTGAAAACATCAGGAAGGTCACTGAAGAAAATTGGGAACAATGTAAGTTCAAGTATAGAACTCTGCAGGACATCTGCATTAATGCACAAAAATCTAGAAGTTTGGCAGTAGTCATGACATTTTTCATTCTGCAATTTGATCAGAAAGATTGAATCAGATCAAAGATCTGTTCTGAAATACCATAAGCATTCAAGTTGATTAAGGCTAAGAAGACAAAGTTACTTTTCCAGAAAAGATATGAGGGAAAGACCCACCCCACACATTAGCCTAGTCAGCTTTATAACTTCAAGATAAATACTTTCAGATTAATGAAAAATTGTTATAATGATGCGTCATATTACAATGTTAATTCTCATATAAACAAACAACTTACAAAGAAAAACTGATAAGACGTTTAGAGGCTTTTGCAGATATGTTTATCAATGAAAAAGAAATATCTCAAAATTGTAAGAATTAAGTTTATCATTTATTCTTGAGCAATAGTAACTTTTTAGGCTAATTACTGAAGTACTTAATTCATTTAAGTTGGTATAAACAAAGAAAACGGTTGAGAATTATAGAAAACATATATATATATATATATATATATATATATATATATATATATATATATATTAGAAGGCTAATTTTGGGCAAACTCTATTTAGAGCTGCTTATTTAAAACTTGGAATTATATATATATATATATATATATATATATATATATATATATATATATCAGATATATGAGTCAATTGATTTGGCTAAAACTTTTCAGAACAAAGGATATTTATATAATGAATATACTCAGTGGTTTTCAGCTCGCATATATATATATATATATTCACATCGAGTCTAGAACAAGAATCACTCAGCAGAATGCAGAAAGCACTAGATGGGCATTTTGTACTTTTTTGGGACTCACCAACAGTGCACATCCACTAGTGAGAATCAAATAATGCAAGCATCATACCACTGGACCAAAAAAAAAACTAACTAGACTCAATATAGCACAGCTACTTCTAACTGAGGCCCGCTGGCCTAGTGCTATGACACTGGCGTTGCATTGTAATGGTCTGGGTTCAATTAATGGTAGTGGATGAGCACTGTTGATGAGTCCCCCCAAAAAAGGACAAAATGTCCGTACAGTGCTTTCTGCAGGAATTATTATATGAAATTATTCAAATTAATTTTTATGTGAAATTATTCAAATCTCAAAGAATTTCTATTACTTATATATATATATATATATATATATATATATATATATATATATATATATATATATATATACTATTCTCTATTACTATTCATATCTCCATTTCTATTCTATCCTCCAGTACTATTCATATCTCCATTTCTACTCTATTCTCTATTAGTGTTCAGATCTCCATTTCTATTCTATCCTCTTTGTATTTTATCAAGAATCTCTAGAAGAAACTGTTAACATAGAACTTACAGGTCATATCCTCACATCCTTTTACAGTTGAAATGGCTAGACGTAAATATAGCCATCTCAACTGTAAAAGGATATGACCTTGCTGTCGATCTAGTACTATGCTTAAATTCATAAATCTAGTTACCAGAGAGGAAATCTGATTAGAGTAATTAACAATGGGATGCAAAAAGAATGGATAATTTTACAATGTAGATATGGCATGTTAGGACCTAGATGTAAAGGTCTGAACAAGTGAAATAAGGAATATTGTTTGTCAGGATATTTTCCATGGAAATAGAAATAGAGTAGCGAGAGTCTTGCAGCAAGGATATATCAAACGTATATATCACAAGGTTTCAAGCAAAGGCTCAAAAAATGGTTGGTTCCTTATACTGCACCAGAAATGGTTGGTCCTTTATATTGTACTTCTGTTTGAAAGTAATTCTTGGGTGGAAAATAATTTATCACCCACAAGCCAAGTACATACTTTGAACTCATTCAACTCTGAAAAATAATGATATATCAAACGTATATATCACAAGGTTTCAAGCAAAGGCTCAAAAAATGGCTCGTGTTGTGATGAGGGGGGGAAAAGTGGGTTGCTCCTCTATACAAACTGCTATTCTCTACTCTATTCACTGTAATATTTCCCTTTTTGGATCACTATATGGATTACTATTTGAGCAAGTATTATCAATCAAGTACTATTAGTGTGGCAAGTGTTATTCGAAGGCGTCTGACACCAGTATTATTCAACGCCGTTACTATAGTTGTATCTGCGATTACATAGTCTCTACTACAACAAGTATTATGAAAGGGACAATGAGTATTCACTGGAATTACAAAAGTGGCAACGAGTGTTCATTGACATCACAAAATAACATCAGGAAGAAAATGTGTAAATTTCTGTGCCACATTATGAGGAAGGAGGTTGTGGAGTGGGTAGCCATAGTCAAATGCAAAATAAATAACAGAACTGTCCAACAAAGAGGATTGACAAAGTTTGGAATAAAAAGAAAAAAGGAAACATGGCAAGAATGAAATGTCAAACAAACAATATGTGCAAAGCAAATGAACAGTAAGAAGGCAAATGTTCACAAAGTAACAATTGGCATCGACACACAAAACACAAGCGAATATAGTGGTCTCTCTTTTAAACAAGCCAGATCGGGACTGAATCACATCAAACTAAGAACAGGCCAGTTTTATTGCCTAAGAAAAAATCCCAGCATGCATTTGTGGACTTTTGCCTATAAAAGGGGAGCAGCAAGCATTCTGCAGTGATTCCCAGTACTTTTTTTTCTTCTTTTGGATTCATACCTAGTTATTTCAAAAGTAGATGACCAATTTTATTTACATTCATCCTTGAGTGTTGTTTTTTACTGTTTGCTTTTGACTCCATCTGTTGAATTTATCTGTTTTGGATTTTTGTTACATGGGAATTCCACCAGTATGGCTGAATTTTCTCAGCAACAGGATTGGATGCCATCAGCATTCCACCCATTGGTATGGGCGGTGGTCAGGCCAAAAAATAAAGAGCCAGAATATTATGACAGCCTCAAAGAGGAGTATGTAGAATTCATTTTAGGTAATGAACTCTTAGCTATGTCCTTGGTTGTAGAGACAATCAACACAATGGCAATCTGCTGCTACAAGTTGAGGAAATTGATGGGTGTCAGCAGGAAGGTAAAGAAAAAGGCCCTAAAAAGCCTCAATATTGGGGTCATAGTATTGGCTTGTAGGACCAATGCCATGTGGGACATCCTGATGGCAACAGAAGAATAAACAAAGTCTTTGGCTGGGGACATCCTCACCACTAAATTGGTGTGGGTATAGAATGAATATATGGATTCCAGGAAGACTCGTATTACCTTACACAGTGCTCATGTACATCACTGAGGATCATTTAGGGGTTTTCTTGACAAATTACAGACTGGTCGAAGATGTTCCATCAATGAGCAGCATAGCAGGCATTACCCCACGGATTTTGACATGATGGTGACAATGACCAGGAAAAATTTCTTGGATGTTTCCAATGTGCTGACCTGTGGCAGATAATCAGTTGTCATCATTGTGGAGGGCCGTCATCCCCATTGCTGGTTCTGTGGTGCCATGGGGCATCTTTCCAAATTGAAAAAGATCCTGGAACAAACAACAGCTACTCCAGCAGCAACCAGAAGATTAAAAAGTCTGGCTAGGCCTCCGTACATGGATGGAGGTTGTGATGAGGGGAGAAAAAGTGGGTTGCTCCTCTTCCCTGGCAGGATGTCCACAAAAAAAGGAGATTTCAGTAAAAAAAAAAATGAGAGAAATAGGGGCAGCAACAGGACCAGGCAGAACAGCTCCAGCAGCAACAACAACAGTAGCAGCAGATTGAACATTAACAGCAGCTGCAGAAGCCAGTGGCACTGCCACAATTAGATCTATTTATGGGGGTAAAGTAGATAGCTCCAGCTGATCCTCCTCACTGAAAACGGGGAGGGAGGTAGAAGAGAAAGATAACAAAGTAACCAAGAAAGAAAAGACAGCTGGTCAAAGTAGGGCAGAGAAGGCCCCAGTAGAAGTCAAAACTGAATCCCTCCCTGTTTTGCCAGTAAGATCTGAAAGTCAACAGCTGTCAGGTAAGGCAAGGAGCTTCCCCTTTTCCACTTCTAGGGCTCTATCTTCTTCCTCTCACATTCATTCCCAGGAGAATAAAAGAAAAAAACAGTTTCCAGAAGGGAGAATATTTATGTAGCTGAGAGACAACATTTAGCCCAGAGGAAGGTCCTCTTGAAGCCTCTATTTAAATTCACCTTCATTGATGGGACCAAAGGAATTTTCCAAAGACCCCCAGAGTGATCATCTTAATAAGGAATACTGGTGGAAACCTGAAAATTTGGCAGGGAAAAAGATGCATTTTCCAAAAACAGAATGGCTCAAATACAGTCACCTGACCTCAAGAAATTTGCTCAAATGTGTTCAGGGGGGATCTCGGTATTGCTACACCCCTCACTATATAAGGCCCTAAAACTTACTTCAGATTTCCATATAAATTCAAGGGTGTTTAGAGATCAGAATAAGACTGTCCATGTGCTTTGTGATCTCCAAGTGCTTTGGTGTAGATGTGACTACAATCCAGGAGACACTTTGTTTGCAATGTCAGCAACTTTGTTGTTTATTCAGTATACAGGAACAAGCTGGCCAGAGGTGTTTCGTTGCTGGTTAAATGTACCCTGCATGTGAAGGTAGACTATGCCCATGTTGATTGTGGCTGATATTGCAGTGAACAGTAGTTCATTTCAGATTGTTGCAGTTTAAGGACCCAGTGATCAGACAGAGTGTGTTTCCTTTTCCCATCAGTTAGGACTGTTCCTGGTAGATTTGTTGTACTTAGTCTTAATGGGGAACTGGAATGCTATCCTGGACCTCTGGATAGAGAGTTAGCAGGGAGTTAGTAGGAGGTTGGGCTATTGTTGCTTGGTTGATATGATTGGCAAATTTGGTCAATGAAACAGAGGGGCGATGTAGATGTGTGCTCTTAAGTGGCCTTCTACTCAGGTAGCCAGCTACCTGGATAGAATATTAGTGAGAAGAGTTGATCTAGATTTTCTAGATTGTCCCCCATTCTACTGGTTAAGCTATTCAAAACATAGATTTGTATGTGGCTGGGTGGCATTAGGTGCTATGCCTAGAATGAGCAGACACTGGAAGTTCAATCTGTCTTTACAGGACAGCCAGGACTTCTGGCAACAGCTGACTAGATTAGTGCAGCAGGAACTAGTATAGGGATATATTGGGAATAAATGGTGGGATAAGCCTTAGGTATAGCATTATGTCTGTCACCACCAAATATAGCCAAACAACTCACCTTAGATAAGGCTAAAAAGGTGAAGACTCTCAAGGATAGTCTGTCCCAGGTGAAATCTGGGGGATTTTCTAGAGATAGGTTTAGTTAGTCAGGTTCTGGAGCAAGCAGCTAGTGAATGAGTACAACTTGGGCCAGGTAGTTAAACAAGACATCTAATGAAGTTGTAAATATGGGTGCAGAATTGCACAAGAAAGAGATCCATCTGGAGGTCGATACTCCAAACGGTTGAACTCTGAGGTTGACCAAAGACATGTGCGATGTGTTTTACCAACATTTGGAGAACCAGTTTACCAATGAGCCTAGTCTCTGTGGCCAAGAGATTCACATCTAGTTGTGAGAGTGATATCACAGAGGATGAAGTTTACTTGGCATTGAAGAGGGTCAGCAGTGGCAAGTCTCCTGGACTTGATGGTCTGCCCTATGAATTTTACTGAGGCTGTCACACATTTATGTGTCATTTTTGACTGTCATGTTCAACAACTGGTACCAGCAGGGATCTCCAGGAGTGTGATCATGCTATTGAAAAGAGCAAGCATATTGGGCAGGATTTGGATGATAACTCTGCTAAAGAAATCTACCATTCAATCAAACACTGAATACTCCTACTACATCTGCTTTGGTGCTCCTGCTGTACATCTAGAGATTTCTGACAAAATTCAAAGAAGGATCTGTAATGTAAGAGGTCCTGACCTGGCATCTCTACTTCAGTTACTTTCTCAATGATAGGATGTGACTTCCCTTTGTCTTTTCTACAAAGAAGCTTTTTTCACTGGTGCCTGACTACATGAATTTAAGTGTACTACTCAATTGGCACCTAGGTCCCACCCTTCTACTGTTGAAATAACTAAATGCAACAGCCGCTTCTACTTCAAAAGTTTTGTATCTGTCTATATTTCTGAGATGAGGTATTATGTACATTATTTACATTATTTGAACTGTCGTCCTCATCTTTGTTGCTATATTCATCACAACATTTCGACCTTCAGAACACATGGCCTCGGTGAATAAAGGCATTGGTTAGATCCAGTGACAGGACCCCAAAAGTTGTGTGTTCAATACCTGGTTAAGGCAGTGGAGAACTTGGAGAGAGGAATTAACAGGAGATAATTGATAACTGACATCCATTAGACATGGCACATGGAACTAGAACAGTCTACCCCAGCAAGTGAAATAAAGGATCCAGTTCAACATTCTAACCACCTGAAGAAAGCCAGAGCATGCAACGGCTGAAACATTGTGATAAATATGGCAACAAAGATGAGGACAATAGTCTGAATAAAGTAAATAGTGTTCAAAAGTTTTGTTTCTTGTACTTTCCCCCAGGAATCTCCTATCTGTTCCCTTGCTTCCCTGATAACAAAAATCTTCAAAAGTGTTATATCTGTACCTATGAACACTAATCCTCATAAATACGTTGGACACTATTGTAAGTGGGGGTAATGTGCTGTCTAAGTAGACCACCACAAGCAGTGTTTTGCCTACTTCACATCACAGGCTGCATTATAGGTAGTTTCATCCAAAACAGCAATTGCTAAAACCCAAAACATTAACTTAAAAACTTCTTAAATATTCTTGTCAGAATGAGAATTTTATATGGATGTCATACATGATACCAAACCTGTTCTGAAATATCTGAACATTATGCTGTAACTGCTTTTACAGATCAGTGGTTAAAAATTGTTTTGATCAAGTGAAGTTTGTTGATCAGGGCAAAGACTATCCTTCTTCAAACCATGTGGAATGGTGCTACAGATTCACAAAGAATTGTACCAAATATCAGAAACCACATAACATGAGGGCTTTCAATAACAGCAACAACCAAAATGGATAACACATGTATCTCAAAGAGAAAATAATGACAAATCTTTGACGTTGCACACTACATCAAACAAAAGGTGAGGGAGGAAACCCCCATTAATACTGGAAAAAGTGATAAAAGCTACTGGACATGAGAAGCCTATTTTCCAGAAAAGTTGTTTTAAGAGAAAGATTTTATAATGAATGCCGAATGTTTCCTTATAATAATTCCATTACTATTATGAAGCTAACAGTGTAAATTAAATGTAGATTATATTACTAGAGACTTGTAGCCACTGAACTCAATATCTGTCAAAATTTGTTATATTTCTGAGTTGAGGTATTGTGTACACTATTGTCTTCATTTTTGTTGCCATATTTATATAATATTTTAGCCAATGTACACTCCAGCCAGGTGTTTGGAATGTTGAACTGAACCATTTATTTTGCTTGCTATTTCATGTGCCATGTCTAATGGCTGTCAGTTATCAGTTATCTCCTGTTAATTCACCTCTTCAAGTTCTCCACTGCCTTAACCAGGTATTGAACTCACAACTCTTTGGATCCTGTTACTGGATCTAACCAATGTCTTTATCCATTGTGCTATAGAACATCTGTGCATGAATTTCTGTGACTTATAAACTTAATGTCTTCAGAACCATTTTTACCAATGCTCATACTGTAATTTTTGTTGTTATCATTCCTTGTTTTTTTTACCAGAGCTCATATTGCAATTTTCATTGTTATTATTGCTTTTCTCTAGCACTCTTTATTACTGGTTCCCATATTGTATTCATTCTATGCTTGGTTGGCCCAGGAGGTTTTTGTGTATCTTCTGTGTGTGTGTTGGAAGATATAGTTGCAACAATGCTCACTTGGTTCGTACTACTTGATGTGCGTTGCAAGTAGTTATTCCATGACAAAATACTTCTTATCCAGCAAGAACTTGTTTTCAACTTGGCGTTCCGTGTGGGTGATAATGAAAACTAAGATTTCACATATTTCAGGGACCACAATTCTGTTTCCCTTGATAACTAACTTGTCTTCAAGTAATAGGTGACAACTGAAAGTTATAAATTCCCAAAGTACATGAGAACATTGTTCCTGTATTCTGACCATCCTTTGTTGATCATGTCTTTCAAAAAAGTTCTTTGTCATATCAGCCATGATCATTTCTTAGATGTTTCAGTGTTGATCAATATTTTATCCATGGTTACAAAAGGGACATCAGACTGCTGATACTATTCCTTACTCTGTTTGCTTTCAAACGCTTGAAAGAGTGTCTGAAATTGAGATTGTTTTACTAATGTATATTTAACTTGTATGTCAAACTTCAGGCATCTCAAGATGAAACATTGGAGCCCCAAAGGAGTTTCCTCAAGATTTATAGAATTAGACTTGAAGAAGTGTTGACATTGATAACTCAGTCTGTGCCAATTGTTTCATTATTCTAAGTGTTGCTCTGTTGTCTTTCAACTTGAACATTCTGGAACCGCTTCCTATTTCTAGATGACAGCTGTCTCTTTCTAAATAAAAGGATTTTCTTGATTCCTTAAATGTACACAGTAATGGGAGTGCTAGGGAAGAAATCATCATATTCTAGTTACTTGTATTTTCCTCCATTACTGGCATTATTATATCCTTATATCCAATATATAATAACTCCATATTTCATGGTGGATCAGAATGGCTGAAAGGAAAAGAAATGACAAACATACTTTGTTCTCAGAGAGATAATAATGCTAATCATGTTAAAAAAATCATATATATATATATATATATATATATATATATATATATATAAAGCAATTCACCCCAAGCAAGGCGGGAGTGCCACTAGTACACTAGGGATTACAGAGGATTGAGAACAAGTGTAAAGACGTGTGTTTGAGGAAAGGATACAGAGAAGGACGGGGAACAAGATAAGGGTGTCAGATCTCAATTGACATTACACTTGAATATTTGAAGATTATAGTCATCGGGGATGCAAGTAAGGGGAAGGGAGTTCCACAGACAGGAAGTGCAACCGAAGAAGCTGTTTGAGTAGAAGAGATGGTTACATTTAACCATTTTGACAATGAAAGGGTGGGAGCGAGATGCCAGCATAGAAGCTCGCTTAAATTCATGTAGTCTGGGAACCAGGAAAAGTAGCTCATTGTAACAGTTGCTGTGGAAATATTTCTAGAAGTGACATGATCAACAGTTTAAGCAAGGCCAATCTACTTGAACCCTCGACCACCATGACTTCAACAAACATCAATATTTTCTGAATAGTTTTGTCTAACCAGATCAGTCAAAATTATTAGGATTTGTTTTCAGGCACTTTCCAGTAGTACAATATACTGAGGTCACCTCTTTAGGCAAATAACATAAAAAAGTCAACCAGAAGCCTGACAAATCAATCCTGATCCCATATATATATATATATATATATATATATATATATATATATATATATATGGGGAGAGAGAGCAAATTAAATTGTAGAAGTTTATCACATCAACAAGATAACATGTTGTTGCCTTCTCACAAGCCCTGAGAGTGAACATGTTATCTTGGTGTGATCACAAAACTACGTAGTAGGCATGACTCAACCAACACCACTCAGCTAAGGGATAAACTTCTCCAAATTAATTGCATCAATGCTGTGTTCTAACTTTTGATATTGAACACTTTATGACAAAATCCTGCCTGTCTGAAAGGCTTTATCACCCAGAAAAAGAACCAGCAATTCTGGTACTTAATGATATATATACTATGTACTTAATAATTATATATATATATATATATATATATATATATATATATATATATATATATATATATATATACACATATATATATATATATATATATATATATATATATATACACATATATATATATATATATATATATATATACACATATATATATATATATATATATATATATATATATATATATATATATATATATATATATATAATTCCGCATTAAATAATTAGCATACAAAAAAAAATTAAATTTCATATTCTAATAAAAAGCTTAAAAGCTTAACCCAATCATAAGACAGAAAAAAACCCATTATGAAGTCGTCAAAAAAGCAAATTGTAGTTCCGTGCGACACATTTATATACAAAACAGCCCTTTGGAAAAAAAAAAATAAAGAAATAAATAAAGAAAATAAAATAAAACAAAATTCTCTAGACACTTAATGACATATCATAGTGCCAAAAGCTATCTTTCGCTGTGACTGACCAGACGATGTGCGTCCATGAATGCCATCCTTCTCTTTGAAACAGACACCCCACTCTACATTGGCTTGAACTCTTTCCGAAGGTGTCTCATATGTGGATAAAAATTAACTCTTAGGCTCCTTATCAAAATGGTCACCCCAGCCGTTTCCATAGTAATTAATTTTGCGAATGAACATACTTATAAAGATGCGTAAATTTCAAGATTGGTTATTCCTAAATTTTCGCTTGAAGATGAAACACGCCTTGATACTTTAATTCAATTTAATTTTAATAATTATATTGAGGGTTTTGGCTCTCGTTTTTGAAACATGAGAACTCTTATGTAGCAAAGGAATCATATTTTTTTTAAATAATTATTATATATATATATATATATATATATAAACACATATTGAATTGAGCAAGTTTTCAGCCAAAAAATACTATTTCCCTAAAAATCATAAGTAAAACCATTTATCCCAGAAATTCTGACAGATATTATACAGATCTCCCCTTAGTAAGTAATATTTAAATTTTTCTAAGCCAAAGCTATTTCTCCCTTCCTCTGAACTATCCTAAATTGCAGTGAGGCATCTTGAAGCCATTCTTACGATGGTTATGTTCTCTCACTTTATTGTATCCATGCATTCATCAAGTATTTTTGTTGTATTTGGATGGATCTGTATTACTGTATCTAATTATTTTGGATTTGCATGGTTCTATCTTCATTTCTTCTTCATTTGCTTCTTGACTAATGCAGTTTGCTTAAAAGATAGCCGTGTTGTAAAAATACTGGACTTTTTTGAAGCAAGTTTGTAAAGAGTGTCATAAAATTACATCTTCAGGGCCAAACAGCCTTGTAAATCCTTATTTACATTATTCGGACTAGTGTCCTCATTTTTGTCGCCATATTTATTACACCGTTTTGGCCATTGTATGCTCCAGCCTTCTTCAGGTGGTTGGAATGCCGAACTGAACCCTTTATTTCGCTCCCTTGGGTAGACTGTTCTAGTTCTACGTGCTATGTTTGATGGATGTCAGTTATCAGTTATCTCCTGCTGCTAATTTTCACTCTGAAAGTTCTCCACTGCCTTAACCGGGTATTGAACTCACACTCTTTGGGTTCTGTCACTGGATCTAACCAACACCTTTATCCACTGTGCCATGTGCGTATGAATTACACAGATGTGTATGAATATGAAATTCATACACATCTTTGTATGAATTTCTTTGGTATTATAAACCTAATGTTTCAGCAACCACTATGGGAACCAGTAATCTTTGTCGCCATATTTATTACAAAGTTTCGGCCATTGTATTCTCTGGCCTTCTTCAGATGGTTGGAATGTTGAACTGAACCCTTCATTTTGCACACTGGGGTAGACACTGGGGTAGTTCCATGTGCTATGTTTAATTGATGTCAGTTATCAGTTAACTACTGTTAATTTCCCTCTGAAAGTTCTCCACTGTCTTAACCTGGGATTGAACTCACACTCTTTGCGTCCTGTCACTGGATCCTCATGGACACATGGCACAGTGGATAAAGGTGTTAATTAGATCCAGTGACAGGACCCAAAGAGTGTGAGAACAGTCTACCCCAGTGAGCAAAATAAAGAATTCAATTTGACATTCCAAACACCTAAAGAAGGCTGGAGTGTACAACAGCTGAAACATTGTAATAAATATGATGACAAAGATGAGGACAATAGTCCGAATAATGTAAATAATGTACATAATACCTCATCTCAGAAATATAGACAGATACTGGTTTGGAAATGTTAATCAGATAGAGCCAAGATACAATCACAGTTGATTCCTCTCCTCATCTAGCTCAGAGCTGTCACCTTATATCCTTCTGACCAGGCTCACAGACTCTGGCACAAACCTTGGTTTCAGCTAACATCAAAAGTCATACTCTGTTAAATTTTTGATTGGGCAAAATTATTTTATTTTCTGGCATACCTTTTATTTTCATTTTTATTTTATATAGCAGAAATTATGCAAGGGACCTGTCTGATTTTGGTAGATTTAAATTCTTAAATAAATAGGCTCTTGTCTCACTTGGTTTTTTTTTTTTGGGCCAGGTTTAATCTTTTCTTCTTCTTTCTCTTTTTATTCGAGGGTTGCCTTCTTGTTAGTTGAGAACAAAGTATAGAAAGTGGTAGATAGAGAGAGGGAAAATGAGATAAGGGTTTTAATAGAAAGTGAATGCATTATTTTAATTTGAAAACTTACTTCCTTGTTTATATTATTTTTATATTTTATTTTATTTTTATTAGGACACACTAAAGGTATACTAAATCCAATGGCAGAATCTATTTCCTTTAATATTTGCCAATATAACATGAGAAATCAAAGAACTGAATTTGAATCCCAGTCGAGTTCGCAACCTTCACTTTCACACAATATCTTTGGGCAGTATATAAATCCACCTCTCCCCCTCCTGTTTCTGGGTTAAAAAGGAGGACTGTCTAGATCTGATAGACAAGGAAGGGTTACTGAATGAGGAATAACCAAAATGGAGGTTGGAAATGAAATGGTAATCTTTATAACATAAACAAAATACAATACTCACCAGCGGCGAGAAGTAGGTAAACCACTGTTATTGGTGGATTAATTAGACAGCAGATTACCCGCCCCTTTACAACAGTGTCCAACGTATTTATGAGGATAGGAACATGCCCATTAGTGTTTATATGTACAGTATATAACATTTGGCAATCAGTCTACTGCAGAAAGCAACAGCAGACTATTGCAGGAATACTTTAGCAAAGTCAGTCAATGATTGGAAAGAGACCTGATTGCACAAGAATGCAGCAAACATGCCACCTAAGGAAGGAATATATTTCTATGTTATAATAAATTATTGTTTGTCTTATACTATTCATTCTCTTACTTTTAGCAGTTCAATATTTTAAGTTAACTTTATCCAATACCGTTTTACCTACTGACTCATGATCTTACATATTTATGAGAACAGGTGAAACAATTGTAAATTAAATAGTAACCACACTTCCCAGTGGTATTTTTCATAACACTATTTTTCTGAGATCAAATAAAGTCAAACTATGCATAATGCCACAACAATTCTGTAATTCCAAAGGCCAATACAAAGACATGTCATAAGTAAAAAGACAAAAATATCTGTCTTATAATTAATTATCCACAAAGCTATTCTTACACACAATTATTGAGTTGGTATAAAATTCAAAGTGAAATAATATGAGAAATAATCAGACATTATTACAGAGACATATCATAAGTAAAAAGACACCATTATTTTACTTATAATTAATTTTTTACAAAGATAATCTTAAAGATAATTACTGAGTCAGCATAAAATTCATGGTGAAATAATATGATAAATAAATAGATATTGTTACAGAAATACGTCAAAATTAAAGATACACCATGATCTGCTGCATAATTCATTTTTCGCAAAGACATGCATGCGAAAAGGATCTCCAGTCAGTTGGGGACTGTGACAGGAATTGGCTGGTTAACTTTAATGCCTCAAAAACAAAACTGCTCTCTTTTACTCACCAGGGAGAACCATCTGATGCTCAAGTCCACAAGAGCACCTCTTTGTGACTGCTTGGTCTCATACTGAGTCAATAGCTTTGTCCACCACAAGGAAATTTGGCTCCTTGTGCCGCTCCAGGAAATTTTTCTTGCCAGAATCGATCCTCCAAATTTACTAATCAACCATTCACCCTTGCATGGAGCATTGCTACCATATATAGTCTGAAACCCCTCCTGTTTGTCTCAAGGTCCTTGATAAAATCCAAAGATGAATATGCAATGTAATTGGCCCTGATCTAGTATCTTGTCTGCAGTCACTCTTTCACAGACATGCTGTTGCCTTCTTCTGTCTTTTTTACAAATACTTTCATGGTAACTGCTCCGATGAGCTGCTTTTGCTGGTTCCCAGACTTCATGAATTTAAGTGTTCAACTAGGTTTGGTATCTCGCTCTCCCGCTTTCACTGTCAAAACTGTTAAATGTAGCCATCTCTTCTACTCCAATAGCTTCATGTCTCGCACTTCTCACCTGTGGAACTCCCACCCCATTTCTTGTTTCCCTGATAGCTATAATCTCCAACTATTCAAATGCAATGTCAATCCATGTCTCCAGATGTCTTGATCTATCCCCTAACCTTCTCTTCATCCTTTCTCCTATCACTCCTCTTTGCTCTTGCTCTAATTCTCTGTAACCCCTTTATGTGCTAGTGGCTTCCCGCCTTGCTTGGGATGAAATGCTTAAAAAAAAAATATTACATAGTTGGTATATATATATATCAAAATAGAAACTATATGAGACTTAGATGAAGTAATGATGAAACAAGAATTCTTTTGGAATCTTTTCTTGATATTTACATTTTTTCTACATATATATATATATATATATATATATATATATATATATATATATATATAAGCTTTCTGCATGCAATCTGTGGAGTTAAGCTTCAAGATAGGACATCTAATGTAGACCTGTTTAACAGGTGTAATATTGGAGGAATCGAGACTTTTATCATACAGTCTCAGTTATGGTGGACTGGTCATGTCTTGAGAATGTCTGATGACAGGATACCCCAAATCCTAATGTACGGCCAGTTAGATCAGGGCTACAGGAATGTAGGACACCCATGGCTAAGATACAAAGACAAGCTGAAAAGCAACGTGTCAGCAGTCAATATACCACATCCTTGAGCGCTTGGCTTTGGAGCAGGTAGAATGGAGATCAACGTGTTTTAGTGGACTGAATCATTTTCAAGAAGCAAGAGCAAGATCTAAAAGGTCAGCCAATCTAACAGTGATCTCACAATACTCACACTTGCTCCATATGTGGCCTCCTTTGTAAATCACTAGCGGGTCTTAAATGCCACTTAAGATTATTGCACAAACTTTCATAACTGAATCAATAAGCTGTCAGATCCTCATATGTCGAAACCAATGGGAGAGTCCATTATCCATATATATATATATATATATATATGTGTGTGTGTATATATATATATGTATCAGGTTGGTTAACTGTGTCCTGCTAGATAATTGTTCTTATCAGAATCCATTTCCAGGTATGTCATGTTATCAGTCCTGACTTGGTATCCTGACTTTATTTACTTTTCTACTGCCATAATATGGTTTCCCTGTGTCTTTTGTGTAAGTATTTTTATGGTTGTTGTTCTAATGAACTCTCCTTCTTGATGCCTCAACTGCATTAATTTAAGCACATTACTAGATTGGTCTATGAGGGGCCATCATTTTGCCTATGAAATAGCTAGATATAACCGTAAGTTCTGAGTCTGTCTATATTTCTGAGATGTGGTATTATGTACAGTATTTATATTAGTCGGACTATTATCCTCATCTTTGTCGCCATATTTATCACAATGTTTCGGCCGTTGTACGCTCCACCCTTTTTCAGGTGGTTGGAATTTCGAACTGAACCCTTTATTTTGATCACTGGGGTAGACTGTTCTAGTCCCACGTGCCATGTTTGATGGATGTCAGTTATCAGTTATCTCCTGCTGCTAATTTTCCCTCTGAAAGTTCTCCACTGCCTTAACCGGGTATTGAACTCACACTCTTTGGGTTCTGTCACTGGATCTAACCAACGCCTTTATCCACTGTGCCATGTCTCCTAAGTTCTATTGTAATATTTTCTTTTCTTGCACATGCAAATTTCTTCCAATTTCTTGCTTCCCTGCTAACTATGATCTTCAGAAATTTAAATGCAACATCAATTGCCATCTTCTGTCTTCACAAAACCTGTTCTTTTATCTTCGTTTCTTTTCAATGAATTTTTCTTATTTCCCTCCCCTCCCAGTAACCGCTTGCATCTTAGTAGCATTGTCACCCTACTTGAGGCAATATGATTAAAATATATACATTAATATATACTGTATATGTCCATGTACAAATGACAATAAAATTTAAAATCCCCCCCGTCTAGGGTGTCGTCTAATACACCACATAAAAAAGCTAACCATAAATCCTGTGGTGTATCAGAATTGGTAAATAGGCTAGTATACTTGCACCTTAGATTATGGTAGTCAAACAACTGCTACAGTATGGTAACTACAGTTGTAAATATTTTTAGTTGAAACAGTTCACATTATAATGTCCCAACACTCACTAGGTCCAAGAAACTCAGAAACTGTTTCTATCTACCCTGAAGAAGACTTAAGAAAATTGAAACTTGGACCAATAACTTCCTGTACATTTCTTCCCCAATTTCTTATCAAATTTTCTCATTTTCTTGGAAGAATTATTCACAATTTTGAAAAGTAGCATCATAAGAAAATTAATCAATACAAAATGTCTGACATTTTTAATATATTAGGTTGGTGCAAAAATAATGACGTTTTTTGACGTATTTTCTAACGTCAAAAAACGTCATTATTTTTGCACCAACCTAATATATATATATATATATATATATATATATATATATATATATACAGGGTATAACAGCAAAATTGTCCAAATCGTGTACCAGCAAAATTGTCCATTTGTTAGATTAAAGTTTGAACCGTAGTATCTTAAAATTACTAAAATTCTCTGTGTTTTCATAACACTATTGGACTCTACTTTGACCAAAAACAATGTATAACTATTCTCCAAGTTTAACAGAAGAATCATGATGAAATCGATCGTTGATGAAAATGACATGTTCATCATTAATTAAACACAGCTAAGGATCGGAAGCCATGAAGGATTGAAGTAAAGTTCAAATATATATATATATATATATATATATATATATAGATATATATAGTGTAACCCGGATATAAGAGAGTTGCCAGGACCGGAGAATAAGTCTCTTATATCCGGGTTTCTCTTATATCAGGGTTTGGTCTATTTTGTTTAGGTAAGTATAGGTCTAATTTGGGACCAGAGAAAATCTCTCTTATATCCGGGTCACTTATATCTGGGTTACACTGTATATATATATATATATATATATATATATATTATTCCAGAATCAAATTCCAGCATATTCACATTATAATGCTGAACTATGTTATAAATGTAATAAAACTACTTTTACTTCTTGGTTTCACATTAAAATGCAACATTCAACAGATAATTACACAATTCACAAAAGCTTCATAGAGTAACATGCACATGTAACAAGTGATGTAAACAAATCTTCCGTTCGTAATTTATAGAGCTATGGGTGCATTCATATCAATCATTATTTCTCATAGTAGTGTTAAATAAAAACATTTACGATAACATACAATCTGTATTTCTAATTAAAATTCATTATCATTTTTGGTGTTGAATAGCAACAACATTTAGTATAAGATGCAAAATTCATTTTTCACTAACATACAATATACTTATTTTTCAATATTAAGCAACAAATCATTTAAGATGTAATAAAATCTTTATTTCTAATTACAGAATAAAAAAAACATACGACACCCTCATACACATTACTATGTATCATCACTCTCTGATGCAAAGAGCTTATCATAAACATTGTCATTTACAGTTTCATCCTATGGGACCCAGTCAGCTGTATTTTACTATAGATATCAGCTAAGATAAATTTATACTTATTTATACTTATTCACTTGATGGTTCTTGAATGGACTGTGAAGATGGAAGCAAGAGTATGAATATTGGCACCGTTACTGAAGGCCTGAATGATATTTTGCCTTTCATCATTACTCAGTTTAGTACACAGTGGGATTTCGGCCTGTACTCTTTCTAGCTGAATAACCCAAGGGGATTATCAGTGATTCTTATGACAAATGGTGTCAGCATGGCTAAACGTCTGTAAACCTGGGAAAAAGAAACTCAATTAGTTTAGTGTTTTCCTTAGATATTAAACATTTTTTTGTAATGGACAATTATGCTGTTACCTGGTTTGGACTATTTTGCTTTTACACTTGATATATATATATATATATATATAAAGTATATATATATATATATATATATATATATATATATGTATAAAGTATATATATATATATATATATACTTTACAATATGAGTAAACTTTTTATATTTTTAGTAGTAATAATAAATATTGTTGGATTAAAAAAAACATCTAATAATTATGTGTATATATATATATATATATATATATATATATATATATATATACCCTATACCCTATACCCTACCCGACCCGACATAGGAAAGATCAGCAAAAGGATTCTGGAAAAAATTACTTGCCAAAAACCAGCTTGGATTAAAATTATGGATCAGTACTAAAGATGGTATCAACTGGTTTAACAATATTGATAATAAACCGAATTGCACCCTAATACAGTTCGATACCATGCATTACTACCCATCAATTTCGAAGGATCTATTTACAACTGCCCTGGATTTGTGTATTCTAACCTGACAAAGGAAGAAACAGATATAATCCTCAGTGCTAAAAAATCTGTCCTCATTCATAATGGGGACCAACGGATAAAAGACAATAAAGACCAGTTTGACATCACTATGGGATCATTAGACTCTGTAGAGTCTTCTGACCTTGTTGGTCTTTTAATACTGTACAACTTAACCGTACACCGCTTAATTGATATTAGGGACATCGGACTGTATAGAGATGACGGGCTCATGGTTGTGAGGAGTTCTACTAAGTTTTAAGATTATATTTAGTGAATTTAAAAATCAAAAAGTCAAAATTTAAAGATAACAGTCTCTTCTAAATTGAAAAGAGTAAACTTCCTCGACGTAACTCTAGACTTAGCTAACAACACATACCAACCTTATAGAAAACCAAATGCTAACGCCAAAGTCCTCTTATGTAGCATGTTGGAATCATATTTTTAAATAAATAATTATATATATATATATAAATATATTTATATGTATGTATACATATATAATATTTCACGTTGAGTGCTGGTATTAATAAAATAGCGCTCAATAGTTTAATTTGTTTAATGGCCTTTTAGACATTAAACATTTTGTGGAATGGACAATTATGCTGCAACATGGTTTGGACAATTTTGGTAAATCAGCTGGTATATATATATATATATATATATATATATGTGTGTATTTTAAATAAAAAGAAAGAACAGAAAGATATGTAATCCAGTGTTCTTATTGATATTTTTATTTTTTACAAAATAGTGCTCAATGTAAATTTTTATATATATATATGTACAGTGTATCCCAAAATGAATACATCCCTCACATTTCTTCAAATATTTAAGTATATCTCTTCATGGGACAACACTGACAAAATGACACTTTGACACAATGAAAAGTAGCCTGTCTGCAGCATATATAACAGAGTTAATTTATTTTTCCCTCAAAATAACTCAAAATATAGCCATTAAAAGCTAAATCCCTGGCAACAAAAGTGAGTACACCCCTAAGAAACTACAGCCCTAAATGTCTGTAGATTATTTTTGACATCAGCCATGAATTTGACCTACTTTGATCACTGAAACACATTGATGGAGAAAACTTTCTCTTGTGAAAATGATATTCAAGAATGCATCAAAGCCTTTCTCAAAAGGTATCAAAGAGCTGCCTGATGAGTTACAACAGGTCATTGCAAATATATCATTGAATAATATTTTATGGCCACTGCACTGACAAGGTTTTTTTCCCTGGTGGCACGATTACAGGAATTTAAGGTAGCTACTAGATTGGCATATAGGTACCACCTGTTTACTGTTGAAATAGTTAAATGCAACCTCCACTTCTACCCCAATAGTTTCTTTTCTCGCACTTCCCACCTGTGGAAATCCCTTCTGTTTACTTGTTTCCCTGATAACTACAATCTTCAAAAACTTAAATGCAACATCAGTTGTCATCTTCTATCTTATTGAATCCAGTTCATCTTTTGTCCTTTCCTCAATCTTTGCTATACTCAGTCTTTTCTTTGACTTTATCTCCCTGTAAACCCCTGCACACTAGTGACACTCCCACCTTTCTTGGGGTGAAATGATTAAACATAAAGTCTGAGGCTATACAGTTAGAAAATTGGGTTGCATTTTATTCTTGAAACACGTGGCATCGCATCAAATGGGGACATTAGAATTGGCAGGTAGTTTTCACTGTCCTTCTCTCACCTGACACGCTCCTCATAGATAAAGAAGAGACTTGAAGCGACAGGGATGGGGAACTAACTGAGGAATTCCATGAGCAGAAAGCATAAGAGTCACGAGGAAGATAAAAAACTTCTTGACAAAATCCAAAGATGGATCTGCAGTGTAATCAATCCTGACTTGGCATCTCTACTTCAGTCTCTTTATCACCAACATGACATGGTTTCCCTCTGCATTAAAATATTTCCATGGCAAATGCTCTGACAAGCTTTTTTTTCCCAGACTACATGAATTTAAGCTAGCTACTAGATTGGCATCTAGGTACCACCTGTTTAATGTTGAAATAGCTAAATGCAACCACCACTTCTACTTCAACAGTTTCTTTTCTCACACTTCCTGCCTGTGTAACTCCATTCCATTTCCTTGTTTCCCTGATAATTCCAAGTCTCAAAACAAATAAATGGAACATCACTTACCATCTTCTATCTTACTGAATCTAGTTCATCTTTTGTTCTTTCCTCAATCCTCCCCATAATGTCTTCTCTCTCACTTTCTCTCCCTGTAACCCTTTGCCTACTAGTGTCATTCTCGCCTTGCTTGGGTTGAAATAATTAAAAAAAAGAGAGAAAGTATTGTATTTTTTGAAGAATAAAATTGATTTAAGAAAACGGAAATTATTTATGATTCCACCTAATATATACATGTACGCGTGCGTGTGTGTGTGTGTATTTGCCTGCTGTTTATGTATGTGTGCATCTGTCAGTTATGTGTATATGTGTGCATGTGTGTGTGCATCTGTGTGTTGTAAACAATATTATACACAGTGATAAAATGTTTTTTCAGAGAATGTGCTTTAAATAAGCTATTTCAGAATATGGCTCTCCACAACTTCCTGTTTTTTGTAACTCTTTTGCTATCTCTCCTAAGTGCAGTTCTCCCAACCATTTACATTTACAAAAATTAAGCAACATTGAGCCTATTCAGTACCTAGATGGGTAACCACTCGGGAATACAAGGTACTTTAAGCTTGGATGTGCAAATGGTGTCATGGATAATGATTTGGAAATGTTAATCGGAGAGAGCCGAGATCCAATCACATTTGGGATCATTATATTCACTTACATACAAGTATTCTTGGGAAAGTTATAAATCTATCACTTCTCCACACACCTATGGGTTAATTAGTAAAACTTGCCTCACTATCTCCATAAATAAAAATAAAAAATTACGTACAAAAATTTAGATCATGGCAGTAAATAAACTAAAATATTGATATACTGGTAATCACAAAGAACCAACCAACCATTTACACAAGCTTGTTATGAATGTTATTTGATGCTTTCCTCTGTCCCTCTGGACTTCAATATGTTCACAGTGGAGTAATGGATATCAGCTTGGATTAAGAAATTGGAGAGCTGAGTTTGAATTCCAGTTGAATCCATTACATTCACTGACATGCTAATACCCTTGGGAAAGATATGAATCCTCTTTTTCTCACTCCAGCTATGGATAAATAGCAGGACAAACCAGGTTCTATAGCCTTGGATGGCAACTGGTCTACTGCAGAAAGAAATGGCAACCTACTGTGAAGAAAATCTGCCTCGTCAGTCATGTATCTAAAGATACATGATCGCCTAAGCATGTATCACACATAGCACGTAAGTGACTGACCCTTGGGAAATGTATGAATCCTCTTCTTCTTCCCCTGCCTAGCTATGGATAAATAGCAGGACAAACCAGGTTCTATAGCCTTAGATGGCAACTGTTCTACCACAAAAAGCAATAGCAACCTACTGCGCGAAAAAGTCTACCTCGTTAATCATATATCAAAAGATACATGATCACCTAAGTGTGTATCATCCATGTCACATAACTGACTGAAATTCACTTACATGCTAATACCCTTGGGAAAGCCATGAATCCTCTTCTTCTGCCCCCAGCTATGGGTAAATAGCAGGACAGACTGGGTTCTATAGCCTAGAATGGCAACTGGTCTACCGCAAAAAGAAATAGCTACATACTGCAGGAAAAATATGCCTCGTCAGTCATGTATCAAAAAATACATGATCCCCTTAGCGCGTATCACGCATGGCACATAACTGAATGTCTATATTTCTGAGATGAGGTATTGCAACTATTTACATTATTTACATCATTTGGACTACTGTCTTCATCTTTATCATCATATTCACAATGTTTCAATCACAGTACACTCTGGCCTTCTTCAGGATCTGTCTATATGTCTGAGATTAGGTATTGTAATTATTTACACTATTTACATTGTTCAGACAGTTGTTCTCATATTTATAGACATAACTGTGATGTTTCGACCATTGTACACTCTGGCCTTCTTCAGGATCTGTCTATATTTCTGAGATGAGGTATTGTAATTATTTACACTATTTACATTGTCCAAACTGTTGTCCTCATATTTATTGCAATATTAATGAAGTTTCGGCCAGTGTACTAAAACTAAAACTGAGATATTGAAAGGCATGTCACATGGAATTAGGACAATCTACCCACATAGAATAAATAAAATGTTCAATTCAAAATTTTAAGAAGGGCAAAGCATACAATAGCCGAAACGTTTCTGAATATGTCAATAGACATGAAGGCAGTCTGACTAATGTAAATAGTTTAAATATATTCAGAATATGTTAGGATGAAGTAATAAATTAATTTTAACAATTGTGTCATCAGAAAACCTTTTTAAACAAGAACCATGGAAACAAGTGTGTTATTCTACCAATTCTTTGAAAAAATTTATATAAAAAATATCAATTTTTCAGAAAAGCTATCAGTCCAATCAAATTCTCTATTAAGAGTTAACAGTGCATTTTGTTCTCATTATAAAATAGGTCATCTCTGTCCCACACTTTATAGAACATGAAGTGAGTAAAGAATTTTTTGCCAATATTAAATTTCTAAACTAGTTTCTGATTTATAATTATATAACTCCTGGGACGTATCTTTCATAAAAAGGCAATTTGGGGATATGACATTTTTATTTTTTTTATTTCTTAATGTAATTGTCTTAAAATGAAACGAAAATATTAGGAATTTAATTAGAAAGGAATGTCTTGGATGAGAGAAAAAGAAATGATAAAAATTGTCAATGAAAAACAATGATTAGAAGAAAAATATAAATTTAAAGAATAAAAATATGTTCTGAATTGAAATGAAAAATTCATGATGCCGGGTTGTATTCAAGAAAAGGAAAGAGTAGGAGGAAGGAGATAATGAAAGAGGAGAAGGAAAAAGTAAAAGAAAGAGGAGGAAGGAGAAAAAGAGTAATGAAGTGGAGGAGGTGGAATAACAATAAAAGGGGAAAGAGGAAGCTGAGAATAACAAAGCTAAGAAGAAAAAGAAGAACAGAACCAACAAGAAAAGGAAAGAGTAGGAGGAAAACTACATGATGCTAAGTGATATTCAATAGCTTTCTCCTCAAATTTGGAAAAGGAGGAGGAAAAGAATGAAGAGAGGGAAGGAGAAAAGGAAAGAGGAAGATGATGGAGAAAAAGATTGAGCCAGTCAAGAAAAAGAAGAAAGAGGAGGAGGAAAGAGGAAAAGTTGAAGGAAGTGGAGGAGGTGGAAGAAAAATAGAAGGGAATAGAATGAGGTAAAGAGTAAGAGGGCAAAGAAGAAGAAGAAGAAGAACCATGCAACAGCAACAAGAAGGAAAAGAAAGAGGAGGGGGAAACATTCATGTTGCTGGGTGATATTCAACAACCTTCTTCTCAAATTAGGAGAAAGAGAATGAAAAGAAAGTGAACAAGAAAAAGTAGGAAGCAGAAGAAAGAGTAAAAAGATTAAGGAAGAGAAGGTCAAAAAAGAAAAAGTTAGGGAAAAATATATAAGAATAAGGTGGCAAAGAAGAAGGAGGAGGAGGAAGAAGAAGAAGAAGAAGAAGAAGAAGAAGAAGAAGAAGAAGAAGAAGGAATAGTAAAAAGATTAAGGAAGAGAAGGTCAAAAAAGAAAAAGTTAGGGAAAAATATATAAGAATAAGGTGGCAAAGAAGAAGGAGGAGGAGGAAGAAGAAGAAGAAGAAGAAGAAGAAGAAGAAGAAGAAGAAAGAGTAAAAAGATTAAGGAAGAGAAGGTCAAAAAAGAAAAAGTTAGTGAAAAATATATAAGAATAAGGTAGCAAAGAAGAAGGAGGAGGAAGAAGAAGAAGAAGAAGAAGAAGAAGAAGAAGAAGAAGAAGAAGGAATAGTAAAAAGATTAAGGAAGAGAAGGTCAAAAAAGAAAAAGTTAGGGAAAAATATATAAGAATAAGGTGGCAAAGAAGAAGGAGGAGGAGGAAGAAGAAGAAGAAGAAGAAGAAGAAGAAGAAGAAGAAGAAGAAGAAGAAGAAAACTATTAAGAATGTAGAGGAGGTGGAAGAAGAATAAAAAGGAAGAGAAGAAGACAGAGAACAAGAATGCAAAAGAGCTGTACAACAACTACAAGGAGAAGAAAGAGAAGGAAGAAAAATTCATGATAATGTTTGCTATTCAACAGACTTCTTCTTAAATTAGGAGGAGAAGGAAAAGAAAGAGGAGGAAGAAGAAGAAAATGATGTGAAAGAAGGAAAATGTTGAGAAGACTATATAAGAAGAAGGAAACAAAGAAAGAAAAGAAATAGTGATAATGTTAATGAAAATATTTACCATTTCCTTATAAGGAAACATTTGGCATTCATTGACCAAGCAGTCAATACAACTACTTGTTGAAATTTGTAATATCTTTCTCTTAAAAGATTTTTCAGGATAATTGGTTTCTCAAGTCCAGCAACTGTTATCACTTTTTCCAGTATTAATGGGGGTTTCCTTCTTAACCTTTTCTGTGAAATAGTATGGCATGTCAAGATCTTAATTATGTCATTATTTTCCCTTTGAGTTATATATCCATTTTAGATATTGGTGCAGTTAAAAGTTCTCTTTGTGATTGTGTAGCATCAGTTCCCAATGCTCAACAAAGGGTGGTCTTCACCAAGACCTATAGCCTTCACTCACTCAAAGCCATTTTTAAACATTGATCTGAAAAAGCAAATTTATATTGCTGGCAATTTAGATATTTCTGAATTGTTTTGATGCTATGCATGAGATCCATATGAAAGTCTTGATCTGACAAAGCTATGTAAGAACATCATTGCGTTTTTAGGTTAATATTTGGGTTTCGTAGCAATTGGTGGTATTGGGAGAAACTACCACTGACACAACCTGTTCTATGTTCAATTTCTTCTTCTTCGATACTTAAAACTATTAAAATTATTAAAACAAAATCTCTTTTGCTTACTTACACTTAGTTGGTCCTCACGTCAATCCGTTCACTTTTATATCTTATTTCTTCTGTTGCTAACATGACACTCTTAATTTTTTTTTTAGGAAAACAGGTTTTGTAAATACAGTAGCTGTTATTATTCTTTCCAATATTGTTGGCGGTTTCTTTCCTAACCTTTTATTTGAAGTAGTGTGGAAGGTTAACATTTTCATTATGACATTATTTTCTCTTCCATTTACATGTGCTATTCATTTTAGATGTTGCTGCTGTTGGTACTCCTCAAGTGATATGGTTTCTGTTTGGTACAGGTCTTTGTGATTTTGTAGCTTCAGTCCACAATGTTCAAAGAAGGACAATCTTTGCCAAGATGCTGCGGCTTCTCATGCTCAAATTTATTTTTCACCATGGATCTTAGGAAGCTAACAGTTTAGATAATTCTGAAAGAGTTCTGCATCATGCATGACATCCATATAAAGTCTTCATCCTGACAATTTTATTTAAGAGCATGACTCGAGTTTTCAGGTTGAAGTTTTGGTTTTGTAGCAATTTGTTGTATTGGGCGAAACTATCTTATTCTTT
>OZ010605.1:30814720-30869720 GCA_963932145.1 Acanthosepion lycidas
TTATTTGCATTGTTGAATTCAGGTCTGAATATATATCTTATATCTATCTATGTACACACACACAAACATATACACACAGGCATACATAAAAACATATACACACACATATGTATGTTAATATTTTAAATTGCAATAAATCAGAATGGTTTATGAGTTGTAGTAAATGAAATAATTTCTTAAAATGAACTGTACATATATATATATATATATATATATATATATATATATATATATATATATCCAAGTATATAATTGGTGTATCTGGAATGAATTCCAATAACTAACAATTACTATTCTTAAAAGAGTGCTCAATACAATGTAGTGATTTTATAACATGTTTATGTTATAAATTTTTTAAATAATTATATGTATATATATATATATATATATATATATATATATATATATATATATATATATATATATATATATATATATATATATATATATAATTATTTATTTTAAAAATTTATATATATATATATATATATATATATATATATATATATATATATATATAAGTGGTTGGAATGTTTGCTTTTTGACCATGAGACCATGGTTCAAATCTCACCATGGTAGATTTGGCAGGAAATTGAATTCTTGATTTTATTGGCCTGGAGGAGGTGATCCCAGCATGCCGCACCTTTGGTAAGTGCTTGAAAAATATACCACAGGTTGATTAAAGCCTTGTAAGTGAAATTGGGTAGACTGAACCCTTAGGAGGCCATCAGCGGCTATGCTAGCATGAAGTGACAAGTCATCATGACTGAGGTTTTTAGCATGCGGGTCATGTTCATATTGCAGATCACTGTAGATAACATGCTCTCTCATTGTGAGGAATTAGATTATTTCATGAACTTGAATTAAATTCCAGGTGGAAAGTTATAAATGCAATATTAAACTTTCAGCCATTGTCAATCATTTTCAAAGAAAGTACTCAGATCTGAACTTTTAACGTCAGCATTAGCCTCAATAGATATTCTTTGTTTTATTTAATAGAATGTGTTTTGAGTGAAGGAATATTGTCTAAATATAACATGTTGATTGATTTTCTATGGCTTATCAACTCATTTCAGGTTATTTAAAGCCAGAAAACATTTTTAGTATTTATAATGTGGATATAAAGTGGAGGTTCAATTCTATATTACAATCAATATATAAACTCAATCCTCACTTTGTAGCCAAGGTACTGTCTATAAATTTATATTCCAGAGAATGTAAATAAATCTAAAAGACATTCCTGTGTCAGTATTTTATTGAATGATCGATTCATTTTTACATCTTTTCAACAACGATATGTCCCGAAAAGAGATACATTTGTTCGAAGTAGCAAAGTGGTTTTGGCCTATTGTAACCAAGTAGGACAATCTAGCAGGTAGCCGTAATGGACTGGTCCTCATCATAGTGGTAGGAAATAGGCGAAGACTATAGGCGTAGACAATAGGCGTCCACAATAGGCGTAGTCAAAAGGTGTCCCTGTACCTCCACATCAGTATGCATTTATGGCTGACACCAGCCAATCATATTACTGTGAGGGGGAACCCAGGTGTATGCATATTCATTACATCAAACAATTTAAAGCCAGAAAATAATTTTAGCATGTAAGAATTTATAATGCAGATATAAAGAGACGGGATTCTAAATTACAATGAAAATATACACTGATCCCCCTCTTTGTTACCAAGGTGCTTTCTATACATTTATATTCCAGAGAATGTAAATAAATCTAAAAGACGTGCCTGAATAGCTGATCAGTATTTCATTGATTGATTCATTTTCTACAGCTTAACAGTTTGCATGTTATTTAAAGTAGAAATAGATTTTAGATTATAAGTATAATGTGGATATAATATGGTTATAAATTGGGGGTTCAGTTCTATATTACATTCACTATATAAACTGATCCTCACTTTGTGTCCAATGTACTTTTTATACATATATATTCCAGAGAATATAAATAAATCTAAAAGATGTGCCTGTGTTGCTAATCAGTATTTCATTGAATGATTCATTCATTTTCCACAGTTTATGAACCATTTGCAGGTTATTTAAAGCCAGAAAATATTTTTAGATTGTAAAAATTTATAATGCAGATATAAAGATGTGGGTTCGATTCTATATTACAATGAAAATATACACTGATCCCCCTCTTTGTTACCAAGGTGCTTTCTATACATTTATATTCCAGAGAATGTAAATAAATCTAAAAGATGTGCCTGAATACCTAATCAGTATTTAATTGATTGATTCACTTTCTACAGCTTAACAACTATTTGAAATTATTTAAAGCCAGAAAATATTTTTACATTCTAAGAATATTTTTTATTAGAGATAATAATGATTTAGTGATATAAGTCTTATTAATTAACCCATAGACAGGGGAAGAAGAGCTGTATTCATATGTAAGTAAGATTTGATAATCAAACAAGAAATTATAAATTGGATAATTTTTTTAAACAAGTTCACTCCAAGAAAGGCAGCAAAGTCACTAAGACACAATAGTTTCTTTTAACGCCCATCATAGCAAGTGGCTTAAAAACGCTACTACTGACCTTGCAGGCATTCAATTTTTCAATTTCTCAATCCCTCACACAGATAGTTGACTTACCCACATGTTTTCCCTACAGCCAGGATGGTAAGGCTTCTCTTCTTGATCTATGTTTTGCATTCAACCCCGAGTCCTGTAGCACCATGCAGCTCTCCCAACTTGGTAATTCTGATCATGCTGTAGTGTCTATCAATATCTCCTTTAACTCCACCCCTTGCAATGAACCTCTTACCAGGAGGAGCAGCAACATACGGTAACTGAGAGATTCCCTTAGTCATTCACCCATCTTCCTCATCATTCTACATGACTCTTGCATTTTTCCTGCCAGCAATAAAAATTATGGTTTGTGATCCCTTTGAAGAGTATTTAAGACAAGTCTCTACACTGACAAGACAGTAAAGAGAAGGAGCAGAAACATACAATAGCAAAGAGATTCCCTTAGACATTCACCCATCTTCCTCATCATTCTACATGACTCTTGCATTTTTCCTGCCAGCAATAAAAATCATGGTTCGTGATCCCTTTGAAGAGTATTTAAGTCAAGTCTCTACACTGACAAGACAGTAAAGAGAAGGAGAAGCAATATACAGTAACCAAGAGATTCCCTTAGTCATTCATCCATCTTCCTTATCATGTTGCATGATACTTGTACTCTTCCACACCAAGATACATGACATTTAAATTTTCTGCCTCACTTTCTCACTTACCTCTTTTTGATACATTCATGTGGAGAAATAAAATTTTTTCATCTTAAGCAAATAGAAACAAGGAACTTTAACACTTATGCATGATTAAAAAAAATTACTTGTAAAAACACTAAAATAAAAGTATTTCATATTTTTATATTTAAAGACCGTTTTCTTTGTAGTGGATTGATTCAAATCCACAACAGTCTAATAGATTACCCCAAAGCACTAGAATCTAAAGATAATTTGCACACTCTATGTCCAAAAGAGAATGTTTTTGTACACATGCAAGAAAAATATAAAAAAGCAAGGTTAATTGCTGTGTCTTGTCAGTTGGTTTCAATGAAACCTATATAAAAGAGGGATTGTTGCTGTAAAACACACTTGTATATATCAATACATAATTATAAGTATTATCAAATAAAACAACTGAAATTATAAAATTTGAACTACAGAACACCTTTGCAAACTACAAGAAATACACTGATGAATAGAAAAGTAGAAATAATACAAAAAATATCAATTCACCTGCATCTTCACTTCACTGTTATGCATTGAATGATGCAGACATATTTTCCTGTTTGTATTGTAAAAATGAAAAGTTGAAAAATTGAGCAAAGCACCAATTTCAAACTTTTGGTGATATTAAACAAAACGTCTACTGATTTTTATTCATATGCTAGCCAAATATGCTGGCAAAGAATGCATATCATTTGCACTTTTGTTTGAGTGTCAAAAATGACTTTGTGAAAGCCAAGAGAATCTCAAAGAGGAGAATTTTTATGGACACCCGTGTAGATCAGGAACCTTTGAGACCGTTCAAAAGATCAGACGAATCATTTGAAATAACTGACGACTCAGCATCAGAATGAATGGACAAATGATCTTCACTCTGTGTACAGAGCATAAGTAAAATAAGTAAAGTTATATATCTATATAAGTTATATATCTATAGATGAAGAAATCAGTTTGAATTAAGTATTAATGTGCAGATATATCTATCTTCGTTTTCAATTATATTTAAATCAATGTCATTGAACAAACTTTACTGTAAGTGAAAATTTTCTCATAGTTTCAGATCGCTTCCATGTATTCAGAATTTTGCTTCAGTGTGAATTACAAAACATTAAATATCTGGGAAACATTTTAATAGAGAACAGAAAGTGTAGCACCAAAATCCAAAGAAAAGTCTACGCATACATTGGTAAATTACCATAACAGTTACAAAATTTCCATAGTCACAATACTAGTGTAGATAGGTATAATTTTCTTTATCATAAACTTTGGAATAAAACGGAATGAAGGGTGTAAGGTATAATATATTTTTATTTATTTTCTTTAGAGTGATAAGTGAGTCCTTTGGTATTTAGTATAGCAAAAAGTTTGTTAATAAGGTGAATATTGCTAGTATGATTAGAGAAACTCCAGAGGTAGTAGTTTTTGGAGTCAGACCATGATAGTGTTACTAGTGATGTTAGAAATAGGTCAGTGTCAATCTACTGCATTTTCCATGGTCCTAAGCAAGGCAGAAATATGATTACAGATGACCTCTTAACTACTTTTTCACATGTCACACATGTCTGGTTCCTCTGCAGTAACATTCTTTTGTTCTGTCCTGCCCTATTCTCTTCTACTCTCTCTGTTTGTGTAATTTTTTTGATTGGCTCAAATTATTTTATTTTCCAGCATTTCTTTCTTTTTCATTTTTATTTCATAATGGAAGTTATGCCTGGAGCCTACCTGATTTTTCGTATTTTTCACTCACAAATAAGTAGGTTCTGTTCCTGCAAACTTCCGGCTTTTTCAGATAGGTTCAGTCTTTTCTTCTTCTTCCTCTTTTTATTTGAGGGTTGCCTTATTGTTAGTTGAGAGAAGTATAGAAAAAGAAGTTTAGAAAAAAAGAGGGAGAGAAAAAGATAAGAGTTTTAAAGGAAAGTGCAAATGCTTTATTTTAATTTGATTTATTTTTATTTTTATTCACATATTTTATTTTTATATTTTATTTTTATATTTTATTTTTATTTTATTTTTATTGGAATTCAGCACAGATTCAATTTTGCAAACAATTTCCTGATGGGTGAAACTCAGAATAGTGATAAGTGAAAAGTTAATTTTATTTATTATTATTAGTAGTAGTATTAGTATTATATCTATCTATCTATCTATCTCTCTCTATATATATATATATGTGTGTGTGTGTGTGTGTGTGTGTGTGTGTGTGTGTGTATGCAGATATGTAGAAAAATAGGAAAGAAAATGTTAGGTAAATAATCCGATGTACACACATGAATGCCATCATTTGCTTTGACATGCATGCCCCCACACTATCTCGGCTTGACCTCTGTCCAAGGGTGACTGATATGTGGATAAAAATTATCTTTTTGACCTCTTACCAAAATAGTCGCCCCAGCCGTTTCCATAGTAATTAATTTTGCGAATGAACATGCTTATAAAGATACATAAATTTCAAGATTGGTTATTCCTAAATTTTCGCTTGAGGATGAAATAGGGCTTGATACTTTAACTCAATTTAATTTTAATAATTATACTGAGGTTTTCACCTCTCATTTTTGAAACATGAGAACTCATATGTAGCAAAGGAATCATATTTTTTTTTAAATAATTATATATATATATATATATATGTATATGCTGAGGGTGTGTGTAAATTATTATATTCATTTATTTTTGGTGAGTAATACTTTAGCTTGGGGAAAAATGGTATTTTGTAAGAAAAATATTCTGTAAATTATTTTTTTTCAGTCTAAAAACTTAAAAGTCATCTAGGTTACAAAGCTTCCATAGTCACAAAGGATTTGGAATCATCTGTCTCAAGTTCTAAAAATAAAAATTGGAGAAATTCTAAAAGATAAAATTTGTAAATCATGAAAGGTAAAAATATTTTTTCAGAATATTATATGTGAGAATGAAAAAAAAAATTATAAAAATTTCCAAATTAAAAATGTGTGAAATCTTGATGTCTCTGAATCTAAAATTTGATTAGAAGATTAATGAGAAAAAAGAAATCAAACATATTTCTATAAAAAAAAAAACAATTCTGGAATAGTGCCACAAAATGTTTGGAATTATGAGCAATATTGATGATTTGTATATTCGTAATTTCTCTGAAAGACTTGGGAAAATCCATAAAATAATTTTGAAATTAATATATGAAGAAACTGGAATTTATATGGGGAACAAATTGCTTTATCTTTTCAAGACATTGCCAATCGTGGCTCTCTACAATTTCTTGTCCATTGTTCTTGTTTTTTTAACTAATTAATTTCAAGCAAGGTGATAATACCACTATGCATCAAGGGGCTACTAAATATGAAAAGACTTTAGAAGGAACTAGAAATCCAATCCTAAACAGGAAACAAAAAATAAAACTCTACTGTTCAAAATACCAGAAAGTAATGGAAATCAGATGATAGGCAAACCTATTTACTCCTATTAAATCTTTCAATAAATTTTCTTTTTTTTTATGCCTCTTAAATCCTGTTATACTATCCATTTACATGAGCTCGTTAGAAAGTTTATAATAGGGTTATATAAATTCAATTATAATTAAGAGAGAAAATAATTTATTAATGTGAATATGTATTGAATGCACACTAATTTCAGAAGTTTACACTGTTAATTTATGTTTATATCACCTTTCCTAACAGTTGGGAAGCTTACTCATCTGAATAGTTTGGTTGCTGAAAAATTAAAATTTAAAGTTAAGCCCCTTTGTATCATTTGTTAGATTTCTTCTCCATATATATATATATATATATATATATATATATGTAAGCAAATATATGGATATAGATCCGACAGTATGAAAGAAAAATATACGAAAAAAAAAAATCCTAATAGGCAATTATGCTGTTTTAATGTTAATATAATGTCAACGTCGGACGTTTCGGTCTTTTCATGTTGAATTAAATATAGTCTAATGTTAATTATGTTTTATGAATATTTCCTGAAGATGGTCTACTAAACCGAAACGTCCGACATTGACATTATATTAACATTAAAACAGCATAATTGCATATTAGGATTTTTGTTTTTTTTTTTCCGTATATTTTTCTTCATATATATATATATATATATATATATATAATGTATCAGGACCGCTACTATGTTAACAGAGCTAAATTATGCAGAGTGAAGCTGCTTGGCACTGATTAACCTTGAACTTTGTCACAAGTACTCATTAAGTTATAAAGTTCTTCCTTATTTGCATTATTTATAACTGTGCTTGGAAGGAAAATGTGCAGTGAGTGGTCATTTCGCCATACAACAGAGGTTCCATCATTGATTTGTGCAGCAGTTTTTGGCAAAGTACAACATTCTCTTGCTCTGACAATCACTATATTCCCTAGATCTTGGTCCTTGTGACTCTGTTCTCTTCAAAAATCAAATCTGTTATATAGGAATAAAGTGTTGCTGCCAACACTTGAATTTGAATACAGTTCACCAGTGAGCAAACACAGGTGATCCCATTATTGAATTAAGTGGCTGATAGAAGAAACACATATATAAGAAGTTGTGTGACATCTTATTGATCACCCCTCTAGTCTATCCTCTATTACTATCCGGATCTGCATTTCTAGTCTATCCTCTATTACTATTCGGATCTGTATTTCTAGTCTATCCTCTATTACTATTCGGATCTGCACTTCTATTCTATCCTATATTACAATATGGTTCACTATTCTCTATACTATTTCTCTTTTTGGATCACTATACGGATTACTATTTGAGCGAGTATTAGCAAGCGAGTGCTATTAATGCAAGTGTTATTAGAAATTGTCTGATGCTGGTATTGTTCAACGGTGTACCATAGTTGTATCAGTGATTACAAACTTTCTACTACAACAAGCATTACAAAAGTGTCATCCGAGTGTTCATTGATATCACAAAATTTCAACTCAGAAGAAACAAGATTTCAAGATCAATGCAATGTAGCTGTTGCTTGCTGTCCCAAAAAAGGAGTTTCAGGAATGTTTCTATCAATGGAAATGATGCTGGATAAAGTGTGTGGCTTCAGAAGGAAACTACTTCGATATGAGTTTTAGTTTTCTTTTTATAGCATCAGTCCTGATTTGAAAAAGACAAAACACATAACGCAAAAAATCTTTTTCTCTATTTTATCATTTAGTTACCCACCATTTGATATATGGTGGGTAATTGAAAGATAATCTCTATCAATATAATCTCTAGAATATTTAAAATCTGATTTATAGATTTGTATATGATAACTTCTGTACACACTTATTTAAATAGACACATATTTATCTGTTATTCATATACTAAATACTGGCATGAATCTTCCTAGAAATTTTAGAATCTGGCCATCCCTTTAAGTGTATTCTCCCAAAATGTAACATATTTTCAATACATTGATGATGATGCCTTAATAACCCCATTCCTGCCAATTATTTTAGGAAAAATGTTTAATTTGCAGACAAAATTTTTTATTTGTTCAGTATAGTAACTAAGAAACTGAGACACCTCTACCAGATGTATGAGCTGACAATTGGACTCTTTTCAAGCGCAGAAGGTCATAAAAAGAATCAAGATCGATATATAAACAGAACCGTGGCTAGTTTTTGGATGTTTTGGACATGTTTATTTGTTCGTGCCTGAAAAAAACACATTAAAAATGTATATACATGTATATGCAGGGCAAGGGATTAATAAATACACCCCTATGATGCATCACTACCAGAACTTGTCGATAAATTAAACAGGATAGAACATAAGATCAGTTTTAGTTTTGAAAGGGACAAAACTGCACTTTACCATATCTCAACATCATGTTAATATACACACATGAAGATATTCAACTGAAAGTTTATCGAAAACCAACGAATAATAAAGACTTCATATGCTTTTACTTCGACTGCAAAAATAAAATAAAATCCAGTAATAACAGGTTTTTATTTAAGTGTCTTTAGAATCTGTGACTTCCAATTCCTGACTGGCGAAGAGAAATACATGAAAAACACCTTCAATGTCCTCCAATACCCAAATTATTTTCTGTACAATGCCAAATGCAAAGCCTACAAAATCCATAGAAAAAAAATACAGAAATCCACAAATGATAATAATCCTGACAACCATAACAAAATCAGACACATTATCCCACTTACCTGCTCCATAACAGCCACCATAAAAAACTTGTCCAAACTTTACATAAAATTTATCAACATCATCTCTAAAGCAATAAGAGATAGAGTTAGCATTAAACGAGAGAGCAACAACAAGAGAACAGAGGCAGGAATATACAAAATAGAGTGTACAAAATGCCCATTGATTTACATTGGTGAAACATCCAGAAACTTCAACAAAGATAATGTTAACACCACAGAGCCACTACTTGAAATGACACTACTTGAAGCAGGTAAATTTCTGAATAAATTCTTTATCTAGTTTTATTAAATTTACTCATGTATTTCCTCATCATTATCATCCTTTATTAATCTTCATTATATATATATATATATATATATATATATATATATATAAGAACAATCTAAATGCAGAGTCTTGATTTTTTTTTTAAGCATTTCATCCCAAGCAAGGTGGGAGTACCACTAGTGCACAAGGGGATAAAGGGAGTAAAGGTAAGAGAAACCACTGGGTACAGAGGGGATTGAGGAAAGTATAAAAAAAAGAATGGGGATCAAGGCATCAGATGATGATGATTGATGTTATATTTAAATTTTTGAATATTATATTTATTGGGGAAGCAAGTAAGAGGAAGGGAGTTCCACTGTTGGGAAGTGCAAACGAAGAAGCAGTTGGAGTAGAAGAGGTGGCGAGATTTAACTGTTTCACCAGTAAAAGGGTGCGACCTACATGCCAACCTATTAGCATGCTTAAATTCATACAGTTGGGGCACCAGAGAAAATAGCTCATTAGAGCAGTTGCCATGAAAATATTTGTAGACAGGACAGAGGGAAGCCACATTATGTTGGTGAGACAGTGGCTGGAGTTGAGGGGCCAAATCAGAACTGATCACATTGCAAATCCGTCTTTGGACTTTTAAAAGAAATGCCAGTCTGATAAAAGATAACGGTATTCACTGAGAAGGAAATGCATTGTAATGTGCTAATTTCACTGTTCTCAAAAGTAAACCTGTAGTGAGAGTGAAATAATAAATACTTACTTAAAATTCCGAGAACTAAGGAGAAAAGAAATTTGTGAAGCTATGTGAGATTTTTGCTTTCACAGAAATTAACCAGTGAGCCAAGAAGAAGGCAAAAAACAATTTGAGTCTATGTGAAATTTATTTTGATATAAAATGAGGAGAAAAATTAAATTAATCAGAAGAGTGTCTGATGTCATGTGGAAGGTTTTATTTCACTTCCTTGCAAGCAGTGTTGAAGTTCATGCCTGTGTAAAATTACTTGTCAATTATATTATTGGCCTCAAACCAGCATGCAGCACTTTAAGAAATTTTCTCTCAATAATCAAAAAAAGGTAAGTATTTCAAACTATCTCTCTTTGTCTATTTTTGAATGTATGCAAAGCATATATCCCTTTGGTGAGCAAAGAACTCTTTTAGCTTTGTCTTAAACATTTTTGAATATTATTTTGTGTCAGATTATTAATCTATTGTATGAACATTTCCTCTTCATGACAATACTTTAAAACTATGGACTTTAAGAATTCTGATTTATTTTCCTGAAATGACACTAGTTGAAGCAGGTAAATTTCTGAATAAATTCTTTATCTAGTTTTATTAAATTTACTCATGTATTTCCTCATCATTATCATCCTTTATTAATCTTCATTATATATATATATATATATATATATATATTTATATATATATATATATATATATATATATATATATATATATATGTGTGTGTGTGTGTGTGAAATGTATGCAATCTTTTATATATATTATTTATATATTATATATGCACGGCACTTACTGGGAAGCACTCAATATCTGTGGTAGAGCTAACATATTTTACCTGGATTGATGTGAGTTTGTAACCCTGGCTTTCACGCTATTTGCGATTGTCAGACAAATTTTAGCATGAAACCCAGGGTCACAAACTCACATCAATCCAACTAATATATATATATATTTTAAAGAAAAACAGACCACATTACGGTTCCATTATAATAATTTATTTCACCAGAGCCCTTTTAAAGGACTTGAGATCATCAGATAGCACTTACAAAAATGAAACGAAAAATGAATGGAAAATTGACGGGTAGTGTAAGTTTTATTAATTTAACAGAGAGTGTAATAGGAGTAGTTAGAGAGACATGTTAGAGTTTAGGGAGGGTTTAATTTAATATCTCTCTCAATCATACTTAGTATTGGGGGAGGAGGAGTGACCAGACCATGACTTATTTAAACAGTTAACTTAATGGAAGTGATATATTGAAATGAGAGGGGAGAAGAGAGAAAAGAAAAAGAAAAAAAGAAAGAAAATGGCAAGGGAAGTAAATGGGTTTTACATATTGAGGAGATGGTTGGTAAAGTTTAGCAATTTATGTAAAAATAGATTTTAATGTTTGATAGTAATTTAGGTGTTAAAAAACCCTGAAGAAATTAATTTGATGCTTGCTAGCAATTTAAATATTTAACTTCTTTTTTGCGAATAATTTAAGGATTTAATATAAGTTAAATACTGTATTTATTAACGCATTCATAGAGAACATATTAAAAAAAAGTTTTAAACTATAACAGTTTGTTTACCTGACCAATAGTACTCTTTTAATATTGTAAAAGACAGTTACGGGAACATCTATATCAGTTTGAATCTAATTTATGAATGTAATTTCTAATTATTTTTAGATGGGTATCTAAAAATAATTACAAATTACATTCATTAATTTATATTGCTACCCATCTCCTCCATATGTAAAACCCATTTACAGCCTCTTTCTCTTTACTTCCCTCTCCCTCTTCTTTCTTATTCCTTTTTTTCTTTTTCTTTTCTCACTTCTCCCCTCCCATTTCAATATATCACTTCCATTAAGTTAACCGTTTAAATAGGTCATGGTCTGGTCACTCCTCCTCCCCCAATACTAAGTATGATTGAGAGAGATATTAAATTAAACACTCCCTAAACTCTAACATGTCTCTCTAACTACTCCTATTACACTCTCTGTTAAATTACTAAAACTTACACTACTCGTCAATTTTCCATTCATTTTTCGTTTCATTTTTGGAAGTGCTATCTGATGATCTCGTGTCCTTTAAAAGGGCTCTGGTGAAATAAATTATTATAATGGAACCTTAAAGTGGTCTGTTTTTCTTTAAAATATTAGCTCTGGATTTACATTGAGCTCTCAGGATTTCATCCTCCTTGGGATAACCCATATGGATTACCAAGTTTTTCATAACTATATATATATATATATATATATATATATATATATATACAGTGTATCACAAAAGTGAGTACACCCCTCACATTTCTTCAAATATTTAAGTATATCTCTTCATGGGACAACACTGACAAAATGACACTTTGACACAATGAAAAGTAGCCTGTCTGCAGCATATATAACAGAGTTAATTTATTTTAACCTCAAAATAACTCAAAATATAGCCATTAAAAGCTAAATCCCTGGCAACAAAAGTGAGTACACCCCTTAGGAAAAGTTGTCAATATTAACATACAACATGTCAACTGTCAATATTTTGTGTGGCCACCATCATTATCTAAAACTGCCTTTACTCTCCTGGGCATGGAGTTTACCAGAGCTTCACAGGTAGTCACTGGAATGCTCTTCCACTCCTCAATGACAACGTCGCGGAGCTGGCGGATATTTGAGACTCTGCGCACCTCCACCTTCTGCTTGAGGATGCCCCAAAGATGTTCTATTGGGTTCAAGTCTGGAGACATGCTTGGCCAGTCCATCACTTTTACCCTCAGCCTCTTCAGTAAAGCAGTGGTTGTCTTGGATGTGTGTTTGGGGTCATTGTCATGCTGGAACACTGTTCTGCGACCCAGTTTCTGGAGGGAGGGGATCATGCTCTGCTGCAGTATTTCACAGTACATGTTGGAGTTCATGTTTCCCTCAATGAAATGTAACTCACCAATACCTGCAGCACTCATGCAGCCCCAGACCATGACATTCCCACCATCATGCTTGACTGTAGGCATGACACACTTATCTTTGTACTCCTCATCTGGTCGCCGCCACACATGCTTAAGCCCATCAGAACCAAACAAATTAAATTTCGTCTCATCAGACCATAGGACATGGTTCGAGTAATCTATGGGCTTTGTTGACATGTCTTCAGCAAACTGTTTGCGGGCTTTCTTGTGTATTGCCTTCAGAAGAGGCTTCCTCCTGGGGTGACTGCCATGCACACCAATTTGATGTAGTGTGCGGCATATGATCTGAACACTAGCAGGCTGAATCCCAATCTCTTTAATCTCTGCAGCAATGCTAACAGCACTCCTACGCCAATCTTTCAAAGAAAGCATTTGGATGTGACGCTCAGCACGTGCGCTCAGCTTCTTTGGACGACCTACCCGAGGCCTGTTTTGAGTGGACTCTGCTCTTTTAAAATGCTGGATGATCTTAGCCATTGTGCTGCAGCTCAGTTTCAGGGTGTTGGCAATCTTCTTGTAGCCTTGGCCATCTTTATGTAGTGCAACAATACGTTTTATAAGATCCTCAGAGAGTTCTTTGCCATGTGGTGCCATGTTGGAACTTTCAGTGACTGGTAAGAGAGAGTGTTAGAGCTGCACTACAAATTTGAATACACCTGATCCCCATGAACATATGGGCATAGTTACACTAATGAGTCACATGACATTTTGGAGGGAAAATGAAAAGCAGTACTCAATTTAGACATTTAGGGGTGTAGTTTCTTAGGGGTGTATTCACTTTTGTTGCTAGGGATTTAGCTTTTAATGGCTATATTTTGAGTTATTTTGAGGGGAAAAGAAATTAACTCTGTTATATATGCTGCAGACAGGCTACTTTTCATTGTGTCAAAAGGTAATTTTTTCAGTGCTGTCCCATGAGATATACTTAAATATTTGAAGAAATGTGAGGGGTGTACTCATTTTTGCGATACACTGTGTATATATATATATATATATATATATATATATATATATATATATATATATATATATATATTTCTCTTTCATCCTGTTAAAAGCTAACCCAATCTATCAATATCATTTTATACAAATATACCTACTTCAGTTTATTTTTCTTTTTTTTTCTTTCTTCCTTTCATTCTCTGTTCATATCTGTCTTTCAATTTCATTCTGTTAAAATCTATTTATTACTCTTTCTCTCTATCTATCTATCTATCTATCTATCTATCTATCTATCTATTAATATATGTAAGGCCAATCTTGTAGCTTAATACACAAGAATGCTGAAAAGTTTCTGTCCCAACCCACTTCCCCGCATTTAACCAACTGATGAAACATCAGTTTTTTGGGCGTTTTTTTGTGAAAAGGTTTCTTATTCCCATTCTTTTCCGCACCCACTCATATAAGTTGTACACAAAAGGTTCTGCATGGCAGGCAAGAGATTTTGTAACTATGGTAGGGATATACCACTTTTTTTGCATTGTTTCTAGTGTGGCAATTGACAAAAATATAATGTTTAAGTATGGTGCTAAAACTGACATTAATACTGCGGAAAACATTCTCTTCAAAACAATTCATTTGCAGCTTGCTTTCACAAGAGACGCATTCTCTGATGCTGGAGAAAGCAAAAGAAATAAAATCGTGAAACTTACTGGAAAGAAGCAATGTTAACAATAGACCCAACCCCCACCAATAAATGTTTTCGTTCCCAATATTTGACTCGAAGCAATGACAAATGCACAATTGTTGGAAGAATAGGGCACCACAAGAGTTTATCTGATAATAAGATCAAGTTAAAGACAGGGTGAGGAAGTGTGTTAGGACATAGAAAGATATTTTATGCTCATTTTTAATATTATTCATTTTCTTTGCAGATGTAATTCAGATGTATTTGGCTTATGGATATCTGAAATTTTACAAGCACACTGTTGCAACTCTTTTCTTATCAAATGTGACCCATTTTCTTGTCCATGGATTTTTTTTATGTGTATTGTTGTTGTTTTATTAATTCTTATTTTATTTTAAACTTCAGATCATCTTGTTAATCTTCCCTTTATTCTTAAAATGACATACAACCTCGTATTTTAAATGTATGGATAAAATTTGTACATTTTCTTTCATCTTTATATATTTCAATGGAATGATGCCAGACAATGTTCCAGTTACATTTTTTATTTTCATTTTATTTTAAAAAATTTATCCAGAGAAATCTCCCCACTTTTTGCTGAAACTGAGGAATAAACGGAAGACTAAATTTATTCACATGGCCTTAGAATTTTATAATGGCACTGAACTTAGACAAAAATTATTACTGCTATTAATTTTCAAAAATATCAGAAAACTGTATCTTCCATTTTTTTTAAAAACTTTTATATTAGTCTTATGTGTGGAAAAAGTCTATCAGATACATTTCAGAAAATACAGACCTCTCAACTTCAGTCATTTTCTTCCTTTGTCTTTTTTACAAGTATTTTCATGGCAACTGTTCTGATGAGCTTTTCTCCCTAATCTCTTAACTACGTGATTTTATGTGTATTACTAGATTGGCAGTTAGGTCGCACCGTTTTACTTTTAAATTATCTTAATGTAACCATCACTTCTATTCTAACAGTTTACACACTTCTCACCTGTATAACTCCCTTGCAGTAACAATCATAAGTAAGAATGCAGGTCATTATTTAAAGAAATAAGTTGGTACAAATGAAAAAAAATTGAAAATAGACAATTTTTTAATTTCACTGAAGCAGACGTTAAACACATGCAAGTATTATCACTTCCTCTATCTTACATTTCTTTCTTTCTGTTATTTTTTCATTGAAATCAAAAACCATCACTGATATATCTTTTCTGTCTTTCCTTGGGATCAGAATGGAATAGTTCATTATTTATGAGATATTGGCAGGATGTAATCTATGTGATAACTAACCATAGAATCATATTATTATTATTATTATCAATATTGTTCAACTATACCTTTTTTCAGGAGTTATATATCTATATATATATATATTAGATTGTTACATATATTCATTCATTTGTTCTGATGTTCTGAAAATGAACACAAAGAATAATCTTTTGTAGCATTTTTTGCTTCTTAGTAACTCTGGTCATCTTGTGAAAATTTTCTAAAGCTATTGAACTTTAATTTGAGATTAGACACCCCTTTGAGATGGAATGCCAAGTAGACAAGAATGAGCATGTTCTACATCATCATCTCTTTGCTTTTAATAAAGCTTACAAAGCTGTGAAAGCTGCTTGAGACATTTGTTCTGGAACTGAGATGATTTTATTATCAACAGAAGGGTGCAGAAAAGGTTTTCTCATTTCAAGGAGTATAAGTTCAAACACATAGACTCTCTCTGCAATTCTGGCTGACCTGTTCAATTTGATGAGGATCATTTGCACACACTGATTAAAGAAGAACCATGCCAGACAATAGGGAATTGCCTCAGAAGATGTTTTACTGTCACTCATTTATTTTCACTCAGTGGATAAGGTCCAGAAACACATGCATTGATTGAGAGAAACAACTCCAGCAGTCCTCCATTGCCGACAGTTTGCTTGCTCAACACCAGGATACTCATTTGGAAAGTTCTGCCACACACACTATATTTTCCTAAAAAAATTTATAAATTTCAACTGAAAGTATTACTGGCTGCTCGATCTGGGAATGCCAAATCTTTATTTCCAAGGAAACAATGAATATTACCATTCCCATTCATAGCTTCTTTCTGTCTAAATTTTAAGAATAAAGATTTATTATTTACATTATTTACACTTGGATTGTAGATCGAGATGATCTTGTTCACCTGCTTCCAAGTAAGAAGAGGTTTCAGCACCAACCAAGATCAATTTCTCCCAATGTGAATAACAGACAAAAGCTTGTCTCTGTAGCTGTGTTTGATAGCCAGTCTAGGAAAAGAATGACTCTAAATTCAAAACTGTAACAATTTTCATGGTCCCTGAACTATAGCAATAAAAGTTTGAAGACACAAATCAAATAAAGATTTGGACTAGAGTCTTTATTGCTATTATTTTTATTCCAGTATTTTAGTTGCTGTGACCACTAAACTTGGTTCAGGTGCCTGTCAATCAAGGTAACTGAAAACTTTATTTAATCTACAGAGGTAGATTGTTTCATTCCATTTTTACACAATGCCAATCATGAACAAAGGACAGGCTAGTCTCTCTAGCTGTGATTGGCATCCAATCTAGGAAAAGAAAAAATCTGAATTCCAAACTTTAACAATTTTCATGGTTCCAGACCTCTAGCAATGAGGATGGGAAGACACAAAGCAAATAAACATTTGGATTAGTGCCTTTATTTTTGCACATTGTTATCCCAATGTTTTACCTGCTGTGCTCTTTGAACTTGTTCATATGTTTTATCGATCCAGGTAAGCTTCATGGAATTTTGAAGTGAACATTTTATTTAATCTAAGCAAGAGTAGATTGTTTTCATTTCACTGTTTATGTTCAGGTATATCTCATCTTCATCTTGTTCGTATTTAGGACTGCTTATTTATTGTTTGCCTTCTTTCCACTGAGTCTAAGTCTGAAATGAACCCCTGCTATGGGGCCAGACTGTTCTCACTTCACTGCCCATGTCTAGGGAAATATCATTTGATTTTTTTATTTTTAGCATTGCCTAGTTTCAACTAAGTCCAAGTATGCACTACCCAGACCAGGGATTGAACTCACAATTACTACATCACCAAATTCACAAACCAATGCTTTCATCTATATGTTTGTCATTTATATTCTCACTAAATTGGGATTCACTCATGCCATGAAGAAAAGCTTAGTCACAATCCATAATGCTGCAGAGTAGAATCATTATCATTCTTGTAAACAGTGCACAGTTTGTTTGGAGATTATAGATAAGCAATATTTGATCAGAGGGAATAATAGTCTTTATTATGTGTTTGTCAAGTTTATCACCAACCAGAGGTCTTGGTTTGCCCAACACAGATGATGCAAAGTTTGTTGTTTGGAAGCTGACTGCTGTCTAATAAAATGCCTGTTGCCTAGCAACTGAGCCAGTTTTGATCTTTGTCATGAGAATTCTTTCGGTATTGACATATCCAACTTTGGAAATACATCTGAGGTTACCTTGGTGACTAGATCTTGGTGTTTTTGCGAATTGTTTAAATGTGCAAGTCAGAGAGGGCAGGTTTATTTGTGGCTCTCACAAGAACTGACCATTCTGAAAATGGGGGAAGAGAAAGGGATAAAAACATTACAAAGCAAAGCAAAGCTATATATATATATATATATATATTTACCTATATATATATATATATATATATATATATATATATATATATATATATATATATATATATATACAGACACAGACATATATATTGTGCATGTGTTCACACAAATATAATGGGTTATATGTACATAAATACACAAGCACACTTAAAACTGGCCTAAATATAAAAGGTTGAATCGATAATTTGATAGCCTGACATGGTTGTTAGCTGAGTTCACATCATAAATTTTTGATTGCATAATGTTTAATTGATGTGCATAATGGGAAAGAAAGATGTTAATTAAAAATATGATTATTAAAAATGTTGAATCTAGTTTTATTTATCATTAGACTATTTTTATTGATGGGTATGTACAAACATACATCATAAAAATCATGTATATATATATATATATATATATATATATATATATATATGTATATATATATATATATATATATATATATATATATATATATATATATATATATATATATATATATATATATACAGGGTTTTTATGTTGTATGTTTATACATACATATATATATATATATATATATATATATATATATATATATATGTTGTGCATTTATTTATTTTTAAATAATAAAGCATTGGGAGGGAAATTACTTAGCCTAAATCACCTGAAGATACCAAAAGGTTGAAACCAAGTTATCCTGACTGGATGATCTCTTAATTTTTGAACATATGAATATATATATATATATATATATATATATATATATATATATATATAAAGATGTATGACAAATTTAAAAAGTTTTTTTGGCATTTCATCTATTAGAACTTTATCAAACTGGGTTTGTTTACATTGTTCAGTGACGTCTTATTTACAACTTGTCATATATCTTTTCTTTCAAAACTGTTCTTGATATTTAAAAAATTATATAAAAAGTTATATATCGTTATCTCGTATATATATTATCAGTGAAGTTGAATGAAATAAAGAAGACTAGGAAAATTTTAATTATGTGCGAAAAAACAAAAAAAACATACAGCATGTGCCCAAGAAATTATAAGAAAGTTTTTCAGGTGGTAACTATGTTTTATAAGAAGGCGCCTAATTTTTTTGTAAAAGATATTAACAAGGAAGCAAAATGTATAGCAAATTTGATGAGCATCGGTGACAAGGTGCAAACAATGTGCGAGAAAAGATTTTTCTTAACTGCTAAAGATCACAAAGAAAAATTCCATAGCTCCCCTACATCTTGACTGATAAACCCCACAAAAACTGAGTTAAGCATTATTAGTAAAAGTATTACACAGAATATTTGCGAATTATTTAAAACGACAACACAAGTTAACTGGTGGCAAGACTGTATTTCCTGGTGTAAAAATTTAAAGGATAATAAAAAAAACCTTGTCTTTATAAAGTACAATATCATTGACATTTACCATAAATCACCAAGGAGAGCCGACTTGAAATGCTGTCTTTCACATTATTTTTTGATATTATTTTACATTGCCGAAAGTCTGTGCTATCCCGCAAGAAAGCATGGATAAAAAAGTCTAGAGAATGAGGCCTTGATGTACCTGATAATAATAAGTCTAATAATGGAATCTGAAAAGAAACTGTTTAGATTATTTAAGAGCTTGAATTTCAACATAAAAATCAAAATGAATCTAAAGGTGGTACAATATTTAGATGTCAAATTCAATTTGTCCACAGGAAGAGTTTCTCCCTATATGAAGCCAAATTCTGTGCTTAAATATGTGAAAACCAAGTCCAACCACTCTGCTAGTGTCCTTAAACACATCCCAATGGGAGTAGAATCTAGAATTTCAAGCAATTCATCTACAAAAGAAACCTTTAACCTTAAAAAGAAAGTTTATGAATCTGCATTGAAGGAGATGGGGGCATAAGACAAATTTGAATTTCAGACTCCAGCTGGGTGACCAAATGTGAGGTAAAAGAGTAAAACACCAACAAGCTAAGCTTTTATAATTTTAAGATTCAATTTGCATGAAACTGTTGTATGCCACCACTGTATATGATGTTACCCATAGGGAAATACATCTAATATTAGAAGCTTAACTGTAAAATCTGTAGGGGACCGAGCTTAATATTTAGTCTGACAACAAACATTCTGCTTCAGTCAAATTCTACTGAGCATTGTGTTCATTTTTCAGTGCACTCTGATTGGTTGATAACTGTGATGCCTCTTGCTATTGGTCAATTATTGTATGGGGAGATGTGTGACTAGCCTCTAGAATTCATATAATTATATAGAATATATTATATTTATATAGAATTTATACAAAATATTGTATAGGGAGACATGCGAATAGCCTAAGGAATTTATATAATATATAAATATATATAGAATATATTATATTTATAGAATTTATATAGAATTTATACAAAATATTGTATGAGAAGATGTGCGAATAGCCTATAGAATTTATATAATTATATAGAATATATTATATTTATAGAATTTATATAGAATTTATACAAAATATTGTATGGGAAGATGTGTGAATAGCCTATAGAATTTATTAAAAAAAAATGTTTGAAGAATTAAGTGAATAGCCTATGGAATTTATTAAAAAATTTTTGAAGAATTAGAATAAAAATTTCACACAAGAAGTTTTATTCTTATTAATATATATAAGAATTTGTAAAAAAAAACATTTGAAAAATTAAAATAAATACATTTTATTTGTAAAATCTTTTTTTAAATAATAAATTCAAAAGTTCTCTTTGTGTTATCTTCTGATAAATCACTTTTATTTTTGAGTCTTCTATGATGAATTTACATGCAGGTTCATATATTATTGGCATTTTTAATAAAATTATGACTATTATGGAGTCTGTCTGAAATTATTATGCAAATCAAAATTGCATAATATTGCATTGAAAAATTTGAGCCAAATTTTACATGATTAATTTAGACATCAAAACAAAAGTTATTGGATTTATTATAAAAAAAACTGCAGTCTGAAGTTATTATGCAAAATGAGAAAATCAATTTTTATTTCAATGACAAAGCAATAAACTCATCAACAATTGATGAACACCTATAATATAACAAGTTGTAAAGATATATGATAAGTCTTTTAAGAATTTACACCTTAATATAGCAACCCTTCTGCTTAATAACAGCCAGAAATCTAGTATTCATAGATTTTGTTAAATGTTTTACTTCAGCAGGTTAACTTTCTGACATGGTGGTTTTAATTGCTTCTCATAGGCTTGCATTGTTGTCATATTGTTTGCTACCTTCATATAATTTCATTTTCACAATTGAAGTCCATAGAGATTTGATTGGATTATGATGAAAACTTTATGGTGGCTCTTCCATTATTATCTTGTGGAGTGAAGGCTGAAATAAATACCATGACAATCAAACACCAAATGACAAAAAAATGATTTCCAAGTTGGAGAATGTGCACATCCTTCTGGTTAATAAATTAATCCTTTCAACATTTTTCAACCAACGGGTCACATTACCACCAACAGTAAAAACATGTTTTCTGATCCCTTTATGCAAGACACCATGTTTTAAGAGAAATACCCAAACTCATTCAGCCATCTTCTTCACCAAGCTATGTGACACTTACACTCATCCTCACTAAGCTACAAGACACTTAAACTTTCCTCCTTAATTTCTCTCTTACCTCTTTTCTTCTCACTCATACACAAAAAAGAATCACATTTATTTCCATCTTATATTTTAAAAAACTTTTTCTATGTTGTTGGTTGATTCAAACCCACAGCAATCTTCTCTCCTGTAAACCATTGCACTAAGAAAATTCATGGATAAAAATCATTAACTATCTCTTTCTGATGCAAAGTATCAGTGTTCTTTTTGTTGCCATTTTCTTGTGTGAAATGATTAAAAAACACCTGCAGTATAGATGCATATATGTACAGGGTGCGATGGATAAATTGTCATCTAAATTATGCAAAAATGAAAATAACACTGACATTTCAACAGATATATTTACCAAATTACACAAAAATATCTTGAAATACTAAAGAGTAGATTTCTTCAACAAAATCGCCATTGGCTTCAACTACGGCCTCCAGATGACTTCGGAATCTCCTGCAACTCTTCTAGATGGTCTTGAAAGCAGAATTCACCAACTTGTTTAAGTTGGTGAATGCTGCTTTCATCCTTGGCTTCAGTTCATCTTTGGTGTTACAAGGAGTATTTTTGGTCTCTTGCTCAATTGTGCCCAACACATAATAATTAAGGGGGTTGCAGTCTGGAGAGTTATGTGATGTGGAAGGGGTGATGTGGCCACAGAAATTGTCTGACAGCCATAACTGGGTTCTCCTGCTTGTGTGGGATGATGCAAAGTTCTATTGCCAGACATAGTGCCTTCCAGCAGCCAACCTCTTGACACATGGCAGTACTACCTCACTAGGCACTTGATATAGGCCTCTGTGCTGAGTCTGAGGCCCTCACCAACAAATTCAGGAGTTCTTTTCTTATCAGAATGATCAAATTGAATTTTCCAAAATGCTGTACCTTTGTAATCACCATTAGACTTTTTCCAAATCCTCTACACTGCTCAGATTGACACTCAATCACTCTGAAATGTCATATAGGTGCTTCCAGTGTGAAATTTCTGGTGGGGTGAATTGTGTCATGGTACTTTTGTTCTTACAGATGGTGCCCAAATAACCCTACTATATTGTGCAATTAACAAAATGGTTCCGGATATCCCTCATGTCCAATAAAGAAATGTTAAATTTCCAGTAGCCACCCATTCTAACCTTTGCCCTATCTGAGTTTATACATTCCAAATAAACTAAGCCATTGAATCTTGGGCAATATAAGTGATCTAAATCAACTCTCCTAACAAAAAACCTGGTCAATATAACTAGAATGCTGCAACCAACTATATGTGTTCCTTCTATCTCTACCTGTTTTTGATGTTCATTTCAAAATTTATCAACCAGATTAAGTCTGGTGATAAATTCACAAAAGATTTTGTTTTTTTTTACATCAGAAGGAATGTTAGTACCCTTCCTACCTCCCCTGTGGCCTAAGATGGTATCAAATCACACACTAAAACTATTCATTGCAACATTACCATGAACTGATTGGTTCACCATAAAAAGGCTTCCCAATCCCTATAGTTATTAGATGCATAAACCCCAATGAGCTGAAACTCTTTCTCGTTAATGGTAACATCTAGCATGCACAATCTAGCCAAGAAACCCTCCCCTCCCTGATTATCTATCAAAGTATGCTCAGAAGTGGCAGAACCACCTTGACAATACACCCTCATAGTCACTCGGAATCAGGTGCATCTGTTGAATATAACAGATATTCACACATTGAAGGTCATGAGTGAGTCTACCCCTTTTAGATTCAGACCTCAAATCTCCACCTTTCAGATTTGCCATGATCAAAGCTTACTGGCATTGCTCAACCAGGACGAATATGTTGGGGGTCATTGGTTCATGTCAATTTTAATGGTGCCATTCTCAGACAATCCACCAATGTCCCTGGGAAACCTTAGTCTTACTGTTTTATAATGGGAAGAGTACATAAAGATAGAGACCCTCTCAGAATGAAACTGGTATAAATGAACGTTTCTTTTGTCTTCTAAGTGATCCAGTGGATGAGTCATGCAAAAATGAGGTTGCTTCCCCACCAGCATTAGCCAAATTTGCTGCGACCTGGACACCATCAACACTCTTAACACATGAGGAATGTTTCTGGAGTCTATCACATCTTTTACACCTGTTTGAAATTTTGAAGGACCTTTAAGTCGTTCAGGTGCATGGACTGAAGGTTCTTTTTCTCCAAGAAGTCTGGGTACACACGTCTTCCACAGGATGGTACTTTCCCTTCTTTCCAATATGAATTTTTTGGAATCAAGGAGCTCCACTCTTGAGTTCTGAGGAGAACTCAAGAGTGGAGCTCCTTGATCTTTTAATAGATGTCTATATTGGAGGTGGCAAGGATGGTGGAGGTGGAGGGAACACTGTTGGTAATGAAGGAAAAGGCTTCAATGTAGAGGGCCTAGATGAAGAAGACTTGGATGGGGGAGAGGTAACTTTTTGTCTCCGAGGAACTTACTTTGGGAATGGGGGAAATAGTGTGTAGGGCTAAGATCATTTCATTTATCGCCTGTATTTTTCCAGTGGAGTGAGGTTTTTTGGTGGGGATTATATTCCATGCACTGGCTGTTCTTTGTTTTTCTTGTCCAGTTTTCCTTTCAATAAGATCAGTTTGTCCCTTTTTTCCTTGCCTAGGTTAGCACAGGTTCCAATTTCTTTCAACGTTTCAGCATTGAATTCCTCACCTGAATTGTTAGGTCTGGTGCCCACCAAAGACTTCTATACCATCACAGGTTTTTTTCCTTCTGTTTTTAACCAGCATCTATTCACCATTATTGTCTGCTGGCTTTGATTTGTGTTGTCCTTAGTTCTTTAGCATTTTTAGCAGCCGATGAAACCATATCAACTCGCCATCCTGTTGTCTTAGTGGGTTTTGCATGATATTCCTTTTCTGTGGATTTTTTCTGTGACACACTGCTGATAGATGACTTGTCATCTCAGACAACCAACATGCCAGCCTCTTTCCTGAGACTATCATTTGAACCTTTCATCCATTTAAGAGAACCACGTCAGAGATGACATTGAAATCTTTTTCATTCAGCATATGGCTGAATCTCTACACCCCATTTTTTGCCTGGGTTTCCTTCAACAATTTCACCATATTGCTGACAAAAGGCACCGACCTGCTTCCCTATGTTGAAACCCGAGATTTCAAAGATGGTTACTCTGGTGTTCCTTTGTCTTTTGTACTCTACTCTATACACACATCCTCTGTTCTGGATGTCTTTTTTGGCAACCACTACTTAATCTTCAGGGGTGGGCAAAACTATAGCCCACAAATTAAAACTTTATCCCAATATGTTTATATGGAAATATTGGGCCGCCAAGACTTTGATTATATGTTCTTTTGACATTTTTTTGTCTACAACAAAAATAGTAATGATTCTATCCTCTACAATTTTCAACTTTTCCAGGTCTACTAAGAACTCATCAGGTTTTATGAGATGTGTCTACGTGTGGGCTCGTCTCAAGAACTCTTCTACACTTATAATACATAGAGGGGGTGAGTTCCATGTTTTCAGGGGCCCCTCCAGTTGTATCTCCCTTGTTTTGTCTTACATACAGTTCTTGGTCTAGAACCCTTCCTTCTGAGGGGCCTCTCTCTACTTTCTCTCCCTTCCTTTATCTGGTGTCCTGAAAAACGTCTTTATAGCCTGGAGATCTACTCACCTGTGGAGACACAATCAATTATCAAAATATAAAGGTAGTGTAAAACAAAAACAAAAAGAAATTATAACAATTAACAAAAGTTAGCAATGTGAGAAAAGGTCCGGCATATACTAAAAGTTATAACGTTGTGACAGCAACAGGCAAACCACTGGCCAGAGAGAAAAAAAACACATTGATTTTTATAGATCTCCACTGGGTATAAAAATTTCATTTTTACTACTTTTAAAATGTTAGTATTGAATAAATGTCTAAATCATTGAGGTAGTATTTTTTAGTCACCTTTTTTAGAGAACAGTCTACTTTTATGAAAGCCAATCAGTTTGTGTAAAAAATTGTTACACTTGTATATCTTTTTCGACTCAGTGGTTAAAACACACCAAAATTATGAAGGATCTATTCTAGTTTATGGAAAATTATTTTTCATATATATTAACCAATGCGAGACATGGTATCAAGTCTGAGTAAGAACCTGGATGGGTCTATTTCTCCAAATAAATAAGAAGTCGTGTCGATAGAGGAGAGAATACTTTTTGACTGCAAGGGATCAAGGAGCAGAAGACATTCAACATCAAGAAGAGAACATCAAGAAAGGCACAAAGTTAGCAGCTAGCTGTAGAGAGTTAAAGAAATTTGAAGTGCAAGTGAAAATTCTCCTGCAGATGGACAACAAAGAACAAAAAAGAATCCAAAGAAATTTTCCCAAGCATGAACTGTGAATTTAAAAGAGACTTTTCAAAAATTATTATATATCTCAGAGATGCTCATTGGGCAAATAAAAGTAGATATTTTTGTTTTTCTGGAAAGTGGCTGCATCTTTGTTTTTCTGCATTCTTGAATTGTTTTTTCTTTTTGTCGTTGAATTCTCATTTTTCTCTGAACTGAAATTGTAATTTTTTTCTATTTTTCGATGGTAATCCATATATCAGAAATTTTCTTATCCTGCCTTAATAGGCATGGAAAAGAAATTTTTTTCTGCAAACGTTGTATTTGTACCTTTTTGCACTTGTGTGATAAATGCTTTCACTTTAAAATTTTAAGCAGCGGTTGATACTTTTGTGATTTGTGCCTTTTATGATTTGCGATTCTGACTAAATTTTGTGTTTGGCACAAGAACTTAGATTTAGTAAGGAATCTATTTTTTTTATATAGATGATCTTATTCCACTAAATAGGGGGTAACATCTCTATTAAAAGCTGAAGCCTTGAGCTGGTTATGAGCTCACTCTCTATGCTTGGCTGTAAATTTTATTTTTTATTTTTCTCATCTGCCACAACTTCTCACCTGAATAGCTCTGTTCTGGTTTCTTTATTCCCTGTCACTTATGATCTTTCAAAAATTGAAATGCAACATCAATCACCATCTTCTGTATTTTATCCCTGTTCTTTTATTGTCCTTTCACTTCCCAAATGCATTCTTACTTTCTTTCACTCTCCATAACCCTTTGCTTCTTAGTGGCATTATCACCTTGCTTTGGAGGAAATGATTAAAAATTTACTTAGAACCAGAAAGACATACTGCGATATGGTCACATTTAAACTCATAAAACTTTTAACTTTCTTTTATATAATAAATGCAAATGTCAGTGTGTCACACCTTTTCAACTTTATGCCTAGAGGCCATACCCCAACATATCATACCATTGTGGAATTAAGCTGACTCTGTAAACAAATTAAAAACATTCCGGTTTGGACCGAAACCTACAATCCTGAAATTTTGAATTCTCAAGTTTTCATTACTGCAATTGTTTTTGGCAATTTTTATGTGTTTCTTACAACAATTTTATTTGTACAATAATAATTTTATAACTTGAAAAGAAATTTAGGAATAATCAAAATTAATTGGGAAATCCAGTGAGAGTCACCCATGAAATAAAAATAATTGTTTGTATGGAAAGTAAGGACCTATGTAAAGCAAATTGTCTTCAGAATAACTGGCAACAAATGAATTATTGTGGAACTTTTAAAAGGTAAGCTTAAATGTTAATGCATTATTTAAAGGCACTGATAAATTTTGAGTTCTTCTGTAGCCTATTGTTGCCTATCGCATATGGCAGCAGTATGCCTCACAAAAAGAAATTACTGCCAAAGAGGACCAGATTGCAATCAAAAGAACCAAGGCTACAGTGAGGAAAAGAAAGTCCTTTTCAAATGAAAACCCAGATCAAATGGCAGCCAGGAGAGCTTCTAATGCTGAGAATATGCAAAGACTTAGAGACTCCCAAACTCCTGAACAAGCTGAGGGCTCAATCAAGAGCCCTCCGCAGGAACTAGCCTGAACGTCACCTAATAGGGTGGCTTTTAAGCTAGTTTGCAATAAAATTATTATATCAGAGACAACTGGTACATTTTTACTTATTTTATAAATAAACTTCTTCTCCTGTTTATGTCAAACTAAAAAATATAAATCAAGAACAAAGATAAGTGTCAGTACCTGTGAAAGAACATTTTCGTTTTTGCAGACATGAATTGTCAGAGATTTTTTTTTTTTTGTTATAAAAACAAAATCCCATGATATCAACAGAATGCCCCATTTCATTTGTGAAAGAAATTGCAACTACTGAAGAATCAATATATAAATGAACGCTTCTTAACAAAGCTACCATAAGACAGTGATTGAGTTAAGTGAACACACTACTTTCAATGGTCTATAGAATTTTCACTGTGTACGTCTATAAATTAACGCATTCAGCTACCGACAGGCTCTGATTGGTAGGATAGTGAGTTACATTTCTCAGCAAATAAAGAAATGTGATTTTATGGTCCACTGACTTGCATCGAAAGGTTAGTAGACACAAGGATAAATACCACATGACCATTTTGAAAAGAAAGACCATTCGACATTTCTTTGTGAATTTAATATAATTTCCTTGAACAAAATTTAAAGAACATTTCAGTTTTTGCATGACTTGTGTTTTAAAATTGATTTATTCCAGTAGCAACCAAAATAGTAACTCAATGTATAGAGATCAAACATTTTTTCCAGTGTTTCATAATTTATTTGAACTAGTATCCTTATCTTTGTTGTTTTAATTACAATGTTTGCAATATATTCTTTGATAATTGTAATGTTGAGATATGGTTATTTTTTGCATAAATGTATAGAAGCTGTTTATGCATACAAATCTAGTAACCACCATTTGTCCACATGGTGAAGTAAGGTATATTTTTTCAAAATAGGAAGGAGTGATTAACCATGTAATGTCACCAGCTAGTCTTGCAAATGTTGTATTTCATCTCTGTGTAAGTCATGATGACAGTAGCATTGGATAATGGACAAAATTAATTTATAAACTATTATATGTATGTGTTTATATACACATATATAGATCCTCTTGGAAAAGTCCACTGGAATCTCATTGGCTTAAGGACTTATATCCTGGTTATGAAAGCTTTCTAATTGGTTGTTCTATTTTTTGAAATGGGAAAATTTTGGTCTCTTTATTTGTTTATTTCTTTTCTTACATCCTAGTTGTGAAAGCTTTCTGATAGGTTGGTCAAACTATGGCTTTGTTTGCCTCATGATTTTTACTATCCATCTATTTTTAGATATGGTGAAATTTCGGTTTTCTTGTTTATTTTTAATTATCTATTTCACTATCACCACAGATTTGCTGTTTCCATGCATAAATATTTAACATTCATTGACTAAACAATTAGTGTTATTTTTAGTTAAAATTTATAAAAATGTTTTTATTCAAACAGTTTTACAGAAAATTAGACTTCTCAATTCCACTAAATGTTATAACCCTTTCTAATATGAATGACTGTTTTCTTTAAAACTTTTTGCTTTTGTTAGTGTGGAAATTTAACAGATGAATATATTATATATTATAATTTTCTCTTCTATTTATTTCACTCCAAAAAAGCCACTAAAGCCACCAAGATGGAATGGGTTGCTAAGGATGAAAAACAATAGAGTGAAGTAAATTGATAAAATGGTTTTAAGGGGAATGATAATAAAAAGTACAGGATTCAAAGCAGTAGATGAAAATTGATGTTGCATCTAAATTTTTCTAGAAAATTTTGACATGAAAGCAAGAATCTGAAAGAGAATATTATAGGTGAGAAGTGTGAGAGAAGAAACTATTAGAATAGAACTTACAGTTACATTTAGCAATTTCAACAGTAAAGACAATGAAACCTAACTGCCAATCTAGTATGACACTTGAACTGGTGAAGATGAGGTACAAAAGTTGAAAGGTCATTTGAACAATTGTAACGAAAATATTTGTAGAAAAAGCAAAAGAAAGATCAAATGATTCAGTTGTTGCTGCTTATAGAAGTGTTCAAGTGATATGGCTTTTTTTTTATTTGGTAAATCTCCTTGTGTAGCGCCAGTCTATAAAGTCTGATGAAGGATCATACTCTTGAATATTTATAGAATTTATTCATTTGAAGCCATTTGCATACAAATGATAACCATTTGTATATATTAGGTTTGTGCAAAAATAATATCGTTTTTTGACGTATTTTTTAACGTCAGAAAACGACATTATTTTTGCACCAACCTAATAAATGATAGTTTCAACATTTCTAAACGAAGCTATTTATTTTGGCTTTCCTTTTTCCATAATTATTGGTCCTGACCTGGCATCTCAGCTTCAGTTAATTTCTCACCCCCATAAAATAATTTCTTTATGCCTTTTCTATAAATATTTTCAAGGTAATTGTACTGATTAGCTTTCCTTTTTGGTACCTCAGCTTTATGAATGTAAGAGCAGTACTAGATTGGCAGCTAGGTCTCATTGTTTTACAGTTGAAATTACTAGACATAACTGTAATTTCTATGCCAATACTTTCTTCTCTCGCACTTCTCACTTGTGGAAATTCTTCTGCTTTCCTGCATTTCAGTCAACAAACAGTTAAATAGAGTTGGGGGCTCAGTAAAAATACAATGAAGAAGGCAACTGGAAACCATTTCACTAACTTTACCAAAAATAACCATGACAATGAGCAGCATAAGATAGCGACATAAAGTACACTGGGGATAACTCCGGGGTAAGGGAAGACATCAGTGACATGTGTCACTTACCATCACCCAAGGACTGCTAAAAAATATATAGGAAAATTAACAGTGTAAAGCAGACCAAGCTCTGTAAACAACTCCTCAGCTGTTAAGACATGAACAGCTGGTGTTACTGGACATCCAACAGATGTTCACAAAATATATTAACAGAGATTTAGAATGTGAGGATACTACACAAATATGGTCATCTTGTAAATATCAAGTAAGAAATGTACACATTACATGTCAACATTCTCGGTGTATGTGAAACTAGTTGGGCAAATAACGGGTATTTTATCAGTGATGCACACAGGATAATACATGTAGGAAGAGAGAAAAATGAAAGAGAGTGAGGACTAATACTAGATAATGACATGAAAAAGTGTTATCTAGGATACTATCAATTCTTGAATAGAATTATTTTAATTAAACTGAAAGAGAATTCATGTTGCAAAATAAAAATCCTACATTTACTTTGATAAAATCCATCAGAGGACAAAACACATCAGCTAGGATAAGTTGGTAAAGAAAAGTTTTATAGTCAACTTTTTTTTCCAAACAGATTGACAATCAAGAAAACAGACATTTACATCCTGAAAACAATACAAAATTATATAAGGAGGATGAGTTCAGATGGTCAGCCTGGGAAATTTCATGGTGGTGTCAAGTGGAAGTGGTGAAACTTTAAAAATGAAAGCAAAAATAAAAGTAATTAAGCTAATGGAGGTAGGACAGTCATCTTATTTGAATTGCAAGGTTGATCAAGCTTTCACTTGTGGCTTGTAATAAGCACCATGGGTGAGCCAGCTGTGCAATCAGAATCTGATGCATAATGAGCCCACTAATTAAGCATTTAATTACCAAGACTGATTTGGAGCACACAGTGTTGAGTTGTGACTGTGATGAAGAGGAAAATGAAGAGTGTATGTGGAAAATGGGGGAAAAACATAGGCAACAGAATGCTTTCTATCTCAATGATTGGTAAATTTCTTTCAAAGTGCAGCTGAATATTATCAGTGAACACAGCCAAAACAGTTAATCTTATGATGGGCGAATGCAACAAATTGTTCCATAAGAAATAAAAGAAATAAGCATGACTGGGTAGGAAGAGTGATTCATTAGGAATTGTGCAAACAAACTGCATTCAGTAATAACTATAAACAGTGTAATATTTATATGAATATATCATTATCATTTATATGCCTTATCTCCTCAGGACATAGATGACCATTTTGCTTGTTTAACTGATTAGTTTTCTATGGCATATCAACCCCTTGCAGGTTATTTAAAGCCTTAAAATATTTTTAGAGATAAGATTTTTGGTGGGAGATAATAATAATTTAGTAATGCAAGTCTTACTAATTAACCCACAGCTGGGGAGTAAAGCTGAATCCATGCCTTCCCAAGAGTATAATGAACACAAATGGAATTGGAACTTAGCTCTCCGATTAACAATTCCAAGCCATTATTCATTACATCACTTGTACACTCAAACTTACTGCATCTGACTTGAAACAACAGAAATGTGGTTCTACAGAAGGATGCTTAGAATATTGTGAGCTGATCATGTGAACAAAAATGAAGTTCTAGAAGAAAAAAAAGACACTGATGCTTAATATCAGGAAGAGATAGTTGAAATTTCTGAGGAAAATAATGAGGAAAGAGGGCTTGGAAAGTTTCATACTCACTAGACATATTGATGGTAAAATGTGCAGAGGAAAGCAATGCACAACAAACCAGGTGAGTTTGAGAGTATGGCAGGTGAAGAAATGTTTGAGAGAGATGGCAAAATGACAAATGTTATTAAGAGCTACAAAAACAGGAAATTGTAGAGAGATGTGATCACCAATGTCCTGAAGGTATATGGTAGATAGAAGAAGAAGACATCTTTACATCATAGCTTTTGAAAAAAAAAATTTAAGCATTTAGAATCTGCATTATTTTACATTAAAAGTTCTATTACTTCTTTTGCTTTAAATTCTTCAAAAAGATTTCTTGAAGTTTGCTTGCAGATTGGCAAACAAGTCCAATCTCAGTTTGACAAGGAAGTCACTTGGAATGGTAATCTTATGATTAGACAAGATAATGGTTGCAAGAACAACCAACTTGAAAGAAGATCAGCACATCAACAGAAAGAATGACAGATTAATGAACATTTGGCTTTCACTATCCAAAAATTAACCAATGTCTTGGAGGTATTTGCTGATTACCAAAATAGCCTTTTTGAATGATGGTACTAAAGATAACATTGTCCAAAAACTCAATTAACAAAGTGACTTATTGGAAAAGGTTTTGGATTGGATGACTCAAAAAGAATTAATAAAGCTTCATTTTTTTTAATTTGTATTCATTGGGTTTTCACACCAATTGCATCCAGTGGTATCTTGTGGCATTTTAATACCAATAGAATCTCTTGGCTTTTAAAGAAAATAAAATGATAGCAAGGTTTCTCAAAACGTCAGCACTCTCCTCAGTATTATTTATTATTATTATAATGATTAAATTTTAAAACTAGTAGTAACTAATGGATTTCACTGAAGATCAAATTAGAACATATCTTCTCAGTATTCCAGCACTCTCCTCAGTATTCCTTATCATTATTTTAATCATTGAATTTCCTACCAGTTCTATCCGGGGGCTTTTGTTGAAGATCAAATGAGAACAAGATTTTTGAATACACAACAACTCTCCTTAGTATTTTTTATTACTATTTTCCTCATTGACTTTTCATTCCAGTCATATCTGGTTACTTTCACTCAAAATCAAATGAGAGCAAGTCTTCTCAATATTCTACAACACACTTCAGTATTCTTTATAATTATTTTCATCATTGACTTTTCCTACAAGTTATTACAGATAGTTTTCACAGAAGAAGAAATGAGAGCAAGTCTTCTCAATGCTCCAGGACTCTCCTCAGTATTCTTTATTATTATCTTAATCATTGACTTTTTCTATCAGTGGTATCTGGTGTATTTTACTGGAGATAAAATGACAGCAATTATTCTATTCTCAGTGTTTTTTATTATTATTAGGTTGGTGCAAAAATAATGACGCAATAATGTCGTTTTTTGCCGTTAAAAATACGTCAAAAAACGACATTATTACGTCATTATTTTTGCACCAACCTAATATTATAATCATTGATATTTACTGCCAGTATTATATCATGGATTTCTGTAAAGATTAAATAAGAGCATGTCTTCTCAATGCTCCAGGACTCTCCTCAGTATTCTTTATTATTATTTTAATCATTGACTTGTCTTACAAGTCATATCTGATGACTTTCAAATAAGATCAAATGAGAGCAAGTCTCAAAAATTGAGTACTCTCCTTAGTATTCTGTACTTTCATTTTAATCTTTGATTTTTTGCACCGGTCGTAACTGGTGGCTTTCACTGAAGATCAAATACAAGAATATCTTCTCAATACACCAGCACTCTCCACAGTATTTTTTTATTATCATTTTAATCATTGACTCTTCCTACAAGACATATCTGGTGGCTTTCACTGTGGATCAAATGACAGCATATCTTCTCAATTCTCCAGCACTCCCCTTAATATTCTTTAATATTTTGTTAATCATTGACTCTCCCGACTAGTACAATCTGGTGGCTTTCACGGAAGATCAAATTTTTGAATGCTCCAGGACTCTCCTCAGTATTCTTTATCATTATTTTAATCACTGACTTTTCTTATCTGCTGTATCTGGTGCCTTTCACTAATGATCAAATGACATCATGTCTTCTCAATACTCCAGCACTTGCCTCAATATACTATTATTATTATCTTAATTATTGAATTTCCTACCAGTCATAGTTGGTGGCTTTCACTGAAGATCAAATGAGATCATGTCTTCTCAGTCTTCTCACCATCCTCAGTATTCTTTATTATTATTTTAATCATTGAATTTTCCTGTCATCTCTGGTGAATTTCACTTAAGATCAAATGAGTTCAAGTCTTCTCAATATTCTAGCACTCTCCTCAGTCTTGATAAATATGCATGTAACTTTTAATGTTTATACTATAATTATCGAATGAGTGATGCATGTTGATTTTCTTTAATATTACAGGGAATAGAATTGATGGGCCAAGATCAAATTCCAATGGAGATAATTTGTGTTCCAATAATGCCTTTGGAGAAATCATAAATCTATCTCTCTTCTACATGAGCTATGGCTAATTTTTCCTTATTTAGTTACCTTTCTTAAAGAGAAATTCAAACCTGCAACTAAACCTGCAACTGAATTCAAACCTGCGACTAAACTTCACCCACTATACCATTTAGGTGAGGATGAAGAACATGGCTAGCAAGCCATTAGGAAGAAATGGTCTACTAAAGCATGAATGACCTTGAAAACAATTTTCTTCTACTTCTACTCTATCTTCTTCTTCTTCTTCTGCTCTTTCTTCTTCCCCTTTTCTTCATCTTCTTCTTCTGCTCTTTCTCATTCCCATTTTCTTCTTCTTCTTCTGCTCTTTCTCCTTCCCATTTTCTTCTTTTTCTTCTGCTCTTTCTTCTTCCTCTTTCTTCTTCTTCTGCTCTTTCTGCTTCCCCTTTTCTTCTTCTTCTTCTTCCTCTTCTGCACTTCTTCCCCTTTTCTTCTTCTGCTCTTTCTTCTTCCCCTTTTACTTTTTCTTCTTCTTCTTCTGCTCTTTCTTCTTCCCCTTTTCTTCTTCTTCTTCTTCTTCTTCTGCTCTTTCTTCTTCCCCTTTTCTTCTTCTTCTGCTCTTTCTTCTTCCCTTTTTCTTCTTCTTCTGCTCTTTCTTCTTCCCCTTTTTTTCTTCTTCTTCTGCTCTTTCTTCTTCCCCTTTTTTTCTTCTTCTTCTTCTCTTTCTTCTTCCCCCTTTCTTCTTTTTCTTCTGCTCTTTCTTCTTCCCCTTTTCTTCTTCTTCTTCCTCTTCTTCTTCTGCTCTTTCTTCTTCCCCTCTTCTTCTTCTTCTGCTCTTTCCCTTTCCCATTTTCTTCTTCTTCTTCTTCTTCTTCTGCTCTTTCTTCTTACCTTTTCTTCTTCTTCTTCTTCTCCTCTTTCTTCTCCCTCTTTTCTTCTTCTTCTTCTGCTCTTTCTTCTTCCCCTTTTCTCCTTCTTCTTCTACTTCTTCTGATCTTTCTTCTTCCCCTTTTCTTCTTCTGCTCTTTCTTCTTCCCCTTTACTTCTTCTTCTTCTTCTTCTTCTGCTCTTTCTCCTTCCCCTTTTCTTCTTCTTCTTCTGCTCTTTCTCCTTCACCTTTTTTTCTTCTTCTTCTTCTGCTCTTTCTCCTTCACCTTTTTTTCTTCTTCTTCTGCTCTTTTCTTTTTCCACTTTTCTTCTTCTTCTTCCATGTGATATGTCCCTTCAAGAAGTGTGCAATCATAACTATCCACTATTTCCCATCCTCTATAGTTTTTCCCATCACTCCCACTGACTGTTCTGCCATCAATTTACAAGCTAGTTAGGTAGGTTACACGCAGCTTTACCCTGTCCCTCTTGTATTCAATATATTCTCTGAGTGTCAAATTCTCTGAGACTTCTTTTCTCAAGTCTCACCAATAAAATTTGTCTCTCTCTTATTATAATTATAAGCACACTCTTTGTATCCATTTTCATAAAAACTTCATCATTACACACATGTCCCATCTATAGTATTCTGAACATCCTTCCATCAAACCAAATTATTATTTTCTCTAGTCTCACTGCCATATATAGCTGTTCAGTACTCTTTTCTTTGTTGTTGCAATTAGTGAAGGCAAAGGTGAAGACAGTCTGCAATTGCTGTCAAGAACAAACAGTGAAAATGCATATTTTAGAAAGAAAGCTGTAGTGAGCCATAGAGAATGAGCTATAATATCAGGATGGGATACAGGATAAAAGCATTAAAAATACAATATGCCTTGCATATACTGTACACCTTATAAACCTTCTTAAGGCATATTTATATGCCTAAGATTACAAAAATATATTAGAGATTCTTCTTTTAGACCATGACCAGAAAAACGACATTTTCAGTAAATCAAAAATAAAATTGCTTTATGACATATAATGAGGACAGAGGGCTTGGAGAATTTGACATTCACAGGATAAGAGAAAGCAGTGGTTTACCTATTTGGCAAGCTTTTGTTAATGGATAGCAGAATAAGAAATGGGATGGATAGAAAAAAAACAAATGTTTTAAAGAATTACAAAATTTAGCAAGTTGTGGGGAGCCATGATCACTCATATCCTGAAGGGACACGTTTTATGCAGAAGGAGAATATCAGTTCATGTTCAAAGGAACCAATGTGGTAGATATCAATCATTAAAGGGTTTTATTTAATTTTCTATTGCTCTAGTAATATTACCAAAAACAACTCTCTCATAAAGAAAGTAACAAAAGTTTATTTGATAGATGCTTCCTTTTACAAAGATGTCTTTCATTTATTTTTGTTTTATTCTAATCTTCTTTCATTTCACAGTTGGCTTTAATTTTAATCATTATCTCTGGTTTCAGCCAAGTCTCTTATTTTATGATTTTCTACCATCATCTCAAATTCAGTCACTTTCTCACCAATGTGATGTAGCCTCCCTCTGTCCTTTCTACAAATATTTTCATGGCAACTGCTCTGATTATATTTTTCCCTGGTGCCCAGACTAAGAGATTGGCATCTAGGTCCCACCAATTTACTGCTGAAATAGTTAATTGCAACTGCCACTTCTACTCCTTTTCTTGCACCTGTGGAACTCCCTTTCATTTACTTGCTTTCCTGATAACTACAATTTTAAAAACTTTAAATGCAATGTCAGTCACTATCTTCTATCTTCTTGAATCCCATTCATCCTATATCCTATTCTCATTGACCCCTATACCTAATTTTTGGCTCTCTGAAACCCACTGCGTACTAGTGGCATTCCCACCTTGCTTGGGCTGAAATGATTAAAAAATCATTCTTTTCTTCTCTCCTTTCATTTCATTTTTCAAAGTTACTTTCTCTTACTTTTCAAATTATTTTCATTCATGATAACAACATTTAGTTTTTATAGTTGTCTTTTATATCTTCATCTTGCCTTTCACATTGTTTTTATTTTAAATATTTTCATTTCTTCACTTCTTTCTTTCTTTCTTTCTTTCTTTCTTTCTTTCATTCTATATTTGTCTTTGATTTTTCTCCCTTCTTTCTTATATTTCGTATTTTATTTCTTTTCTTCTTTATTTCATTTAATATTTTTCTTTCTTTCATTCTATATTTTTAATTTTTCAGCTTCTTTCATTTTTTATATCATATTTGTCTTAACATATCTTTCCTTCCTTCTTTCATTTCCCACTCATTCCTCATTTTTTCCTTCCTTCCTTCCTTCCTTCCTTGCATTCACATCTGTTTTACTTTTCTTTTCTTCCTTTTTTCATTTCACATTCCTTCCTTCCTTCCTTCCTTCCTTCCTTCCTTTCACATCAGTTTCACTTTCTGTTTCTTTCCTTCTTTCATTTCCCTATGTTCCTCACTTTTTTCTTCCTTCCTTCCTTCCTTCCTTCCATTCTCATCTGTTTTACTTTTCTTTTCTTCCTTTTTTCATTTCACATTCCTTCCTTCCTTCCTTCCTTCCTTTCACATCTGTTTTACTTTCTGTTTCTTTCCTTCTTTCATTTCCCTATGTTCCCCACATTTTTCTTCCTTCCTTCCTTCCTTCCTTTCACATCTGTTTCACTTTCTGTTTCTTTCCTTCTTTCATTTCCCTATGTTCCTCACTTTTTTCTTCCTTCCTTCCTTCCTTCCTTGCATTCACATCTGTTTTACTTTTCTTTTCTTCCTTTTTTCATTTCACATTCCTTCCTTCCTTCCTTCCTTCCTTCCTTCCTTTCACATCAGTTTCACTTTCTGTTTCTTTCCTTCTTTCATTTCCCTATGTTCCTCACTTTTTTCTTCCTTCCTTCCTTCCTTCCTTCCATTCTCATCTGTTTTACTTTTCTTTTCTTCCTTTTTTCATTTCACATTCCTTCCTTCCTTCCTTCCTTCCTTCCTTTCACATCTGTTTTACTTTCTGTTTCTTTCCTTCTTTCATTTCCCTATGTTCCCCACATTTTTCTTCCTTCCTTCCTTCCTTCCTTTCACATCTGTTTTACTTTCTGTTTCTTTCCTTCTTTCATTTCCCTATGTTCCTCACTTTTTTCTTCCTTCCTTCCTTCCTTCCTTCCTTCCTTCCATTCTCATCTGTTTTACTTTTCTTTTCTTCCTTTTTTCATTTCACATTCCTTCCTTCCTTCCTTCCTTCCTTCCTTTCACATCTGTTTTACTTTCTGTTTCTTTCCTTCTTTCATTTCCCTATGTTCCTCACTTTTTTCTTCCTTCCTTCCTTCCTTCCTTCCTTCCTTCCTTCCATTCTCATCTGTTTTACTTTTCTTTTCTTCCTTTTTTCATTTCACATTCCTTCCTTCCTTCCTTCCTTCCTTCCTTCCTTCCTTTCACATCTGTTTTACTTTCTGTTTCTTTCCTTCTTTCATTTCCCTATGTTCCCCACATTTTTCTTCCTTCCTTCCTTCCTTCCTTCCTTCCTTCCATTCACATCTGTTTTACTTTTCTTTTCTTCCTTTTTTCATTTCACATTCCTTCCTTCCTTCCTTCCTTCCTTTCACATCTGTTTCACTTTCTGTTTCTTTCCTTCTTTCATTTCCCTATGTTCCCCACATTTTTCTTCCTTCCTTCCTTCCTTCCTTCCTTCCTTCCTTCCATTCACATCTGTTTTACTTTTCTTTTCTTCCTTTTTTCATTTCACATTCCTTCCTTCCTTCCTTCCTTCCTTCCTTCCTTCCTTTCACATCTGTTTTACTTTCTGTTTCTTTCCTTCTTTCATTTCCCTATGTTCCTCACTTTTTTCTTCCTTCCTTCCTTCCTTCCTTCCATTCTCATCTGTTTTACTTTTCTTTTCTTCCTTTTTTCATTTCACATTCCTTCCTTCCTTCCTTCCTTCCTTCCTTTCACATCTGTTTCACTTTCTGTTTCTTTCCTTCTTTCATTTCCTTATGTTCCCCACATTTTTCTTCCTTCCTTCCTTCCTTCCTTCCTTCCTTCCTTCCATTCACATCTGTTTTACTTTTCTTTTCTTCCTTTTTTCATTTCACATTCCTTCCTTCCTTCCTTCCTTCCTTCCTTCCTTTCACATCTGTTTTACTTTCTGTTTCTTTCCTTCTTTCATTTCCCTATGTTCCTCACTTTTTCCTTCCTTCCTTCCTTCCTTCTTTTCTTTTCCCACCTGTTTTATTTTCTCTTTCCTTCTTTCATTTTCCTATGTTTCTCACTTCCCCTTTCTTCCTTCCTTCTTTTGTTTCCAAATTCTCACCTCCTATCCTTCCTTTCCTTCTTTTTTATATTTGCTTTTTCCTTCCCCACTACATTCTATCTTTCATATTTTTCCTTTATTTTCTCCTCTTTTTTATCTTTCAATTCATGTTTGTATTTATATTTTCTTTCTTTCTTCTTTTTCCTTCTTCTTTCCCACATTTTCCCCTACTGATAAACACTTTTTTCCATTATATCTGTTCTCTATTTCCTTTTTCCTTCCACATGCATATCTAAATTTTCTTTGTTTTCTCTTTCTTCTTTTATTTTTTATTTCCATCATCTAACATCATTGTTTTATACTTTATTTTCTTCTTTTTCCCATTAGTCATTTCTTATTTTCCTTCCATTTTTCCCATTTTATATATTCTTACTTTTCTTCATTTCTTTCCTTCTTTTATCTTTTATTTAGTCCATTACTATATCCCTTCTTCATTTCCCGTCATATTCTGACTTCCTTCTTTCCTCCATGAATGCTGTCTTTCTTTTTCCATTCTTTTTGATTTCTTTCAAATATTTCATCCTTTTTTCTTCCTTAGTATCTTCTTTCTTTTCTTCTTCTATTCATTCCTTTACTCATTTGTTCTTTTTTCCTTCCATTCTATTATATTTAGATTTTTCTTTCTTTATTTCACATACATCATTTTTTTCTTTCTTTTTTATTATTCCTCCATTTTTAAACTTCTTTCTTTTCCCTTTTTGCTTTTTTTTTCTATTCTAAGTCCCTTTCCCTTATGTTTCTCTTTTTCATTTTCCTTCTTTTCTTCCTTCTCCTTTCTTTTTTTCCGTTTTAAAATCCATCATATTTTTGTTTTCTCTTTTTCAATTCTTATTTTCTATTCCTTCTTTTTTCTATTCCTTTTTAGCTGTTTCTATTTTATCTTTCGTTATCCTGTTTTTTCCTGTTTTTTCTTTCTTTTCCATTCTACTTTCCTTCCTATCTTTTCTTTCTCTTTTCTATTCTTTCTTCTTTTCTATTCTTTTTTTTCTTTATTTCTGTCTTTCATTCTTTCTACTTCCATTTTTATTTTATTGCTCCCATTTTTATTTTTCCTTCATTTCCATTTTCTTTCTTTCTCTCTTTGTTTGTTTGTTTGTTTCTTTCTTTCTTTCTTTCTTTCTTTCTTTCTCATTCCTTTTTTTCTATTCTCTTTTACCTTTTCTATTTTATCTTTCTTTTCCCTGTTTTTTCTCTTTTTTCTTTCTTTCCCATTCTACTTTCCGTCTTATATTATCTTTCACTTTTCTATTCTTTCTTTCTTTCCTATTTTATTGCTTCTTTCTCATTTTTACTTCCTTTCGTCTTTTCTCTTCACACATTTTTTTCTTTTGCACTGCTGTACTTATTTTAATTTCCTTCATTTCTCTTCTTTCTTTCTTTCATTCTTTCACATTCTTCATTCTTTTTATGTTCCAGTTATTTCTTTCTTTTCCATTCTATCTCCCTTTCTACTTCTCTTCTCCTCATCCTTCTCCTCATCCTTCTCCCATCTTTCCCCTCTTTTATGCGATTCTTTTCTTCCTTACTCTTTTTATTACAGATAATTTTTTTCTGTTTACATTTAACTTGCACAACAGAACTTGCTTCCCTATTTTTTCAAGTGAATGACTTTACACCCACTAATAAATCAACTAATTGTACGAGAGCAGTAAGAAATCTTCCTCAATTTTGGGGCCTTTTCTTTTACTTTACTTCCTTTTGTTATTGCTTTTCTTTTGACAAACCAATCTTTATTTATTTTAGGGTTATTGATTTGTCAATTAATTAAAACTCGTTAGGAAAAGTAAGAAAACAAAGGTTACAAAGCAACAACAGAAACAATACCAACAATATAATGAAGCAATCATTTCCTAAACTACCAACTGTTTCTCTTGGCATCTATTATCAGCTTTTTAGCAAGACGAAAAACAAATTATATCTTGTAGTGATTTCAAATAAAAGTGAGAAAGAAGCTAAAAGTTGAACAAAAAACAGAAAATGTTTTCTTCGAGCAGACTGAAATGAATGTATGGCTTGCAATATGTAAAGGCTGAAGTACATCGTACAAAGCCATATTTCATTAACAAAAATGCACTTTAGAGAGTTTAACACAACTACGTCAATCTCAGTAAAATCTGATTAAAAAATTTGATATTTGAATGTCATCATCCCTATTTCTATATCACAACCAAATCTTTCCATCTCACCCACTGTCACCTTCTGACCATACTATCTGCAACACTCCATATTTCTCAGCCAACTATCACTGTGGCAAACCTACTTTCTAAATCTCATCTTATTTGTTTCTCACCCAACTATCAACATGGCCAAACTATATTCTGCATCTCACTCTTATGTATTTTTCACCCAACTATCAACATGGCAAACCTACTTTGTGCATCTCAACATATGTATTTCTCACCCAACTATCAATATGTCCAAACTACATCCTACATCTTACTCTTATGTATTTTTCACCCAACTATCGACATGGCAAACCTACTTTGTCCATCTCAACATATGTATTTCTCACCCAACTATCAACATGACCAAACTACATCCTACATCTTACTCTTATGTATTTTTCACCCAACTATCAACATGGCAAACCTACTTTGTCCATCTCAACATATGTATTTCTCACCCAACTATCAACATGACCAAACTACATCCTACATCTTACTCTTATGTATTTTTCACCCAACTATCAACATGGCAAACCTACTTTGTCCATCTCAACATATGTATTTCTCACCCAACTATCAATATGTCCAAACTACATCCTACATCTTACTCTTATGTATTTTTCACCCAACTATCAACATGGCAAACCTACTTTGTCCATCTCAACATATGTATTTCTCACCCAACTATCAATATGTCCAAACTACATCCTACATCTTACTCTTATGTATTTTTCACCCAACTATCAACATGGCAAACCTACTTTGTACATCTCACCTAATGTATTTCTCACCCACCTATCGACATGGTCAACTTACTTTCTGCATCTCACCTTATGTGTTTTCACCCAACTATCAACATGGCCAACCTACCTTATACATCTCAACATATGTATTTCTCACCCAACTATCAACTTGGTCAAACTACATTTTGCATTTCACTCTTATACATTTTTCACCCAATTATCTAAATAGCCAACCAACTTTCTGCATCTCACCTTATGTATTTCTCACCAAAGTAACAGTATTTTGTGCAAAATTTATTAACTGCATAAAAGACTATCTCATCAACAAGATGCATAAAATCCATGGACAGGATATTAGGGAAAGAAAAAAAATACTTGAGAACAGGAACAAATTCATCAGGGAAGTTTTCTACAATGAAAGAGGACAACAAGCAATACACAAAAATATTGAAGGACCAGAAATATTAAAATCTGAAATGAAATCATCATTTGGAAAATTGAACAGAAACAAACAAGCCAGATGATATGAAGTTGTAATACAGATGCTGGCAGCCTTAGATGATTTCAGTATTGACATGATTAGTTACATAATAACGGAAACATATTGCAAAACATAAATAGATCTATTTTCATAATACTACTGCGAAACTAGGTGCAAAATGAATGTGAATGTCATTGGAGAATCAGCCTAATAATGAATCAGATAACAAAACTTATGAAAATAATTCTGATGACTACTGTACACGTTCCAATGGATAAATTGTCATCTGATCTACGCAAAAATTAAAATAACACTGACATCTGATTTCAACAGATATGTTTATCGAAATTGCACAAAAATATCCTGAAATACTAAAGAGTGAATTTATTCAATAAAATTGCCATTTGCTGGATGAATTCAGAACCTTCAGTATCTCTTCTGGATGGTCTCCTTGATGAAAGCTTCCATAATCCTTGCCCTCAGGTCATCTTTGGTGTTAGAAGGAGTTTTGCTGGACTCAACTGCACCTCATACATGATAATGAAGTTTGTGGTAGTCTGGAGAGTTAGGTGGCCAGATGTAAAGGATTGTGTGGGTGCTGAAATTGTCTGACCTCCATGACTGGGTTCTCCTGCATCTGTGGCATAGTGAGGATTCCTGTTGCCAGACATAGTGTCTTCCAGCAAAGGCAGCATTATTTCCTCAATGCAATTGATGTAGGACTCTACATTTTATCTGAGGCCCTCACCTTGGGAGTTCTTTTCTTATCAGAATGACCTAGTAAGTTTTTTGAGCTGCTGTACCTTCATAATCACCATTAAATTCATGTGACTCTTTCTGAATCCTCTGAACTGTCCTCAGATTGACACCCAATCACTCTGAACATGTTTGTATTGGAACTTCTGGTGCGAATGCCAAGCAGTACATCATGCTTTTTCCAAATTTCTGGCAGAGTGAATTGCATCAAGGTGCTCTTTTCTCCCCATATGGTGCCCCACTGACACTACTATACTATGCATTTGAAAATATCTAAAACAAACAACGTGTGCCTGTGAAAATTAAAACTATAACATGGTGAAACATTACCCATCGCACCCTGTGTATATTTCTCCTCTCCTATATATCTGCGGCTCTCACTCCTATCTACTTCTCAACTTATTGTTTACTTCTTACACAACTACATGCCTCTCACCCAACTATCAGCCTCTTACCCAACTATCTGACTCTCACCCAACTATCAGCCACTCACCCAACTTCCTGACTCTCATGCTCCTATCTTCCCTTCATCTTACTGTATATGACTCTCCCAACTTTCTGCCTCTCCCCTAATCTTTACCTACATTTCACCTTATTATTTTCTTCTTGCTCATTTTTAAGCATCTCCCCCTTACTATAAACCACTCCCTCAACGATCTGCCTCTCACCCAACTATCTACCTCTTAGCTAATTATCTGCCTCTCACCCTCCTATCTGCATTTTGCCTTATTGAATACTTCTCATCCTAATATCTGCATCTCACCCAACTACATATCTCACACCTAACTATCTATCTCTCTCGTTCCATGTGCATCATACTTTATCGTTTAATTCTCATCCAACTATCTGCTCTCACCCACCTATCAACCTCTCACCATCCAATCCCCTTATTGTATATTTCTTCTTTCCCTCTAACACTACTATCTGCCCTTACTATAATCCACTTGCTCAACTATCTGACTCTCACACAACTATCAGCCTCACACCCAACTTGAACGAGGGTGACTGAATCTTCCTTTCATGGGAACTGCTACCAAACACGTCCGAGCATGATGGTTGGGACGTGAGAAAAGAACGATTGTCTCCTTTCCAGAAGTGGGGTTTCCTTTTGCATCATGGGAAAATTAAATTCTTTATTTTTGTTATAATTATTTTATTTATTATTTTATTTTCATTCTCCTAAAGCCACACCCCTTAATAATAGACAAAGCATTGCAAGCAACTTGCAATCGCTATTTCCATGGAAAGTGAACTACATTCTTTAGTTCCTACCATTTCTAACATTCACAACTCAGATTCACTATGCAATATAACCATTAAAGAATCACCGTCATTATGTTCGTATTTCATTAGTGAGAAATAAGTTCCATTGAAACAGCTTCTCCTAATCCACTGTTTTATAGAATCAACTCTACCCAGTATAATCTTAACCTGTTCAAGTTTAGGGTTAGCCATTATCTTTCCCATATACCCTCATAAGCTGCACCTTTTACCTCTTAGTTTTATTACTTACATAAAAAACTCCTTCAGTAACATTCTACCTTGAGTGGCTCTTGTGTGGAATATAGTGGAATTTATGGTTTGTAACATGACAGGAAAATTTTATACGGAAATTTGTTGTTAATATTTTATACAAAACTTTTATAGAAAATGTCTTTTACTTTCTTTTAATATTTTTGATTTTATTCTTGTTTTGGAATTTCTTGGATTGCGATCTCATAAGGAAGTTTTATAGGTCATAGGACCATTTTATAGAGAATAGCTTTTAATCTTTTTAGTATTTATCTTGGACAATATACAATAATTCTTTGAGGTTCCTGTTTTATTCTTGTTGTGGAATCAGTTGACTCATTGAATTGTAATATTAGGGGGAAAATTTTATGGGAAATTTCATGGGAAAATTTCATAGGAAGATTTTATAGGAAAACTTTAGGTGAAAATTTTATATATCTTTTAACATTTTAATATTCATCTTGGAAAGTTTACAATAATTCTTTGAGTATTTTATTTTATTCTTTCTGTAGAATCAGTGAAATCCTTGGATAATTTATAGGAAAATTTCTATAAAATTTCCTATAAAATGTTTTTTTCATAGAAAATTGCTTTTACTTATTTTTATATTCATCTTGGAAAACTCACTTTTCTGATTTTATTCTTTCTATGGAATCAGTAAAATCCTTGGATTGTGGCATCATGGGAAAACTGGAAAAAAAATGATATATTCTGAGCAGACATAAAGGAACTTTATACAAACTAGTAACTATGAAACTCCTTGAAAAACCTTCTACACAAATGCTGTCTTTGAACTGTTTGAAAAAAATATCAAAAAACATGAAAGAAAAAGAGAAGAAAATAAAATCAAAAATTAATTCTGCCAACAAAGATGTAAAGAATTTCAATAGATAAGCTGACAATAAAGTCATTTTACTTTTCTGTTTTTTTAGTTGTTTTTTTTTGTTATTTTCACCTCATCCAATGATATCTTCATTTTAAATTAAATATACTCAAAAGAAATCAGACAAAAACTTGCCTTTACAGTTCAATGAATTTTTCAACGGACTGTCAATAATTCCAGCATAGAAATTTTTTGTTTTCTGCTATGTTGCAAACGAGTCCAAAAGTAGACATTCTTTTTTATTTTACTCTTTCTCTTCAAGCATGATACATTTATTTATCGCATCTTTTGGCTCTGAAACAGCATTTTCACACAGCCTCATTCTGACTTTTGCTGTCTATTACAAATTAGATAAACCATACTACAAGGGAGAAGACGATTCTAGCCTTTATTCAATCTATCAGATAATATTATGCAAATCAATGTTTTCACAATAAATTCATATTAACCATCTAACATTGAAGAATTTTCAGTAAATAGGTATATAATAATTATACAATGTATATTTCAGCCTATAATATTTGATTTTATTAGATATATGGAGTTTGAAGAATCATTTTTATGTGAGTTTCTTTGATGAAAATCTGTCCTTATTAAATGATAACATAAGGCTTGGAATTTTTATTACCATTTACTCTCAATGGGTCTATGGTATGTGACCCCTGTTGCACCCCTGACCCAGTTCAACATACACACTGTACATTTTCCATCTGCAGTTTGGGGAAAACTGCACAAATCATCTCTGGGGCTGTTGTTTATATATCTCTCTGTATGATATTCATGTTCTCATACTTTTAATAATGGACGCATGTCTGAAGTCATATACTTCTGTATTCGGTGGCCAGGCATAGCCACAGATCAACCATATTGCAGACCAGGCTTCCTTAACGTCTGGTGTAGGCTACATGCAATGTCTATTCTGGTATTATAATACGTTTCAAATAGCCATCTGGTGGCATAGCTAGAATGTATGTCACCCAGGGTACAGTATGTGTCACCTGAGGATGTCTTTGAATTTGCCACTCCTCCCTCTACCTCTGACACAGCACAAAAGATGCAACATATTGCACAGTGACTCTCTCTTATATATATATATATATATATATATATATATATATATATATATATATATTATTATTATTAAAGACATTTTTTTTTTATGTTTAACATTCTTTTTATAGATACAAGAATGTTAAACATAAAAAAAAATGTCTTTAATAAATTGTCGGACTTTGTCCATTTCTTAATATATATTATGTAAACTATTAACGAGACCAAACGATAAAAAGTAGAGCAACATATACCCTCAAATGAGCTTTTGTCAAGGAAAATAACTGAATTTTACATGATAACAACCAAGATATGTCTCCCATACACAGCACTGATATGGTATTAAAAATTGCACCCTAGGTTCATTCACATGTTTCACGTTTATCAACAATGATAAAAAAAAGACATGAATGCATCACTGGGTAATGTTTATTGTTCAGCCAAGATAACAATCTCTACATGTGTCATGATTTAAGTTACTCGAATTCAAAAACGTCCTTCAACCATGAGTAGTGACCTGACATTAAAATCACTTTTATTTTAATATAGGCTTATACAAGAGACCCAAAAGCGCTTCTCCCATGAAACAATTGTTCCAGGGTCAGGGTGCTTGCCTGCCTCTAGTTATGCTACTGTAACCATCTTTGAGACAGCTTCATAATTCTATTAAACCAGAACTTAGCATCAATCTGGGTGATAAACTGTTCTATATTGTTCTGACAGGCTGCCAGAGGATAGGAACATTTTCTCATTAAGAAACATTTGTAGAATTGAAATAAGCTGTTGCGGAAATGAAGAATGGATAACCTGGAAGGTAGAACTTGTCATTGTTGTTGTTACTGCTGAAGAGGTTAACTTCTTTGAGGAAAAGTAAATACATTGTATTTGGGTAAATAAATGTATAATTTATTCATATATATACAAAGCCAGTATACTACCCTGTTGTTGTTGTAAAAGGTGACAGAGTGGGGAAGGAAGAAAGAAAGAGAATGTTGGTCATGGCTGTCAGCTGATGTTTTGTGTAAATGGCAGTGGTGAAGGATGAAAGTTAAAAAGTATTGTGTTCAGTGTGTCTGCTGCCTCCTTGACCAGCCTCTGCGTGTTGACATCTCAACCAGGTCTCTCACTCTGTTTCACTCTGTACTTTGTGGTGTTGAATCAGGGAATTTTATATCCATTGTATTGGCTCCAAATCAGTTTGGGTCTTTTAGCAGAAGTTATTTCTACTGGCTAATATATAAAGTTCAATTTTTTCATTTAATACCAAAAACATGCATCGAGTCATGAGGCACAGAGACACATTTTCCCATTCTGCCTTGCGTTGTCGAGTAGTCAACATCTGGTTTAGTGTAACAGATATAACAAAGCATTAACCCAAATGTGTAAGATCAGATGAATACACTGGGCATAGCAGAACATTCTAGACAAGCTGTATGTAGCAGAACACCCTAGACAAGCTGAATGTAGCAGAACATCCTAGACAAGCAGAATGTAGCAGAACACCCTAGATAAGCTGAATGTAGTAGAACATCCTAGACAAGATGAATGTAGTAGAACATCCTAGACAAGCTGAATGTAGCAGAACACCCTAGACAAGCTGAATATAGTAGAACACCCTAGACAAGCTGAATGTAGCAGAACATCTTAGATAAGCTGAATGTCGCAGAACACCCTAGACAAGCTGAATGTAGCAGAACACCCTAGAAAAGCTGAATATAGTAGAACATCCTAGACAAGCTGAATGTAGTAGAACATCCTAGACAAGCAGAATGTAGCAGATCACCCTAGATAAGCTGAATGTAGTAGAACATCCTAGACAAGATGAATGTAGAAGAACATCCTAGACAAGCAGAATGTAGCAGAACACCCTAGACAAGATGAATATAGTAGAACATCCTAGACAAGCTGAATGTAGTAGAACATCCTAGACAAGCTGAATGTAGCAGAACACCCTAGACAAGCTGAATGTAGCAGAACACTCTAGACAAGCTGAATGTAGTAGAACATCCTAGACAAACTGTAGCAATTTCAGTTGGGTCCTTGCAGCAATAAAGGAGCATTTTCACTCTTAACATGTAAAATTCTCAACCCACAAATGCATCATATAGTAAGGTGAATTAAATGTCACCTTTACAGAAAATGTACATATATATCATAAATTGCAGTCACGTGTGAAATAATATTGTGAGATCAAATGTTAACTATTGAAAATGCTGTAAATTTTTTATCAAAATTGATATTTACAGTGGTAGTAGTAATGGCTCATTTGATATCAGGAAACATTTGTCATTTCTTAGACAAGCTGAATGTAGTAGAACATCCTAGACAAGCTGAATGTAGGAGAACACCCTAGACAAGCTGAATGTAGTAGAACATCCTAGACAAGCTGAATGTAGCAGAACACCCTAGACAAGATGAATGTAGCAGAACACCCTAGACAAGATGAATGTAGCAGAACACCCTAGATAAGCTGAATGTAGCAGAACACCCTAGACATTCTGAATGTAGTAGAATATCCTAGACAAACTGTAGCAATTTCAGTTGGGTCTTTGCAGCAATAAAAGTGCATTTTCACTCTTAACATGTAAAATTCTCAATCCACAAATGCAGTGGTAGTAATAATGGCTCATTTGATATCAGGAAACATTCACCATTTCTTTACCAATCCACCAGTACTGCTTTTCGTTTATTAAACAGTTTTTCAGGAAACTTTTTTTTCAAGTTTAGTAACTGTTATTTCCAGTACTGATGGGAGTTTCCTTCCTCACCTTTTGATTGAAGTAGTGTGGAAATGCAACATCTTATGTCATTATTTTTTCCCCTCAAATTACATTATGAGCTATCCATTTTACTTATTACTGTTGTTAGAAGTCTACAAGTGATGTGGTTTCTATTAGTTGGTACAGTTCTTTGTTTGTGATTATGTAGCACCGATCGACAAGGTTAAAAAAGGATGGTCTTTAATAAGAATTACATGCTTCATATGCTCAAAGTTATTTTTGACCATTGATCTAAGAAAGTAAATGTATCCAGCTGGTAGTTTAGATACACTATATAGGCCGAAAGTTTAAAAGAATTAGCTAAAACTCGATGGTTTCATTCTTTTTCAAAACTAATTAATGAGCTTATTTCAGGCCAAACTGACTTTCTCTTCCTGAAGGGTTCTATTATATTTTTTTAAATCATTCCACTCCAAGCAAGGTGCTAAATTGAGGGAAATTAAGGTTACGGAGAAGAAAAAAAATGAAAAAAGCAGGCTCCAAGGAGCCACGAAATGGTTATGGTTGCATTTAAATATTGGAAGATCATAGTTGACAGGAAGGCAAGAAAGTTGGAAGAGAATTCCACAGGCAAGAGGTGCATTCAATAATAATAATGATAATAAAACTAAACCATTATTATCAAAATTTTCCTTGAAATTGTAGCCATTTTTGACTAATCTTCAATACTGGCCAATGGCAATATTAGGGCTGGTAGATTTTAAAATCTCGGTAACACCTTTTTTAAAAATATTGGATACCATGCACCAACGAGTTAAAGTTTCAGTATCTAAGCTTAGTAGAAGTATGTCCCTAGACGCAGTCTTCATCTATTTTGTTGTCCAATTCATTTGATTTACCTAATGGATGTCTTTTAACAGAGACCTTGTTTTCAGTTTCACATGTTTTCCACTTGATTTAGTACCTAAAATATTGTGCTTTTTCACACTCTGTTGATGGGACACTATTGAAAAATTTTATGGCATGACAAAGATAGACATTTTATAACTTCTGATAAGAATCAAAAAATCTTATCTGCTATGCGTAGCATTTCCTTAGGATTTTCAATGAATTTCTTCACAGTTCAATGATAACTGCGAAAAAGTTTTGTATGCTCTGAAGTTAATAAACATTTCTCTTTATTCATCAAGTATCACAACACATATGCAAATCTGAATCATGGAAATGGCTGCTGCTTATTTATATCTATGGAAAACTATCTGACTTTTATCCTAACAGCAGATCATCCATCTGCAACAATGAGAAATATTGAAATGTAATATTTGAGGCTGCCTTAACTGGTTATGTCTTTCTGAACTTAATATGTGTAGCTACTATGAGATAGTCATTGTAATTCTTGCATCCATGATTGCATATATATATAATCCAGTTCCCACTCCTCCTCATACTTTCGAACAGGTGTAGATGTTTATCCTTTGTTTGCTGTGTTTATGACTGAGTTCCTTCTAAAATCTTTTAATTCCAGTAGTACATTGCATCATAGTGACATTAATGGCTTGCTTGAGGAGAATTGTTTAAAACCATATATATATATATATATATATATATATATATATATATATATATTACACACCCATACATATATAAATATATATATATATATATATATATATATATACATATATATATAATTATTTATTCAAAAATTATAACAGAAATATGTTATAAAATCACTACAAAAGTAGCCATTTTGTTTCAACACTTCTGGTGTCTTATCAAGTGATGGTGTTGAATGTAGAAAATATATAGTCTGGGTCACACTCCTCCACAGCCTTTTGAACAGGTGTAGAGGTTTATTGTAGACGTTTCTTTTTTTTGTTTAGGATTGAATTTTTGGTTATCGCTAAAGTTTTTTCATTCTCTTTCATAGCCAGTAGCCACTTGTGCCTTAGTAGCATTATTGCCTTGCTTAAAGTGAATTGATTAAACACACAAATACACACATATATAGATATATATAGATATATATGTATATATTTAAATATATTTAAACAAGTTTCTGGAGCTAGACCAAGATAAGATAATCTTTAAGACAGGGATCACAATTTATTTCTAAAATAAGATACAATAGTATCATATATATATATTAGGTTGGTGCAAAAATAATAACATAATAATGTCGTTTTTTGACGTTAAGAAATACGTCAAAAAACAACATTATTACGTCATTATTTTTGCACCAACCTAATATATATATATATATATATATATATATATATATATATAGAAAATTAATGGATTTATTTTTAATCGGTCTTTTTTATTACTTCAACTGTTAATATAGATAGTGTATATTCATAGTTGAAGTAAATATCCTATTTTTATTATCACTTTATGCAATGCGTATTCAAGAAATCTTAATAATGAAAATGTGCTCTATAGTTAAAATCAAACCTTCAACCCTCTTTCTAGGAGAAACCATCATTTGCTCCAACAAGCTTTACTACTCAGCTATGAAGAGCTTTGCACATAGCACATAGCAAATTTTACCAGAATTTGACAATTACTGACTGAATTGCCATTTTCGTGGTGGTGGTCATGGTGGTCGTGGTGGTGTTATTATTGTTGTTGTTGTTGTTTTTGTTTTTGTTGTTGTTGTTGTTGGTGGTGGTGGTGGTGTTGGTGGTGATGATGATGATGATAATCATTTTCAAACCAGATCAAAGATCTATCAGATATAAATGACTACCCAGCAGACTAAATTGCACTTCAAGCCTTTTGTTTATTAATACAAAGCTCTTACCATATAGCTATTCCCTTAAGCAAATCAACAACAACTTACTGGAAAGTGGATGCAAAATAATTACCTGTTGTGTGAGTTCTTAAGAGAAAAAAGAAAAATTAAAAATTACCTAGCCAACTTGGTTCCATTCAATGCAGCAGACTAATGTCTTCAGAACTCCCTGATTGATTGATCTTGGACAAAAATAATGAAAAATTTGTTGGCACTAACATCATCTGTCTTTTCTGTTTTGTATCAGATTGAGCAGGTCAAAAACAGATGTATCATTCTGATGACAGCCATACCTAATATAGTGCTGTTATTCTCAGCCAGATCAGTTCATCATGAAAAAAAAATAATTACACACTTTGCCCCATCATCAGAGAAGTCGAGGAAGAATCTATAAAAAAACAATCACAATAAATAAATTTATCAGAGCCAATTACAGAATGGAAAATATTAATGAAAAACAGAAAAACAGCAAATGGAACAAGAGTCTACACTGCAATGAATGCAACAAGCTAAACCCAATGGGAATATAAAAGCAGATATGAATGGGGAAGAACTGGTAATTATGCAAACAATTTGGGTTCAATCATATAGGAAATCTGCATGAGCAATACAAGATCTTTTTTTAACATGCCATATAATGACATGACATTGACAATCATGGCTCTCCACAAATTGCAATGTTTGTCTTCTTACTATCTGACTTTGTTCCTGTTCTGCTATCCTTTTGCACAAGTATATTAGTTAGGTCTTCCTCAATCTCTCTTACCATCAATATATCCTGTGAGCATCAAATTCTCCAAGCCTTATTTCTTCATTATATATCTGTTTTTGATAATATGTATCAACGTTCTTTTGGCTTACATTAATTGCACAACTTCCTCATTGCTCAAATGTTCCACCCATAGCGATCTCCAAATTCATGTGTAGAAGCACATATTAGTTGCCTCTAATCCTCTTAATTAGTGATTAATTATCTAATGTCCAATACCATATAGAATTTATAACAGTTGAGCACTTTGGAACAAGGTAATTTCCTAAGAAAATAAGAATAAAAAGATCCCAGGATGGTAGACTTCGGTTGGCAAACTACAGCCTACAGATGGGTAGATGTATAACATTCCAAAGCATACACCCTACTACCCAGCCCAGTATTATTTGGGGCTAGTCTGTTTTATATCCAGGGAAGAGTTAGGCTATATATACGTATACAATGTGTTATGCTATATCAGTTAATCAATTATGTGCCAATCATGATACACACTTGGACAATCATGTATCTTTCAATACATGACTGATGAGGCAGATTTTTGCCTGCAGTAGGTTGCCATTTCTTTCTGCAGTAAACCAGTTGCTAACCAAGGCTATAGAACCTGGTCTATCCTGCTATTTACCAATAGCTGGAGGGAGAAGAAGAGTATTCATAACTTTCCCAACAATATTAGCACATGTGAATTTAATGGATTCAATTGGAATTTGAACTCGGCTCTCTGATTCTTCAGTCCAAGACGATATCCATTACTCCACCGTGTATACCCCTCTAAAATATATGGTTGATTGTTTTTGTTTAGCAGCATATCATCATCTCTGTGGGTCATTTAATGTCAAAATCTAAATATTTTGTATACGATTTCATTTTTGGTGGGGAAGATAATAATGGTTTTAGTATGTCAGTCAGTTATTTGCCATGTGTGATACACGCTTAGGCAATCATCTATCTTTCAATACATGACTGATGAGGCAGATTTTTTT
>OZ010605.1:30874720-30879720 GCA_963932145.1 Acanthosepion lycidas
TTAACACCATTTTCACTAACTATAGTGGTCTTATAGACCACATTTTCAGCCAAAGAGTTGCTTTTAAGTGGGTATTCCATCATTACATATATTTATCTTGTTTGCTATATTGGATTATTCTCTCTGAATAAAATTATAGGCAGTATGATTTTTAAAAGGCTCACTCTCTTTTCCCTTTGAATTTTAGAACAACTCTGTGCTCTTTTTGCTTCCTGCCACAAGACACATGTCATGTATATACTTGAGAATCATCAACTGAAAATGATGTTGAACTATTGATAACTTCAATGATAAAATTTCTTTCTTTCCTTCAGTCAGTTATGTTCCATGCGTGATGCACACTTAGGTGATGATGTATCTTTTGGTAAATGACTGATAAGGCAGATTTTTTCCTGCAGTAGGCTGCCATTTCTTTCTGCGGTAGACCAGTTGCCATCTAAGGCTAAAGTGAAGCAATGGATTTGACTGAGAATTCGAACTTGGTTCTCTAATTCCTCAATTTGCACTGCCATCCCTTACTCCACCATCCCTTCCTTATTTCCTTACTTTTCTGTAATCATGTTTTGTTAATACATTTATTAATTGTCTCGTTTTCATTGCTTGGACTCACACAACTCAGCAAAATATTGTTTGCAGGACAAATAATACCAGGAATCTTAAAATAATAATTCTTTCTGTTCAGACAGCTAACCATTATTATTGGCCAGCATTTCACTTACTTGATTGGTGATCATCTTTTCAATAATATTAATTTAAAATTATTATCAGTGCATTTACATTATAAATATAATAGCCATATTCTTACACTAATACTGCTTTTATTAGGTTTTCTTTTGAAGTTTAACGTAAAAAGACGACATTATTTTTGCACTAAACTAATATTCCTGACCACTGAGAGTGTCTTTCTTTCAGGTTTTCTGTGTACTTTTATAGAAACATTAATAGCAATTAATTTACATTATAAATATAATAGCCCTATTCTTACACTAATACTGCTTTTATTAGGTTTTCTTTTGAAGTTTAACGTCAAAAAACAACATTATTTTTGCGCCAACCTAATACTCCTGACCACTGACAGTGTCTTTCTTTCAGGTTTTCTGTGTACTTTTATAGAAAAATTAATAGCAATTAATTTACATTATAAATATAATAGCCCTATTCTTACACTAATACTGTTTTTATTGGGTTTTCTTTTGAAGTTTAACGTCAAAAAAAGACATTATTTTTGCACCGACCTAATACTCCTGACCACTGACAGTGTCTTTCTTTCAGGTTTTCTGTGTACTTTTATAGAAAAAATTACTAGCAATTAATTTACATTATAAATATAATAGCCCTATTCTTACACTAATACTGCTTTTATTGGGTTTTCTTTTGAAGTTTAACGTCAAAAAAAGACATTATTTTTGCACCAACCTAATACTCCTGACCACTGACAGTGTCTTTCTTTCAGGTTTTCTGTGTACTTTTATAGAAAAAATTACTAGCAATTAATTTGCATTATAAATATAATAGCCCTATTCTTACACTAATACTGCTTTTATTGGGTTTTCTTTTGAAGTTTAACGTCAAAAAACGACATTATTTTTGCACCAACCTAATACTCCTGACCACTGACAGTGTCTTTCTTTCAGGTTTTTCTGTGTACTTTTATAGTAAAATTACTAGCAATTAATTTACATTATAAATATAATAGTCATATTCTGCTAGTAATGCTTGTATTAATTCCTGACCACTGACAATCTATTTGTTCTTGATTTTCAATACATTTTCTTTAGTAAAATCACTGGTAATGCATTAACATTTTGGATATAATAACAGGATGCTGTGAGTAATGCATGCTTTACTTTAATCATGTTCTCTTTTATTCATCCCTTCACTTTTTCTTTTCTTTATTTTCCTCTTTTTTCTTTCTTTCTTTCTTTCTTTCCTTTTTCTTTCTTTTTTATCTCTCTTCTCATTTATGCATTCTTTTCCATCCAATCTATGATCTCTTGTTTTTTCCATAATTTTCCTCTCATTCAACTTCTCTTTTATCTTTTTCCTTTTACTGCTTTCTTCATTTATTTTTTCATTCATCATCTCAAATTTTTCTTTCATTGTCTCATTCCTTCATCTCTTCTGTTGATTCTCTTATTTTCTTTTATCTTTTTTGAATTTTTCTTCATTATTTTTCTTTTCATCCACCTTCACTTTTTCTTCTTCCTATTCCTCTTCTTCTTCATTCTCTTCTTCTTCTTTCTCTTCTTCTTCTTTACTTTTCTCTTTTTCTTATCATCTCTCCCTTTCCTTTACAAAACCACTTCGTATTTTTTTTCTTCAGCCGAGATATTCATTTCTTTCCTTCCTTCTTATATTTTTCTTTCATCTGTCCTCTCTTCATTATTTTTCTTTCCATCTTCATTTTGCTTCTTCCTCTTCTTCATCATTCACTTCTTCTTCTTCTTCTTCTTCTTCTTCTTCTTCTTCTTCTTCTTCTTCTTCTTCTTCGTCTTCTTCTCTCCTTTTCCCTTACAAAACCACTTCTAAATTTTCCTTCAGTCATTTTCTTAAATATCTGTATCTCCAGTATTTCTCTTCCTTATTTTCCTTCCTTCCTTCCTTCCTTCCTTCCTTCCTTTAACCAACACAATAAAAACGGGCACTCAGACGTCTTTCTCACTCTGCAGACATTCACCATAAGACCCTTTCTTATTGACATTCCGCTTAAATCAATGCTAACAAAATGTCTACCTTATTCAATTGTCCATGCCACTCTCCTTCCAATTCATTCTCGATGATTTTAGATTTGCAGATTAAAGGGCGTTGGAATAAAAATCAAACCCAAATGTAATCGAGTATCAATTGCATCAAATTGATCAAGAAATACTCTAAGATGTGCTCTTACATTCTTATGAGGCTTGCAGACATAATAGACTTACATTTGCACACACGAGCGTTTACTGATTTACTTATGGGCACTCTGGTGTGTTTGCAGAAACAAACAGGCCCTTAACTTGGGCATGTTCTGAAATGCACAAATATCTGTTAGCTTTCAGAATTCCTGGCATGTTTTCTTAATGTGCTTTTGCCAACAGAAAGGAAATTTACAGGACTTATTCACATTCCTTTTACGAAACGGATACATTTTCTTCTGTAACATAACTGCTGATGTCTTGCTTTGATCTTTTTTTTTTTTAATGATAGTATTTTATGAGGATAAGGAAGGATGATTGAGATATTTTTCAGCCCAAAAATGGCTGAAATATTACAATGGGAAAAATGCTAAAAGCGTAAACTAGACTTAGTTGTTGTTGTTATTGTTAGTTGTTGTTGTTATTATTGCTTTATGCTTATTGTTGGTATATATTATACACTGAAGAATTTAGACAATCCATACAAGGCTGACATGTACTACACCCACTCCCCACCAAACAGCAAAAGCCAAACTTTACTGGTGGCCCTGGGCAGTGCTTTGTGATAATCACTATTTCATCAACATTTGCTTTTTTCTACCTACATTTATATACATTACAAATTAAACTGACTATTAAAAAGATAAAAAATGTTTGCAAATTTTGACATCATTTTGGGGGTCTTTTTTTTTGATTGAATCCATGAATTTTGTTTTTATTCATGCTAAGTCTTGAAAAAAAAAATTCACTAAGTTTTATTGATAATGTTGAATGTGTTAAATTATTCAACTTTTAACGAGAAAAATGTCAAGCTGATGTTAAAAATTGCTGCATAACATTGTTGATTTATTTCAGAAAAAATGATCTATTATGACATGTCTCTAATTTGTATTTAGATATATTGTATTTTCAATTTTTCTAGTCAAATTGATCACCTATATTGTATATGATCCATTATTGCATATAATTAAGTTATAGTGGAAACTGTATTTTATAAAAATACTGCCTTATGAAAATTGAGATGAGTTGTAACATAGATTTGGGGGTGGGGTCTCAAAAACACTTGCAATGTCCCTGATAATACCCTTCAGACGTTTTTTTTAATACTAATGTTTTATTTTGCCCCCTTTTCATTATAAATTTGACTCTTTCAAAAGTATATTCCCTATTTTCCCATTTCAAGTATTATTTTTGGATTTGAACAATTCTTGACTCCAGAGGCTTATGGCCATATCAGGTTGAAACATCAGTTCTCCTATGGTCACTGAAGTTAAACAACATCAAGACTAGTCAGTACCTTGATGGGTGACTGCTTGGAAATACGTGAGACTCAGCTTAATGCAGTAGAGTTGGGGGTCCAGTATAATAGATTTAAAGGGGACACAAAACCCTTCCGTTTTTTCCTTTTCATTTTTCATCTCATCATATTCTAACCACAGCCCATCTTTCTACACTTGGTCTGACAATTTTTGCTACAACTTGCTACATGCAAGATGTCTTTGCCCCTCCCCAACCTATAGCTCTATTCATCTAGGTTTACAATCTCACTCCCCACCACAATGCATACTAGTTATAATTGACTTGCCTATCACCAATCAAAATTTTAAATTTAAATTTATTTTCATGAAAAGTTTTTCACATTAAAAAATCAGACAGAGATTGGACTTTTGCTAACAATACAATTTCCACCAGAAAATACAAAATCTACAAAACCATCTGTCAGTGATTAATTCCCATTTTTATGTTTATTCCTCGGTCCATTGATGAAAGGCACAGGAGTGTCTGAAAATTCCGAACTTAAAACCTTACACTCTGTGTTTCATTTCTGTCATATGGTTAATAAATAATATTTGATAAATGCTTATTGTACTGATTATATTAGTACCCTTTTGTTTGTCCTTGTTTTATTAACTAACATATTTCATATATATATATATATAAATATATATAGGAAATAGGTTAGTTAATATATATATAGATAGATAGATATATGTAGATATAGATAGATAGATAGATATGTATATCAGTTTCATTAAAGACAGCAGACAAGGTACTGTGATTAAGCTTTTTTATTTAATTTTTCTTGTGTTGATAAAAGTTTTTTTT
>OZ010605.1:30887220-30899720 GCA_963932145.1 Acanthosepion lycidas
CTCACAGGGTATATTATGGGCAAGAGAGATAGGGGAAGAGAGAATCCTGCAGAAAACAGTGTCAGGTCTTGATTACTTAGCAACAGAGGAAATGGAAAGAGATGGAAAGGCTAACCAGAGCACTAAGATATTATTTATTCCCTTGCCAAATGGACTATAAAGTTGACTTTAAATATGTTTTAAAACTTTGCCATAACAACTGTTATGAAAGACACATATTTGACCTTTGGTGGATAGCTATAAGAATGTTTAGCTAATCTGCCATATTTTGAAAGGATTGCATTCACAAAGGGCAAAGAAACAAAGAACTACTTTTCCTAATTCTAAACATTAGGGTTTGAAAGACCAAATTGAAATAAACGAATCATTTTAGATTTGTACTATCTAAAGTTGGGTTTTATTACAGAGGTTAATAATAGTTGACTTTTTCTTTTGTATCCGCTTCATACGAACTTTTGATGAGACTCTAAAATCAATATTGTTTTTCTATTGTTTGTTTGTTTTTACGATATTCACTGTTGCTGCATGGGATATACTTATACAAATATATATATATATATATATATATAAACAAAAACATCCACAAATCATTGATTTATTTTTTTTCTTTTCAATTGATAGCATGAAATCATTTCTGATCTCATACAGAAGTGCACATTAACAAATTCTGCAAACAGAGCAGCAGGAAATGGTCATCTTAGAAATCCCTCAAATGTCAAAGAGACAAAAAATACAATCCAATTTTACCATTTCTTCAGTTCTGAATTCTAGGGAAAAGTTTTAAAAAATAGTAGCTGTTTATGTAACTAGTGCTATCATGGGTAGGACTTACTGAACAAATATAATGATACAACTAATATATAGTCACACAGCAAATACTCAAAGCAATTATTGAAATTCATTAGAAATTTTTTTAAATACTACCACAAGCCTCATATAACACTGTAAAGCAGTGATTCCCAATTTTTTTACTCTGGAATGCATTTTCAGAATTAATATTTGTTTGTGCCTCACCAAATTTAAAAATAAAATAAAAACAGAGAGAAGTTTAAAGGGAGATAACTGCAGATTTTAAATTAGGACATTATCATTGATAACTCTCTCCTCCAATTTGCAGACCCTAGTTACTATATTCTTAATACTTGATATAATGCCAAAATATCACAATGGTTAAACTGGTAAATAATTATTTATAACTATTTATGCTGGGACTCATGCATGCAATTACAAGTAATCCATAATAATATTTTAAATTTTGAAATCATATTTATTTTTAGCATTTTGAATTTTTGGAGACTGTTTCTAAAACTTTGATTGTCTTTCAATCACTCCATCTCATTTGGTATTCTCTACTGCTGCATCTATGAGGCTTACAGTACAAATTGGGAACCACTACTGTAGAGTCTTCTCTAGAGCCACAGCCACACAACACATGGTGTTGCTGTTACTATTTTCATAGCGACTAGGTTGGGAGTTGCTAGCTCTACACCCAACCAGTTTTAAATTAAGTGATTTCTTTCCCTTAGACTAACAGACAACCACAAATAGACAGGCCAGACTGTCTTGCTATTAAAACCTAAATGAGGAGAAAAGTGCTGGATACATTACTACAGGGATTTTGCAAAAGTGAATGCAACAGCCTTGGCTGCAATTTGAACTTGACAGGCCAATTCCATTTTCTAAGCCAATAACTACCATAGGCATATCCATGATATCACAGGTCAGGATTTATTAAATAAGTACATTAGAACCTCTCTTCATTCTAATTATATAGCAACACAATAAAGCTCAAAGACTATATCGATATTCTTTTAAAATTATTATAAATGCATTGCAAATTATTTTGATATAGATTTGCATTAAAAATTATTTTACAATAGAAATGCATTGATCCTTATTTTATAATAGATTTGCATTGTAAATTATTTTACTATAGATTTGCATTGTAAAATATTTTCATGTAGAAATGCATTGTTAATTATTTTACTATAGAAATTATTTGACATAGATAAGTCAGTGGGAAATCACATCATTTCTTCTGCTATGTGCCATATATCTTCAGAACATGGTTGGTCAAGGCTCTCCACAAATTTTTATATTTAGTAATGCAGCATAAGGTTTCTATTTTTGCCATCCATTCTAGTCTTGTTCTGCCAACCATTTACACAAGATCACCAGGTAGGTTATGCATGCCATTCCTCTGTCCTTATTGCATTCAATATGTGTGTTAAATTCTCTAAGCCCTCTTATCTCAAATCTGACAAAAGTTTCCTGTTTCTTATTATTTTGCTCAGCTTGTTATCTTTCACAAAAATTCATGATAGATAACAAAGAAAGAAATCTGTGGAGTGCCACAATCACCTACATTATGAAGGATATGGCATTTTAAAAAGTAGTTTATTATTAGAATTTATTGAATGTCATTTTACTATAGAAACTACACAGAAAGGTGAAATAGGGAAAAAGCCTGGGTGTAGATTAATATTTGGGTAATATTCTATGGTGGCACTCTCTAGAATTTTCCTTCTGAGTGATTTATTTTCTTTTTTTATGAGTGTAGCATTTTTAAAATCAAAATTATTATTTCACCTTTCTTAATAAAATTACTGCTCCCCCAGACAAACGTACACAACAATATCGTAAAATCAAAAGAAAATGTTTGAATCTGTCAACACAGCTATAATGACAATATTCTCCACACCTGACACTAATTGACGTTATTTTCAGTTAAAAATATGAAAATAGCATTCTCTACATCCTCCAGTTGCTAAGAACATTCTGTGTTTGTTATTATTAGTTACTTTCTTTTAATTAAATTCATTTTTTGCTTTGACAAAGTCCACATTGGATGAAAGGCGTCAGCAATAACTACAGTTTTCCTATTGTCATTTATATTTATAAATATATATATATATATTTATACAGGTAAAAATTTGTGGGTAAGTAATCCAAGTTAATCCTAATAATACAAATTATTAAAACTGATCTACAAAGAGAGCTCAATGTATTTATTACAGAGCATACATAGATAAACTGCATAAAAATGAAAATTCAATGCACCATTTGTATGACCATTTCACTGCCAAAGAAAAAAAGAAAAAAATTCCGTTACTTGTCAGCACTAAAAGGTTTGATAAAATAAAATATTTTATTTTATCGAACCTTTTAGTGAAATGTCCATTCAAATTGTGTATTGAATTTTAATTTTTATATAATTTATCTATCTATACATATCTATCTATCTATCTATCTATATATATATATATAAAGAAATATACACTTAAGGTGTGCTATATTTATGGGATAATGTGCTCAATATCAGAGATAGAGTGTGTGTAAATATAAAAGTGAACATTGAAGTCAACACTTAGAGGTGACAGGCTGTTTCATGCTAGACATAATCGTCAGGCCAATATAAATATATATATATATATATATCCAAGTGAAATGAGAAGGTGGCCTTACATTTGCATCTAGCATGAAACAGCCTGTCACCTCTAAGTGTTGATTCAATGTTCACTTTTATATCTATATATATATATATATATGTGTGTGTGTGTGTGTGTGTGTTAAATAAGCAGCAGAATAATTTAAAATAACACTTTCTGACTATTCAATAAGCATTCAACCATCTTAGTCATTTTCAAGAACAAATCTGTCGTCTGTTTGGGAGACAGAATTCTTTTGTCTATATTCCTGGTATTCTTTGGAAGCTGGCCAAACACACAGTCATCACATCTGTTCTTGAAAATGACTAAGATGGTCAAAAGTACTTAAACAAAAAAATGATACAATCTTTTATTATGTGACATATTCCATCAGGATGTAGATGATCATGGCTCTCCAGAACTTTATGGCCCTTGTAGCTTCTAATAAACTTTTGAGTTCCTGTTATTGCTCCTAAACTCTGTTTTGCCATCCATTTACTCAAGCTCACTATGTCTGTTATCTGTTTTTTTATGTCTGCTTTTCTTACCATATAAATTTCAAAAGGTTTATCCATAATTCTGTGCACTATACTCAACAACTTATTCAAAAATTGGAAAAATATGATAAAAATTTAAACAGACAGACACAATGTTGTTTTTTTTTTAATCAAACTTGTTTGGATGAACACTTGCTTCTTAAATATACGTTATTCATCCCTCTCTCTCTCTCCTCTCTCTCTCTCTTTATATATATATATATATATATATATATATATATATATATATATATAATCCACGTGAAATGAGAACAAATAGAATCCAATTCAAACATCTGTTACATTCACTTTAAAAGAGGGATCAATACAAAAGTAGAGCAATATTTTTTATTGTAGGATATTACATCAAAAACATGTAAAAATGCTACACAAATGCAATCATGTTTTGATGTGTATTAGCACACCTCATCAGACATTATTAAATAACTGGTGAGTAGACAATTTATTGAGATTTAAAAACAACATACAACATCTTTTCACAAGAAAAGGAAGAAAAGAAAAAGAGTAAGAAAGAAAGATGCAAGATACACCCTCTTTTCCCCGAGAAAAGGAAGAATAAGAAAACAAGTGAGAAAGAGAAGAAAAGAGATACTAGCAAGTTTTGTTTTGTTTTAATTGAGATAAACCAATTGGAATGACCTATGCTAAGTTCAAAGTAAGGGGAAAACGAAAGTTAAGAAGCAGTCATATGTAAGACATTTAAAAATCTCTTTGAGAATCATGCATGTTTGTCATTTCTTTCTTCCAGATATTCTGTTCTGTGTATGTATTAAAATGTTATTATATAATGAATATTATAATTTCTAGAATGGTGAAATATAAATTTATATTTTCCCCATATAAATATGGGAAATATAAATTGAAAGTATTCTTTCTTGCCAAACCCCCCCATTAACATATTTTGGTTACACCAAGAATTTTACCCCATGTATGTATATGTAAGGATACAGAAGGTGCTTATCTCCCTTTGGTGGAGATAAGTCATGTGGGTCACATGAGAGCCATTTAATGATATCAATCCATACAGTGACAAAAGTGCTAGTCAAATTTCAGTTTGTTTACAGCAACCAAACAGTAAGTTTGCTTTCTTTAGCTTGAACCCCCAATGGCACAGGCAGAGGTTAAATCTGCCTCCTCAGCTGCTTACAAATCCATGGTGCCATTTCCATTTGGAAATATATCTTTCCCCGATATAGAATGAAACTCTAGCTTGCTGTTTCCCATTTGTGAAATATTTCCTCACCTGGGACATAGATGAAGCTGGTTTGTTTGAATCTGGGGTCATAAAAATGGCTTCTCTAGGTACAGAAGTATCTCCATATTATATGCATGATTCTTACTTTTCATTTCTCTTTTCAGTCTGCTTCCAAATCCATGGTGCCATTTCCCTTTGGGAATATATATTTCCCAAATGAAACTCCAGCTTGCTGTTTCCCATTTGTGGAATATGTCCTCAACTGGGACATAGATGAATCTGGTCTGCTTGAATCTAGAGTCCTAATAATGGCTTCTCCAGATACAGGAAGATCTCCATATTATATGCAAGACACTTTCTTTTCATTTCTCTTTTCACTCTGCTTTGCTGTGTGATATGTGATATATTATTCTCCACATGAGACATATTTATATATGTATATATAGTTTTGTATAAGCCTTTGTAGAATAAAAGTCTCTCTGAGAAAAGCATTTTGTCATTCTTTTTCCTTTCGGCCATTCCATTCCACCTGTGAAATATCATTTTTATATGAATATAATAATGCCCATAATAGGGGAAATACACATGGGAGAATAAATCTTTTTTCTATAGCTCTCTCCCACTACATATATTTACATATATGAGTATATTTGTAAGATGTAATATATTTCTCTGTGGGCATACTTATACATAGATCTGAGGCTAACCTGATTCTTCTATTATAAGTAATTAAAGCTGCTGTATAAATTTTCAACTTCTATCTTAAGCATATCTAATTTTTTCATTATTTATTCCAACATTCTGTTATAACAATTTCTTTGACAATAAAAAAAAAATTCTCAAATTACTTCTTGCTTTTTGACCTCACTTAGCACACTTAAGCACGAGCAAGAAAAACATTCAGTGATTTGATTATTTGGATTTAATAAAGCTATCCTCTCTGATAAAGCAATTGATTGGAGTTACAGACATCTTGAAAATATTTTGAGTAAAATGTCTTTTTTTGATTCTTTACTTTAACTTCAAATTTCTGTTATTTTTTTTTTCTGCTTCTTATAGCAAAGTTTTCAATCAGAATATCTTTCATCACAATCAGGTATCCTGTTTGTGTTATTTCTATATAAGGTAGTTAGCTGATTTTGTGATTTGATTTTGATGTCCTCATTAGTGTGTCAATTTTCTTTTTTTAAAAGATGTTATCTTGCAATTCTTTCTCGACTTCTTTTCAGTTAACATTCTTGTGTATCTAGCTTTGGTCTTTGGTAATGAACTCAGTTTAGGCAGAATGCTTAACAGAAGAATTAAACGTTTTCTTTCACATCAATAATGATCTGAAGATTGCAGTCACTTCAACAGCTACATTAAAAAAAAGAAAAAAAAAACTAAATTCAGATAAAAACACGAAACATATTTTTACCTAAATTTCTGTGATGCAAAATTAAATTTATTATTATCTGATTTAATCAAAATTAATTTTATGAGATATGAAATTATTATTATTATACAGTGATTTATTTGAAATAAATTTCTTAAATGTAAAATTAAAATTATCTGCGTTGTTCAAAACAAAATTTTCAAGATGTGAAATGAAATTATTTTGTTATACAGAGATTTATTCAAAATAAATTTCTGAGATGTAAATTAATTATTATACAGTGATTTATTGGTAATTAATTTCTGAAATGAGAAATAATTATAATACATTGATTTATTGAAAATAAGTTTATCAGATGTAAAATAATTATTAAACAGTGAAAGGTTGAAAATAAATTTCCGAGATGTGAAATAATTATTATACAGTGATTTATTCATAATACATTTCTGAAATTTGAAATAATTATTATACAGTGATTTATTCATAATACATTTTTGAAATGTGAAATAATTATTATACAGTGATTTATTCGTAATACATTTTTGAAATGTGAAATAATTATTATACAGTGATTTATTCGTAATACATTTTTGAAATGTGAAATAATTATTATACAGTGATTTATTCATAATACATTTTTGAAATGTGAAATAATTATTATACAGTGATTTATTCATAATACATTTTTGAAATGTGAAATAATTATTATACAGTGATTTATTCATAATACATTTTTGAAATGTGAAATAATTATTATACAGTGATTTATTCGTAATATATTTTTGAAATGTGAAATAATTATTATACAGTGATTTATTCATAATACATTTTTGAAATGTGAAATAATTATTATACAGTGATTTATTCATAATACATTTTTGAAATGTGAAATAATTATTATACAGTGATTTATTCATAATACATTTTTGAAATGTGAAATAATTATTATACAGTGATTTATTCATAATACATTTTTGAAATGTGAAATAATTATTATACAGTGATTTATTCGTAATATATTTTTGAAATGTGAAATAATTATTATACAGTGATTTATTTATAATACATTTTTGAAATGTGAAATAATTACTATACAGTGATTTATTCGTAATACATTTTTGAAATGTGAAATAATTATTATACAGTGATTTATTCATAATACATTTTTGAAATGTGAAATAATTATTATACAGTGATTTATTCATAATACATTTTTGAAATGTGAAATAATTATTATACAGTGATTTATTCATAATACATTTTTGAAATGTGAAATAATTATTATACAGTGATTTATTCATAATACATTTTTGAAATGTGAAATAATTATTATACAGTGATTTATTCATAATACATTTTTGAAATGTGAAATAATTATTATACAGTGATTTATTCATAATACATTTTTGAAATGTGAAATAATTATTATACAGTGATTTATTCATAATAAATTTCTGAAATGTGATATAATTTGTTATGATGATCAAACTTAGTAACTATAGATAACCTAACTGTGAGTTATAGTTATAGCTCTCTTTATGCTAATTACCTATTAGTTAAAACAATCCCATTACATCTCCCTAAATCTTTTGAGTTTCACGGCCTGCATGGATCTATGGCTTCTCATACATTCCTTCCCCATCTCATTGGTTTCATGAGTATTTCTCATTATGGGGGACCTTGATCTAGTTCTTTTATTCTCAGTGTCCCACATTTCATACTCAGAGTCTTCCAAAGAACTTTGACCATCCATTGATTCCTTCTGTCATGATTTCTTGTTTGTCCACATTTTCATTCAAACTTGCTTCTCTTTGTACTTTCATCTTAATTTTGGCTAGCTCTTAACTGGTCTGCATGGGCAACAATATTTTTACCATTCTTGCATATTAATGCCATGTTGTATCCTTTTTGCATTATGAAATTTGCCTTTTCCAGCTTATTTTCCTTATTTCCTTTGTACGATATGTTTTCATTAATAGAGTAAGACATATGGAGTTCTAATCTGTCTGCCCGTTAATGCAGATGGGCTCTCTAATCTGTCAGTATGTGGTATCATTCTGTAACTCAATAATCATCTTAGTAGGAAAGTTTCAATCTTTTCCTGCTGAGAAGAAAATGCTTTCAATCCCATCTTTATTGTTTGGACCATTCATTCAGGAATCTCATATGATTGAGGGTGGTAAGGTGTTTTATATGGGACACAGCCAATCTTCCTTAACCTCGAACATAGACTTTCAACACAGAATTCGGGAACATTATCCATTACTGTTTTTGGTACTCCATTTCTAGCAAATATTATATGTAATATTTGTTTTATAGTAATAGATTTTTTATCTTGAACTCAGAAAACTTCAGGTCAGGTGGAAAAAGCGTCAACCAGTATTAGACATATACCTACCCTGTTAACTTGTGCAAGGTCCATATAAACTCTAGACCATATTTCTGTTTCCTTACACCAAGAATGTAACTTATTGTGGCTAGCAGTTATCCCACAATGCACTTCATCATCATCTACACTTTTAATTACTTCTTTTCTACATTTTTCCAGTGGTATGACTAAATCCACACAAGAAATGATACCATTTTCTATTGATAGCTTGTGTCTGGTTCCTTTGTAGGATCTTTCTGTTTTTGAACAATTACTCTAGTTATTGTTCCTTATTCAAGATAAAATTTAACTTAAGACTGAATCTTGTAATATCTCCATAACTATTCTATTCATGGGCAACACATCCATTTCCACCCAATGCAGAAATTAATCCTCATCTTTCTTTTAATGTTTTTTCATTTTGTTCCCTTTCAATTTGTAGTCAGAACAATGTCTATGTGTGGTATTGTGTTTCTCTTAATGTATTCAACATCATAATAACTTTAAATTCATAGTCCATCTTAATATTCTGGATGATGTAACTTTTGGCACGTCCTTTTAAGGATGGAATGGAAATCTATTGGGGTTTGGATTCTATCAACAACGCCATTTTGTTATGATAATCAAACTTAATAGCCATGGATATTACATTGACTCAAAGTTGCCTATGAGCTATAGTTATAGCTCTCTTTACACTAATTACCTATTAGCTAAACCAATCCCATTATATAATGATTAAACATTGAACATTTATTAAACATTTATTGAAAATAAATTTCCAAGATGTGAAGTAATTATTATATAGTGATTTATTCTAATTAAATTTCTGAAATAAAAAAAATAATTATTATACAGTGATTCAGAATACATTTATGAGATGTGAAATAATTATTATACAATAATTCAAAATAAATTTCTGAAATGTGAAATAATTATTATACAGTGATTCAAAATAATTTTTTGAGATGTGAAATAATTATTATACAGTCATTCAAAATACATTTCTGTAATGTGAAATAATTATTATACAGTCATTCAAAATGATTTTTTTGAGATATGAAATAATTATTATACAGTCATTCAAAATACATTTCTGTAATGTGAAATAATTATTATACAGTGATTAAAAATGATTTTTTTGAGATATGAAATAATTATTATACAGTCATTCAAAATACATTTCTGTAATGTGAAATAATTATTATACAGTGATTCAAAATATTTTTTTTGAGATGTGAAATAATTATTATACAGTCATTTAAAATACATTTCTGTAATGTGAAATAATTATTATACAGTGATTCAAAATAATTTTTTTGAGATGTGAAATAATTATTATACAGTCATTCAAAATACATTTCTGTAATGTGAAATAATTATTATACAGTGATTCAAAATAATTTTTTTGAGATGTGAAATAATTATTATACAGTCATTCAAAATACATTTCTGAAATGTGAAATAATTATTATACAGTGATTCAAAATAATTTTTTTGAGATGTGAAATAATTATTATACAGTCATTCAAAATACATTTCTGTAATGTGAAATAATTATTATAAAGTGATTTATTCAAAGTAAACTTCTGAAATGTGAAATGACTGCTATACAGTAATTCAAAATAAATTTCTGAAATGTGAAGTAATTATTATAGTGATTTATTCAAAATTTCTAATACACTGATCTATATCTTATAAATGTTATTCTCAATGCATACACATGCTTGAAGAAATATACCTGTTTCTTTATAAAGAGTGAAATTAATTTCTACCAGCATAGATCATCAAAAGTCATATTCAAGAAAATCTACTACTCACCAGAAATTGAAGCTACATTACTTTTATTTTCTGGGAAGGCATTTCTAAGCTTTTCATATTGTCAAACAGAAAACCATCTATTAACTGTTTATTTTTAGTAAGTAAGCAACAAGACATGGCCGATCAAATTCTCCAAGCACCTTTTCCTCATTATATTCCCTAGAAATTTCAATTATCTCTTTCTGATTCCAAGTATAAATATCCTTTCTATTTCCATTTTTCTTAAAACCTCCATGTTACTGGTATGTTCAGTCCATGGTATTCTTTGCATCCTTCTGTAGAACTACGTTTCAGCTGCCTCAAGTCTCTTCTTCATCTTAGTAGCTTTAATGCCTTGCTTGGTGGTAAATCTAAATGCAATGTCAGTTATTATCTTCTGTCACCTTAATTCCTGTCCTTTTATTTCCCCCTCTTTTTTTATCCTCTCTTCTCACACTCAGCAGTCTATTGTGTCTTAATGGCTTTGTTGCCTTACTTGGGGTGAAATGAAAAAAAAAATTGAGTGTGTAATGATTGTCCAGATAGTTTAGTTAAAAAATACAAGAAGTGTCTGGGGTTTTCTTAACTCAGATTTTAATTGAGTATTAAAAGGTGAATGTTATGACCTGAAAAGGGAAAAGGAGATGAAATTTTCAGTGATGCACATGTTAATGACCTGACTGTGTGTACTGCTTCTCCAACAGTGAGAATCTCATGTGCTTGTGTGTGTAGAAGAAAAAAGTGGGGTCTACTCTCATTGTTTTGGAATGAGTGAATTAATGATAATTATAATTGTTATAAATATTTTAATATAATTATTTCTGGCACTATAATTAATTTATTTATTTTTTTAGGGAAACAACCCTATCTAAACAGATTTTGCAAATGAATGAGAGAAGAAGGTGGAATAATAAGGAGATAAATATTACTTAAAGCTGCAAAATATAGGAAATGGTAGAGATCCATGTCCCTAAAAGAAGATAATTTCAGACTCATATAAGTTTATATTTGCTCTATATTCTGCACATGTTGCATTTGTTTATTTATTACATATATATATATATATATATATATATATATATATATATATATATATATAATATAAAAGGCTCAAACACTAATATTTCATAGTTATAATTTATTATATCGGAATCATAAGAATGATTCAATGTCTGATGAATTGGATTGTGCTTATGATTCCAATGAAATAAATTATAACCATGGAATATTAGTGTTTGAACCTTTTATATTTTCTCACTCTGTCCTGGACATTGAGTTCTACCTGGATTCTATCCTCTTGGGAATTTATGTATATATATATATATATATATATATATATATATATATATATATATATATATATATACTGACCACTAATATTATCAATATTTATATATATATATATATATATATATATATATATATATATATATTGACCACTAATATTATCAATATATATATATATATATATATATATATATATGTATATAGTTGATTTCGCAAAGAGGAGACTTTGTGATAATATCAGCATGGTAGCACCATTTGGAAAAAGTCTGATACCCATATGAAGGCTTGACCCAAGATTTGTGAGGAAAATTTGGTAGCCAAAACTGTTTGGAAACTATCAATGGTTGTACTAGCACAAAGTCTCAAGTCATCATCACTGACGGTTTCAGAATATTATGATGTGCTCTTTCCCAGAAACTGTTATGAAGCTCTGCTTGGTATGTTTGCAGTATAAACCACAGATTAGCTTAATGAGTACTGAAGAAACACAAAT
>OZ010605.1:30907220-30927220 GCA_963932145.1 Acanthosepion lycidas
GATGAGACCTTCATTCCAATCTAGTACTGCACATGAATTCATAAAGTCTAAGTACAATAGAGGAAACTTCATCAGAACAAGTGAGAAGAAAATGTCAGCAGAGAATTTCCTGTTACATCTAGCCATTTCAAGTGTAAAATGATGAGACATTCATTCCAATCTAGTACTGCACATTAATTCAAAAAGTCTACGTACAATAGAGGAAACTTCATCAGAACAACCGAGAAGAAAATGTCAGCATAGAACTTATTGTTATATCTAGACATTTCAAGTGTAAAATGATGAGAACTTCATTCCATTCTAGTACTGCATGTGAATTCATAAAGTCTAAATAAAATGGACGAAATTGCATCAGAACAACTGAGAAGAAACTGTCAGCATAGAACTTACAGATAAAACTAGGCATTTCAAGTGTAAAATGATGAGACCTTCATTCCAATCTAGTACTGCACGTGAATTCATAAAGTCTCAGTGCAATAGAGGAAAGTTCATCAGAACAACTGAGAAGAAAAATTCAGCATAGAACTCACTGTTACATCTAGACATTTCAAGTGTAAAATGATAACACCATCATTCCAATCTAGTACTGCATGCGAATTCATAAAGTCTAAGTACAATAGAGGAAACTTCATCAGAACAACTGAGAAGAAAATGTCATCATAGAAATTACTGTTACATCTAGACATTTCAAGTGTAAAATGATGAGACCTTCATTCCAATCTAGTACTGCACATGAATTCATAAAGTCTAAGTACAATAGAGGAAACTTCATCAGAACAACTGAGAAGAAAATATCAGCATAGAACTTATTGTTACATCTAGACATTTCAAGTGTAAAATGATGAGACCTTCATTCCAATCTAGTACTGCACATGAATTCATAAAGTCTAAGTACAACAGAGGAAACTTCATCAGAACAACTTAGAAGAAACTGTCAGCATAGAAGTTACAGTTACATCTAGACATTTTAAGTATAAAATGATGAGACATCCATTCCAATCTAGTACTGCACGTGAATTCATAAAGTCTCAGTGCAATAGAGGAAAGTTCATCAGAACAACTGAGAAGAAAAAGTCAGCATAGAACTCACTGTTACATCTAGACATTTCAAGAGTAAAATGATAACACCTTCATTCCAATCTAGTACTGCATGTGAATTCATAAAGTCAAAGTACAATAGAGGAAACTTCATCAGAACAACTGAGAAGAAAATGTCATCATAGAACTTACTGTTACATCTAGACATTTCAAGTGTAAAATGATGAGAACTTCATTCCAATCTAGTACAGCATGTGAATTCATAAACTCTAAGTACAATAGAGGAAACTTCATCAGAACAACTGAGAAGAAACTGTCAGCATAGAACTTACTGTTACATCTAGACATTTCAAGTGTAAAATGATGAGACCTTCATTCCAATCTAGTACTGCACATGAATTCATAAAGTCTAAGTAAAATAGAGGAAACTTCATCAGGACAACTGAGAAGAAACTGTCAGCATAGAACGTTCTGTTATATCTAGACATTTCTAGTGTAAAATGATGAGACCTTCATTCCAATCTAGTACGGCAAGTGAATTCATAAAGTCTAAGTACAATAGAGGAAACTTCATCAGAACAACTGAGAAGAAACTGTCAGCATAGAACTTACTGTTACATCTAGACATTTCAAGTGTAAAATGATGAGACATTCATTCCAATCTAGTACTGCACATGAATTCATAAAGTCTAAGTACAATAGAGGAAACTTCATCAGGACAACTGAGAAGAAACTCTCAGCATAGAACGTACTGTTATATCTAGACATTTCTAGTGTAAAATGATGAGACCTTTATTCCAATCTAGTACTGCATGTGAATTCATAAAGTCTAAGTATAATAGAGGAAACTTCATCAGAACAACTGAGAAGAAACTGTCAACATAGAACTTACTGTTACATCTAGACACTTCAAGTGTAAAATGATGAGACCTTCATTCCAATCTAGTAGTGCACATAAATTTATAAATCGAAGTAAAATAGAGGAAACTTCATCAGAACAACTGAGAAGAAACTGTCAGCATAGAAATTGCTGTTATTTCTAGACATTTCAAGTGTATAATGATGAGACCTTCATTCCAATCTAGTACTGCACATGAATTCATAAAGTCTAAGTACAATAGAGGAACCTTCATCAGAACAACTGAGAAGAAACTCTCAGCATAGAACGTACTGTTATATCTAGACATTTCAAGTATAAAATGATGAGACCTTCATTCCAATCTAGTACTGCATGTGAATTCATAAAGTCTAAGTACAATAGAGGAAAATTCATCAGAACAACTGAGAAGAAACTGACAGCATAGAACTCACTGTTATATCTAGAAATTTCAAGTGTAAAATGATGAGACCTTCATTCCAATCTAGTACTGCACATGAATTCATAAAGTCTAAGTACAATAGAGGAAACTTCATCAGAACAACTGAGTAGAAACTGTCTGCATAGAACGTACTGTTATATCTACACATTTCTAGTGTAAAATGATGAGACCTTCATTCCAATCTAGTACTGCATGTGAATTCATAAAGTCTAAGTACAATAGAGGAAACTTCATCAGAACAACTGAAAAGAAACTGTTAGCATAGAACTTACTGTTGCATCTAGACATTTCAAGTGTAAAATGATGAGACCTTCATTCCAATCTAGTACTGCATGTGAATTCATAAAGTCTAAGTACAATACAGGTAACTTCATCAGAACCACTGAGAAGAAACTGTCAGCATAGAATGTACTGTTACATCTAGACATTTCTAGTGTAAAATGATGAGACCTTCATTCCAATCTAGTACTGCACATAAATTTATAAATTGAAGTAAAATAGAGGAAACTTCATCAGAACAACTGAGAAGAAACTGTCAGCATAGAAATTACTGTTACTTCTAGACATTTCAAGTGTAAAATGATGAGACCTTCATTCCAATCTAGTACTGCACATGAATTCATAAAGTCTAAGTACAATAGAGGAAACTTCATCAGAACAACTGAGAAGAAACTCTCAGCATAGAACGTACTGTTATATCTAGACATTTCAAGTGTAAAATGATGAGACCTTCATTCCAATCTAGTTGTGCACATGAATTCATAAAATCTAAGTACAATAGAGGAAACTTCATCAGAACAACTGAGAAGAAAATGTCATCATAGAACTTACTGTTACATCTAGACATTTCAAGTGTAAAATGATGAGAACTTCATTCCAATCTAGTACTGCATGTGAATTCATAAACTCTAAGTACAATAGACGACACTTCATCAGAACAACTGAGAAGAAACTGTCAGCATAGAACTTACTGTTACATCTAGACATTTCAAGTGTAAAATGATGAGACCTTCATTCCAATCTAGTACTGCACATGAATTCATAAAGTCTAAGTAAAATAGAGGAAACTTCATCAGGACAACTGAGAAGAAACTGTCAGCATAGAACGTTCTGTTATATCTAGACATTTCTAGTGTAAAATGATGAGACCTTCATTCCAATCTAGTACGGCAAGTGAATTCATAAAGTCTAAGTACAATAGAGGAAACTTCATCAGAACAACTGAGAAGAAACTGTCAGCATAGAACTTACTGTTACATCTAGACATTTCAAGTGTAAAATGATGAGACATTCATTCCAATCTAGTACTGCACATGAATTCATAAAGTCTAAGTACAATAGAGGAAACTTCATCAGGACAACTGAGAAGAAACTCTCAGCATAGAACGTACTGTTATATCTAGACATTTCTAGTGTAAAATGATGAGACCTTTATTCCAATCTAGTACTGCATGTGAATTCATAAAGTCTAAGTATAATAGAGGAAACTTCATCAGAACAACTGAGAAGAAACTGTCAACATAGAACTTACTGTTACATCTAGACACTTCAAGTGTAAAATGATGAGACCTTCATTCCAATCTAGTAGTGCACATAAATTTATAAATCGAAGTAAAATAGAGGAAACTTCATCAGAACAACTGAGAAGAAACTGTCTGCATAGAACGTACTGTTATATCTAGACATTTCTAGTGTAAAATGATGAGACCATCATTCCAATCTAGTACTGCATGTGAATTCATAAAGTCTAAGTACAATAGAGGAAACTTCATCAGGACAACTGAGAAGAAACTGTCAGCATAGAACTTACTGTTACATCTAGACATTTCAAGTGTAAAATGATGAGACCTTCATTCCAATCTAGTACTGCATGTGAATTCATAAAGTTTAAGTACAATAGAGGAAACTTCATCAGGACAACTGAGAAGAAACTGTCAGCATAGAACTTACTGTTACATCTAGACATTTCAAGTGTAAAATGATGAGACCTTCATTCCAATCTACTACTGCATGTGAATTCATAAAGTCTAAGTACAACAGAGGAAACTTCATCAGGACAACTGAGAAGAAACTGTCAGCAGAGAATGTACTGTTACATCTAGACATTTCAAGTGTAAAATGATGAGACCTTCATTCCAATCTAGTACTGCATGTGAATTCATAAAGTCTAAGTACAATAGGGGAAACTTCATCAGGACAACTGAGAAGAAACTGTCAGCATAGAACTTACTGTTACATCTAGACATTTCAAGTGTAAAATGATGAGACCTTCATTCCAATCTAGTACTGCATGTGAATTCATAAAGTCTAAGTACAATAGAGGAAACTTCATCAGGACAACTGAGAAGAAACTGTCTGCATAGAACGTACTGTTATATCTAGACATTTCTAGTGTAAAATGATGAGACCTTCATTCCAATCTAGTACTGCATGTGAATTCATAAAGTCTAAGTACAATAGAGGAAACTTCATCAGGACAACTAAGAAGAAACTGTCTGCATAGAACGTACTGTTATATCTAGACATTTCTAGTGTAAAATGATGAGACCTTCATTCCAATCTAGTACTGCATGTGAATTCATAAAGTCAAAGTACAATAGAGGAAACTTCATCAGAACAACTGAGAAGAGACTGTCAGCATAGAACTTACTGTTACTTCTAGACATTTCAAGTGTAAAATGGTGAGACCTTCATTCCAATCTAGTACTGCATGTGAATTCATAAAGTCTATGTACAATAGAGGAAACTTCATCAGAACAACTGAGAATTAACTGTCAGCATAGAACTTACTGTTATATCTAGACATTTCAAGTGTAAAATGATGAGACCTTCATTCTAATCTCGTACTGCACATGAATTCATAAGGTCTAAGTACAATAGAGGAAACTTCATCAGAACAACTGAGAAGAAACTATCAGCATAGAACTTATTGTTACATCTAGACATTTTAAGTGTAAAATGATGAGACCTTCATTCCAATCTAGTACTTCATGTGAATTCATAAAGTCAAAGTACAATAGAGGAAACTTCATCAGAACAACTGAGAAGAAACTGTCAGCATAGAACTTACTGTTAAATCTAGACATTTCATGTGTAAAATGATGAGACCTTCATACCAATCAGGTACTGCACATGAATTCATAAAGTCTAAATACAATAGAGGAAACTTCATCAGAACAACTGAGAAGAAACTGTCAGCATAGAACTTATTGTTACATCTAGACATTTTAAGTGTAAAATGATGAGACCTTCATTCCAATCTAGTACTGCACATGAATTCATAATGTCTATGTCCAATAGAGGAAACTTCGTCAGAACAACTGAGAAGAAACTGTGAGCATAGTACGTACTGTTATATCTAGACATTTCATGTGTAAAATGATGAGACCTTCATACCAATCAGGTACTGCACATGAATTCATAAAGTCTAAGTACAATAGAGGAAACTTCATCAGAACAACTGAGAAGAAACTGTCAGCATAGAACTTATTGTTATATCTAGCCATTTCAAGTGTGAAATGATGAGACCTTCATTCCAATCTAGTACTGCACATGAATTTATAGATCGAAGTAAAATAGAGGAAACTTCATCAGAACAACTGAGAAGAGACTGTCAGCATAGAACTTACTGTTACTTCTAGACATTTCAAGCGTAAAATGGTGAGACCTTCATTCCAATCTAGTACTGCACATGAATTCATAAAGTCTAAGTACAATTGAGGAAACTTCATCAGAACAACTGAGAAGAAACTGTCAGCATAGAACTTACTGTTATATCTAGACATTTCAAGTGTAAAATGATGAGACCTTCATTCCAATCTAGTACTGCACATGAATTCATAAAGTCTAAGTACAATAGAGGAAACTTCATCAGAACAACTGAGAAGAAACTATCAGCATAGAACTTATTGTTACATCTAGACATTTCAAGTGTAAAATGATGAGACCTTCATTCCAATCTAGTACTGCATGTGAATTCATAAAGTCTATGTACAATAGAGGAAACTTCATCAGGACAACTGAGAAGAAACTGTCAGCATAGAACGTACTGTTAAATCTAGACATTTCTAGTGTAAAATGATGAGACGTTCATTCCAATCTAGTACGGCATGTGAATTCATAAAGTCTAAGTACAATAGAGGAAACTTCATCAGGACAACTGAGAAGAAACTGTTAGCATAGAACGTACTGTTACATCTAGACATTTCAAGTGTAAAATGATGAGACCTTCATTCCAATCTAGTACTGCACATGGATTCATAAAGTCTAAGTACAATAGAGGAAACTTCATCAGGACAACTGAGAAGAAACTGTCAGCATAGAACGTACTGTTTTATCTAGACATTTCAAGTATAAAATGATGAGACCTTCATTCCAATCTAGTACTGCATGTGAATTCATAAAGTCTAAGTACAATAGAGGAAAATTCATCAGAACAACTGAGAAGAAACTGACAGCATAGAACTCACTGTTATATCTAGAAATTTCAAGTGTAAAATGATGAGACCTTCATTCCAATCTAGTACTGCATGTGAATTCATAAAGTCTAAGTACAATAGAGGAAACTTCATCAGAACAACTGAGAAGAAACTGTCCGCATAGAACTAACTGTTACATCTAGACATTTCAAGTGTAAAAAGATGAGACCTTCATTCCAATCTAATACTGCACATGAATTTATAAATTCTAAGTACAATAGAGGAAACTTCATCAGAACAACTGAGAAGAAACTGTCAGCATAGAACTTATTGTTACTTCTAGCCATTTCAAGTGTAAAATGATGAGACCTTCATTCCAATCTAGTTCTGCACATGAATTCATAAAATCTAAGTACAATAGAGGAAACTTAATCAGAACAACTGAGAAGAAACTGTCAGCATAGAACTTACTCTTACATCAAGACATTTCAAGTGTAAAATGTTGAGACGTTCATTCCAATCTAGTACTCCATGTGAATTCATAACGTCTAAGTACAATAGAGGAAACTTCATCAGAACAACTTAGAAGAAACTGTCAGCATAGAACTTACTGTTACATCTAGACATTTCAAGTGTAAAATGATGAGACCTTCATTCCAATCTAGTACTGCACGTGAATTCATAAAGTCTAAGTACTATAGAGGAAACTTCATCAGAACAACTGAGAAGAAACTGTCAGCATAGAACTTATTGTTACATCTAGACATTTCAAGTGTAAAATGATGAGACCTTCATTCCAATCTAGTTGTGCACATGAATTCATTAAATCTAAGTACAATAGAGGAAACTTCATCAGAACAACTGAGAAGAAACTGTCCGCATAGAACTTACTGTTACATCTAGACATTTCAAGTGTAAAAAGATGAGACCTTCATTCCAATCTAATACTGCACATGAATTTATAAATTCTAAGTACAATAGAGGAAACTTCATCAGAACAACTGAGAAGAAACTGTCAGCATAGAACTTATTGTTACTTCTAGCCATTTCAAGTGTAAAATGATGAGACCTTCATTCCAATCTAGTTCTGCACATGAATTCATAAAATCTAAGTACAATAGAGGAAACTTAATCAGAACAACTGAGAAGAAACTGTCAGCATAGAACTTACTCTTACATCAAGACATTTCAAGTGTAAAATGTTGAGACGTTCATTCCAATCTAGTACTCCATGTGAATTCATAACGTCTAAGTACAATAGAGGAAACTTCATCAGAACAACTTAGAAGAAACTGTCAGCATAGAACTTACTGTTACATCTAGACATTTCAAGTGTAAAATGATGAGACCTTCATTCCAATCTAGTACTGCACGTGAATTCATAAAGTCTAAGTACTATAGAGGAAACTTCATCAGAACAACTGAGAAGAAACTGTCAGCATAGAACTTATTGTTACATCTAGACATTTCAAGTGTAAAATGATGAGACCTTCATTCCAATCTAGTTGTGCACATGAATTCATAAAATCTAAGTACAATAGAGGAAACTTCATCAGAACAACTGAGAAGAAAATGTCATCATAGAACTTACTGTTACATCTAGACATTTCAAGTGTAAAATGATGAGAACTTCATTCCAATCTAGTACTGCATGTGAATTCATAAACTCTAAGTACAATAGACGACACTTCATCAGAACAACTGAGAAGAAACTGTCAGCATAGAACTTACTGTTACATCTAGACATTTCAAGTGTAAAATGATGAGACCTTCATTCCAATCTAGTACTGCACATGAATTCATAAAGTCTAAGTAAAATAGAGGAAACTTCATCAGGACAACTGAGAAGAAACTGTCAGCATAGAACGTTCTGTTATATCTAGACATTTCTAGTGTAAAATGATGAGACCTTCATTCCAATCTAGTACGGCAAGTGAATTCATAAAGTCTAAGTACAATAGAGGAAACTTCATCAGAACAACTGAGAAGAAACTGTCAGCATAGAACTTACTGTTACATCTAGACATTTCAAGTGTAAAATGATGAGACATTCATTCCAATCTAGTACTGCACATGAATTCATAAAGTCTAAGTACAATAGAGGAAACTTCATCAGGACAACTGAGAAGAAACTCTCAGCATAGAACGTACTGTTATATCTAGACATTTCTAGTGTAAAATGATGAGACCTTTATTCCAATCTAGTACTGCATGTGAATTCATAAAGTCTAAGTATAATAGAGGAAACTTCATCAGAACAACTGAGAAGAAACTCTCAGCATAGAACGTACTGTTACATCTAGACACTTCAAGTGTAAAATGATGAGACCTTCATTCCAATCTAGTAGTGCACATAAATTTATAAATCGAAGTAAAATAGAGGAAACTTCATCAGAACAACTGAGAAGAAACTGTCAGCATAGAAATTGCTGTTATTTCTAAACATTTCAAGTGTATAATGATGAGACCTTCATTCCAATCTAGTACTGCACATGAATTCATAAAGTCTAAGTACAATAGAGGAACCTTCATCAGAACAACTGAGAAGAAACTCTCAGCATAGAACGTACTGTTATATCTAGACATTTCAAGTATAAAATGATGAGACCTTCATTCCAATCTAGTACTGCATGTGAATTCATAAAGTCTAAGTACAATAGAGGAAACTGCATCAGAACAACTGAGAAGAAACTGACAGCATAGAACTCACTGTTATATCTAGAAATTTCAAGTGTAAAATGATGAGACCTTCATTCCAATCTAGTACTGCACATGAATTCATAAAGTCTAAGTACAATAGAGGAAACTTCATCAGAACAACTGAGTAGAAACTGTCTGCATAGAACGTACTGTTATATCTAGACATTTCTAGTGTAAAATGATGAGACCTTCATTCCAATCTAGTACTGCATGTGAATTCATAAAGTCTAAGTACAATAGAGGAAACTTCATCAGAACAACTGAAAAGAAACTGTTAGCATAGAACTTACTGTTGCATCTAGACATTTCAAGTGTAAAATGATGAGACCTTCATTCCAATCTAGTACTGCATGTGAATTCATAAAGTCTAAGTACAATACAGGTAACTTCATCAGAACCACTGAGAAGAAACTGTCAGCATAGAATGTACTGTTACATCTAGACATTTCTAGTGTAAAATGATGAGACGTTCATTCCAATCTAGTACTGCACATAAATTTATAAATTGAAGTAAAATAGAGGAAACTTCATCAGAACAACTGAGAAGAAACTGTCAGCATAGAAATTACTGTTACTTCTAGACATTTCAAGTGTAAAATGATGAGACCTTCATTCCAATCTAGTACTGCACATGAATTCATAAAGTCTAAGTACAATAGAGGAAACTTCATCAGGACAACTGAGAAGAAACTGTCAGCATAGAATGTACTGTTACATCTAGACATTTCAAGTGTAAAATGATGAGACCTTCATTCCAATCTAGTACTGCATGTGAATTCATAAAGTCTAAGTACAATAGAGGAAACTTCATCAGGACAACTGAGAAGAAACTGTCTGCATAGAACGTACTGTTATATCTAGACATTTCTAGTGTAAAATGATGAGACCTTCTTTCCAATCTAGTACTGCATGTGAATTCATAAAGTCTAAGTACAATAGAGGAAACTACATCAGGACAACTGAGAAGAAACTGTCTGCATAGAACGTACTGTTATATCTAGACATTTCTAGTGTAAAATGATGAGACCTTCATTCCAATCTAGTACTGCATGTGAATTCATAAAGTCTAAGTACAATAGAGGAAACTTCATCAGGACAACTGAGAAGAGACTGTCAGCATAGAACTTACTGTTACTTCTAGACATTTCAAGCGTAAAATGGTGAGACCTTCATTCCAATCTAGTACTGCATGTGAATTCATAAAGTCTAAGTACAATAGAGGAAACTTCATCTGGACAACTGAGAAGAAACTGTCTGCATAGAACGTACTGTTATATCTAGACATTTCTAGTGTAAAATGATGAGACCATCATTCCAATCTAGTACTGCATGTGAATTCATAAAGTCTAAGTACAATAGAGGAAACTTCATCAGGACAACTGAGAAGAAACTGTCAGCATAGAACTTACTGTTACATCTAGACATTTCAAGTGTAAAATGATGAGACCTTCATTCCAATCTAGTACTGCATGTGAATTCATAAAGTTTAAGTACAATAGAGGAAACTTCATCAGGACAACTGAGAAGAAACTGTCAGCATAGAACTTACTGTTACATCTAGACATTTCAAGTGTAAAATGATGAGACCTTCATTCCAATCTACTACTGCATGTGAATTCATAAAAGTCTAAGTACAATAGAGGAAACTTCATCAGGACAACTGAGAAGAAACTGTCAGCAGAGAATGTACTGTTACATCTAGACATTTCAAGTGTAAAATGATGAGACCTTCATTCCAATCTAGTACTGCACGTGAATTTATAAAGTCGAAGTACAATAGAGGAAACTTCATTAGAACAACTGAGAAGAAACTGTCAGCATAGAACTTATTGTTATATCTAGCCATTTCAAGTGTAAAATGATGAGACCTTCATTCCAATCTAGTACTGCACATGAATTTATAGATCGAAGTAAAATAGAGGAAACTTCATCAGAACAACTGAGAAGAGACTGTCAGCATAGAACTTACTGTTACTTCTAGACATTTCAAGCGTAAAATGGTGAGACCTTCATTCCAATCTAGTACTGCACATGAATTCATAAAGTCTAAGTACAATTGAGGAAACTTCATCAGAACAACTGAGAAGAAACTGTCAGCATAGAACTTACTGTTATATCTAGACATTTCAAGTGTAAAATGATGAGACCTTCATTCCAATCTAGTACTGCACATGAATTCATAAAGTCTAAGTACAATAGAGGAAACTTCATCAGAACAACTGAGAAGAAACTATCAGCATAGAACTTATTGTTACATCTAGACATTTCAAGTGTAAAATGATGAGACCTTCATTCCAATCTAGTACTGCATGTGAATTCATAAAGTCTATGTACAATAGAGGAAACTTCATCAGGACAACTGAGAAGAAACTGTCAGCATAGAACGTACTGTTAAATCTAGACATTTCTAGTGTAAAATGATGAGACCTTCATTCCAATCTAGTACGGCATGTGAATTCATAAAGTCTAAGTACAATAGAGGAAACTTCATCAGGACAACTGAGAAGAAACTGTTAGCATAGAACGTACTGTTACATCTAGACATTTCAAGTGTAAAATGATGAGACCTTCATTCCAATCTAGTACTGCATATGGATTCATAAAGTCTAAGTACAATAGAGGAAACTTCATCAGGACAACTGAGAAGAAACTGTCAGCATAGAACGTACTGTTTTATCTAGACATTTCAAGTATAAAATGATGAGACCTTCATTCCAATCTAGTACTGCATGTGAATTCATAAAGTCTAAGTACAATAGAGGAAAATTCATCAGAACAACTGAGAAGAAACTGACAGCATAGAACTCACTGTTATATCTAGAAATTTCAAGTGTAAAATGATGAGACCTTCATTCCAATCTAGTACTGCACATGAATTCATAAAGTCTAAGTACAATAGAGGAAACTTCATCAGAACAACTAAGAAGAAACTGTCTGCATAGAATGTACTGTTATATCTAGACATTTCTAGTGTAAAATGATGAGAACTTCATTCCAATCTAGTACTGCATGTGAATTCATAAATTCTAAGTATAATAGAGGTAACTTCATCAGAACCACTGAGAAGAAACTGTCAGCATAGAACTTACTGTTACATCTAGACATTTCAAGTGTAAAAAGATGAGACCTTCATTCCAATCTAATACTGCACATGAATTTATAAATTCTAAGTACAATAGAGGAAACTTCATCAGAACAACTGAGAAGAAACTGTCAGCATAGAACTTATTGTTACTTCTAGCCATTTCAAGTGTAAAATGATGAGACCTTCATTCCAATCTAGTTCTGCACATGAATTCATAAAATCTAAGTACAATAGAGGAAACTTAATCAGAACAACTGAGAAGAAACTGTCAGCATAGAACTTACTCTTACATCAAGACATTTCAAGTGTAAAATGTTGAGACGTTCATTCCAATCTAGTACTCCATGTGAATTCATAACGTCTAAGTACAGTAGAGGAAACTTCATCAGAACAACTTAGAAGAAACTGTCAGCATAGAACTTACTGTTACATCTAGACATTTCAAGTGTAAAATGATGAGACCTTCATTCCAATCTAGTACTTCACATTAATTCACAATGTCTAAGTACAATAGAGGAAACTTCATCAGAACAACTGAGAAGAAACTGTCAGCATAGAACTTACTGTTACATCTAGACTTTTCAACTGTAAATTGATGAGACCTTCATTCAAATCTATTACTGCACATGAATTCATAAAGTCTAAGTACAATAGAGGAAACTTCATCAGATCAACTGTGAAGAAACTGTCAGCATAGAACTTACTGTTATATTTAGACATTTCAAGTGTAAAATGATGAGACCTTCATTCCAATCTAGTACTGCACGTGAATTTATAAAGTCTAAGTACAATAGAGGAAACTTCATCAGAACAACTGAGAAGAAACTGTCAGCATAGAACTTACTGTTACATCTAGACTTTTCAAGTTTAAAATGATGAGACCTTCATTCCAATCTAGTACTGCACATGAATTCATAAAGTCTAAGTACAATAGAGGAAACTTCATCAGAACAACTGAGAAGAAACTGTCAGCATAGTACGTACTGTTATATCTAGACATTTCAAGTGTAAAATTATGAGACCTTCATTCCAATCTAGTACTGCATGTGAATTCATAAATTCTAAGTACAATAGAGGAAACTTCATCAGAACAACTGAGCAGAAACTGTCAGCATAGAACTTACTGTTACATCTAGACATTTCAAGTGTAAAATGATGAGACCTTCATTCCAATCTAGTACTGCACGTGAATTTATAAAGTCGAAGTACAATTGAGGAAACTTCATTAGAACAACTGAGAAGAAACTGTCAGCATAGAACTTACTGTTACATCTAGACATTTCAAGTGTAAAATGATGAGACATTCATTCCAATCTAGTACTGCATGTGAATTCATAAAGTCTAAGTACAATAGAGGAATCTTCATCAGAACAACTGAGAAGAAACTTTCAGCATAGAACTTACTGTTACATCTAGACATTTCAAGTGTAAAATGCTGCGACCTTCATTCCAAAATTAATACTACACGTGAATTCATAAAGTCTCAGTACACTAGAGGAAACTTCACCAGAACAACTGAGAAGAAACTGTGAGCATAGAACTTACAGTTACATCTAGCCATTTCAAGTGTAAAATGATGAGACCTTCATTCCAATCTATTAATGCACGTGAATTCATATATTCTAAGTACAACTGAGGAATCTTCATCAGAACAACTGAAAAGAAACTCTTAGCATAGAACTTATAGTTACATCTAGCCATTTCAATTCTAAAATGATGAGACATCTCTTTCAATCTAGTGATGTGCTTCATTTCAAACGAACAGTACCATTAAAGTACCTATAGCAAAAGCTACATTATGGCGGAGGGAAAGTGATTGAATCTGAAATGCCAGGTTAGGGCCAGTAACATTGCAGATTCTTCTTTGGATTTTTATGAAGTATCTCTAAATGTATAGCTGGAACACCAGCTCATATGTGACAACAATATTCAAAGCATAGATGAATGGTAGATTTTCAAATATGTTGGACAGATTCATGCAATAAATATTATCTAGAACAACAGAGTGATCTAACTTTCCTGGCAGCAGTCCTAGGACAGATTAAATATAATCTTTCCACTTCATGTCAGCAAAAAACATTAGACCAAGAAGGTGAATCATTCTCCTAGAGATTACCATCAGCCATGTTGCGGAAGATAGAAGTGTTCTCTCAGATGATTAAAAGAGAGTAGTTTCATTTAGAAGGTCTTAAAATTAACAAGCCATTCCTTGCCCCATTTAACAACAGAATGTAGTTAATTTTTTTAGATTAACTATGTATATGATCATACTGAACTTACCAGATTTTATGTTAAGACAAGTCTAAATACTTGTCATCAGCATAGATACCAAACTGGGAATTGGTTAAATCAGAAAGGTCAATGATGAACATTAAGAACAATGTAGACCCAAGGATAGAGACCTAGATCTAGAACAGTGACCATTCAAGATAAGTTTCATAATTTGATAAGAAATTTGTGCAGATATAATAGAATCTTTTAATATATGAAAAAGACCATTATTGTGGAGTCTCTGTTTGAAGAAAATAAAGATTGTGCCGTTATGATAATATTTTCATAGATTTTATATATTTTTTTAAATTTTGAAGTAATTTGCACAAAATGGCACAATCAAAGCATTAACCATTGAGTTGAGGGCACAAACTGAAATTTTATTCAAAGAAGGCTACTCTCAAAGACAAACTGAGAAGTTGAAGATTTCTAGAACAGGGTACAATATTTGTTAAAAGGGCAGTCAGAAACAAATATAGGTGAAAATGAAATTAAACATAGGACCAGAGGTAGTTTCATTCAACACAGCAAATTACCGTAAAGCCAAAATATCAACCTGACATTCATTTGGATGCCATGCATGGTGTCAAACTTGTTCAGAAATATTGAAACTGTCATTTGTATACAAACGCTTTTTCTAAGATCTCTAAGCAAATGAAGCTTGAAGGTCTTGGCAGAGATTATCCTTCTTTGAAAATTGTCAACTGGTTCTGCCAAATCAGAAATAAAGAACTGTACCAAAACACAGAAACCACATCACTTGAGGACTACCAATAGCAGCAACAATTAAAATGGATAGCACTCAAAAAGAAAATAATGATATAATCAAGATGTTGACATTTCACACTATTTCAAATAAGAGGTTTGGGAAAGAAGATCCTATCAATTCTGGAAAGAGTGATAAAAGCTACTGGACTTGAAAAATGTACTTTCTTGAAAATTTTTTTTGAAAGATTTTATAAATTTCAACTGAAAGCAGTACTGGCTCCTCAGTCAATAAATGCCAAATATTTATTTTTAGGGAAACGGCTAATATTAACATAAACATAAAAAAAATTTAAAAGATATATAAAGGGTGTGATTAATAAATTGTTGTCTAAATTATGCAAAAATGAAAATAACACTGACATCTCATTTTAACAGATAAATTTACCAAAATTATACAAAAATATTTTGAAATATGAAAGACTAAATTTATTCAATAAAATCACTATTGGCTTCAGCCACAGCCTCCAGACAATTTCAGTCTGTTTCACGCTTAAATAAAATCCTCAGGTCATATGTGTTTTGTTTTGACTTTACTATTTATGTATTCTTCTCAATGGTGCATTATGGGTAGAAGGTCTGTTGTATTATACTAATAGTGTGTGGGAGCTAATGGTTATGTTTCATATTATTCTAGAGGCTACTGAGTAGAAATAATTGTGGATCTGAATACAGTTATTTGATGAAAATTAGGAAAAATGGAGGCCCAAGATCTAGAAGAGTGGCCATTCAAGATAACTTTCATGATTCGATAAAAAGAATTTGTCCAGATATAATAGAATCTTTTAATTTGTGAAAAAGACCAGTATGTAGGTGTCTCTGTTAGAAGAAAATAAAGATTGTTATTATGATAATATTTTCATAGATTTTATATATTTTTTTAATTTTGAAGTAATTTCAATAAAATGGCAAAATCAAAGTATTAACCATTGAGATGAGAGCACAAACTGAAGTTTTATTTAAAGAAGGCTACTCTCAAAGGCAAATTGACACAACTGTGAAAAATCAATTTAGATCAGTGGGCTCAGGAGGAGTATAGCCCTCCAGAAACTCTTGTTATGGTAAGGGAATAAGCAGAAAAAACTGTTATTGGCAAAAAGTATGTGAACTGGGTATTGAAAAAGTTACAAAATGTGTTGTCGAGAGTCAAGTCAAAATTCAAACATTTTGGTAGTGAGAATGTATGAGAGAAAAAATCCAGGAGAAAGACTGAATGATGTGGTTCAAACAGTTAAGCCAGGTTGTGGGTCTGTAATGGTGTGTCAGTGTTTTGGGGAAGAGAAGGCTGGGGGATTTCATTCAAATCAACGGAAACATGAAAGCAGAACAATATCATTTGATTTAGTATAACTGGAAAAGATCAACAATATAACAATCCAAAAACACTCTTCTAAATTATATCAAAATTACCTTGAGTAAAAAAAAAAGAACTATATATAAATAAAAAGGAAATATATAAAAACAATTTTAAAAACCTCTCCTCCACTCAGGTCATGAGCATATGTAGTCAGCCAACATATTAGTTTGATGAAGGATGAAACTCATCACAGGGGAAACATTTTCCACTTTGTCATACAATTTTCTCAATACTTGATATATAAAAATATATATTGTTATATCATATATAAATCCAAAGAGATAAAAGTAAGAACAGAGCAATATAATAATGAATAAAGAATCCTTTAAAATCCATTCGGTCAGGATATAATTTATTTTGTGGACTTCAAATGTCAATCTCTTCAGACCTGTTTTACATAAAGAAATGGAGTTCAATTTATTCAGATACAAGGAAAAGGAAAAGAAGAAAAAGAGAAAGAGTGTGAAAAAAAAAAAGAAAAAAGAAGTTTTAATATTAAAAGGGGAAAGAAAAAAGGGGAAGAAAGACAGAGATTTCAATATAAGGTTTTTTAGGGGGAAAGGAAAGATAGATAGACATGGGCAGGGGGGAGGAAAGAAAGTGAGAGAGGGGAAGAAAAGAAAGAGGGAATTAAGCAAATTGACAGGGTGACCCAGAAATGATCTTTTCTTCCGGGACTTGACAAGTTAAAATGCAGGTTGGGGAAGGGAGTGATCATATTCAAAATAGATACATTGAAATTGTCTAGTAATTTACATATATGTGTGTGTGTGTATCGACAATGTAGGAATAGGAATCAATACTGCATGCTGACTGTCAGTTTCATGCCTCAGTCTGAAGATTGCATTGAAGTATGAAACTGGCAGCCACAATGCAATGTTGAATCCTATGTCTACACAATATATATATATATATGTATATATATATATATATATATATATATATATATATATATATATATGTATATTTTAAAGAGAGGAGAGAAGCTGCAAACATTGTTGGTTTTAATAAGGATTTTTATAATGTGGAAACTATAGGAAGTGTGTGTATATAAATGCATATATACACCAAATCCCCACAACTAAACAATGTATACACATATGAAAAAAGAACATGCATTCACACACCAGCAAAAACACACACACACACAATACATTTTTTGTACTGCGTATGCACGTGTGTTTAGCTGGCTTCTCTCTTTTCAAAATATACACTTTTCTCTCATTGGAACAAGTATAATCCCTCCCATATATATATATATATATATATATATATATATATATATATATATATATATAAATGTGAAAGTCAGAGAGAGGACAAGAGAGAGTAGAGAATATAATATATAATGGTACACTTATAATATTAACAAAATTAACAAAGGATATTAAATAATTAACAAAAACTTTAAAGAAGTAGTTAACACTTTGAGATAGCAATATCAGCAGAAACACAGAAGAAATGTCCTGGTCTCAAAGAACACTTTGAATCACATTTCAACCCTGATCACACTGAACTAAAGATGCCTGCAGAAATAGAGCATACACTAATATACATCCAAACATCCTATTGATGAGGAAATTAAGAAAACTATTGAAACACTAAGGAATAACATTGAAGCTGAACTCTTGAAAATAATTTACTTTCTTCCAGAATTCAATAATAACCATCTCAATTTTATGAAGGAAGTTTATACAGGGTGCTATGGAAATATACATGTGTGTATATGAGTGTGTATGTGCGATGGATAAATTGTCGTTTAAATTGCACGAAAATAAAAATAACATTGACATTTCATTTTAACAGATATAATTATCAAAATTACACAAAAATATCTTGAAATAGAAAAGGATAAATTTATTTAAAAAGTTGCCATTAGCTTCAACCATGGCCTTAGTAGTATCTTCTCAGTCATCTTTAACTAAACTTGTACAAAAGAGGGATTGCTGTCCAAATACACAATTATTAAATTATATGGATATATATATATATATATAGATAGATAGATAGATATGGATATGGATATGGATATTACCACATTTAATATATATATATTTAATATTTAATAAATATATATATATATATGTATCAAAATTTAAATTATGTAATAGTCAGTTATCAATCAGAACCTGAAGATTGTGTTTTGCAACAGAGTCATTCTACAGAAAAAAAACCTATATTTATTGTTAATATATAAATTATACCTTTGTTATGAGCACTATTTTATTAACACCAGCACTTAATGTGTGATATTATACAGGGTGCAATAGATATATTGTCACTTAAATTAAGCAAAAATAAAAATAATATTGACATCTCATATTAACAGATATATTTACCAAAATTACACAAAAATATCTTGAAATACTAAACAGTAAATTTATTCAATAAAATCACCATTCGCTTCAACCACAGACAACTTCAGAATCTCCTGCAACTCTTCTGGACGGTCTCCTTGTTTAAGTTGGTTAATGCTTCCATAATTCTTGTCTTCAGTTCATCTTTGGTGTTACAAGGAGTTTTGTTGGTCTCTTACTCAACTGCACCTCACACATAATAATCAAAGGGGTTGCGACCTAGGGAGTTAGGCAGACAGATATAAGGGGTGATGCATGACTTGATTCTCCTGCTTGTGTAGAATCCTGTTGCCAGACATAGGGTCTTCCAGCAGCCACTCTCTTGACCCAGAGTACAACCTAATGTAGGCGTCCATGTTGAGTCTGAAGGAAGATAAATTGAGGCATAATGTCACCATCTCTAGTGGTCACTCCAAACACCTTTGTAATCATCATTACATTCATCCAATTCTTTCCAAATCCTCTGCACTGTCCTCAGATTGACACCCAAACACTGAAATGTTTGTATTGGAGCTTCCAGTATGAATGCCAAGCTGTACAGCATACCATTTCCAAATTTCTGGCAGAAAGAATTGGGTCATGATGCTCTTTTACTCACCTACTGACGCTAGTATACTGTGCAGTCAACAAAATCAAAAACAAACCAGGTGCATACATGAAATTAAAGATATAAAATGTAACAATTTACTC
>OZ010605.1:30932220-30962220 GCA_963932145.1 Acanthosepion lycidas
TTTTATTGACTTCAATCAAATAAATATCACCTTTGTTTTGTTAAGTGTTTGTTTGTCATTATATAATAATTTTTGCTCTGTCTTTTGACATAGAGCTCTCAACAGATCTATATCCTCTTGGATATTCCATATGAATTGCCAATAATTTTATTATTAATATATATATACATATATATATATATATATATATATATATATATATATATATATATATATTAATAGTAGTAATAATCTTATAAGTATAAGAAATTATACTCATTTGGAAAAGCTTTGGTGTTTTGGTTTGCAAATAATCAAACCAATACCAAAGAAAAAAAAAGGTATAAAAAAAGGTATAAAAAAAGGTATAAAAAAAATGTATAAAAAGAAAGTAAAAAAAAAGGTATAAAAAAAGAAAGCCAAGAACATGTACGTTAACTGAAAGTAAAGGTCTAGCATTCAAGTGCAAAGCCCAAAGAAGAAACCCTGATACGAGGAGTAAGCAAAATAACTAAATAAAGTGATCAATATGGTAAGTAGAGCAGACCTAGTTAAACCTAGGGAGCCAGACAAACCTACCAAGGTTTCCCTGACGGTCTGCTTAGGTGAAACCTTGGTAGGTTTGTCTGGCTCTCTAGGTTTAACTATATATATATATATATATATATATATATATATATATATATATATATATATGAATCCTCAGATGGACTTTATCAATAAAAATTTGCCTTGATAAAGTCCCTTTGAAGACAAGATGTATCAACTAAGATAAATTTTGTTTTTGTCCTTGTTCATATTGTCCTTTTACAGATATATTCTCTCTAAAAAAAAAATTGACCAACCAGCCAAACCCAGAATTTTATAGCAGAGTTTTTCATCTCAAAAAAACTAGATTATTCATTTTTTGTTTTCTTTTTTAATTCGAATTTTATTTGTTCATTTTGTTTGTTTAATGGCATGTCAACACCTTATGGGTAATTTAATGCTGAAATTTAATGTTTTGTCCTTCTGTTTTCAAAATTGAATACATGGAAGAAGATACTCAGATTTTGTGCATAAACATATTTATGTGAACATAATTACTAGAGACGGTGATATGTGTGTTTTATGTCATAGTTTTGTTGAAGTTATATTTTGGAATATAGTTTGATTTATCTATGAAATCATAAGATATAATATGAATTAATGTTTTGAAAGAATTATTTCATGTTGTTTTGTTGATTTTGTTTAGTAGCGTATCAAACTCTATTGGTTATTTCATACTGAAATCTAAATATTTTGAATGCAATTACATGCCCTCAACAACAGATTGAATGTATTGTTCATCATTTTGCTATAAAATTGATGGTGATTTTACTTTAAATAGGTATTTTTATACTTTCATAGTGTTTTATTTTCATTAGGCAGTTCACTATTTTCCCATAGCTGGAACTCTAAAAGGGGCTACCACCACAGCTAAGGGTGGGCCTGAGTACAACAGCAAGTAAGAAGTGGTTTCATGCTTCTCAAAACCTTCAATCTCATGATCAGATGTCTTGCTGCCAGTTGTAGTTTATACGTCATAATCAAAATTTATGAAAGTGGTGGAATTATTTGTAGGAATAGATATCTAAGTATTCTTACTGAAGAATTTGAGGATTGTCTTTTCTATTGAAATACACATTTTAATGGAGAAATGTAAACTTATATAAACTGGAAAGAGCATTAACAGCTACTGGACTTGAGAAAACTATTTCCTTGAAAAATTGTTTGCTGAGAAAAATTTTATAAATTTAAATGAAAAGTGCTACTGGCTGCTTGGTCGATAAATGCCAAATGTTTCCTTATAAGGAAACGGCTAACTTTACTATTTAAGTTTTATTATATATTCCTTATGCAAAGCAAATCTTGATCGAGTCTACTTCTTTATTCTCAGTTTTTATTTAAAGGCTGTCATCATATTGTGTATGACCAAGAAACATACATGAAAATGCCTACTAGATGCTCAAATGAACAGACACATACACATTATCAACCGAACCAGTATAGATTAGCTAGAAATGTAATACACATACAGACATGAATTGTACACATGAACACTGCTTGACAGGATAGATGCATGTGAGGTCTGCTTAACCAATGAAAAACAATCAACATAAAAATAAACACCTCAGAATTTTCTTTTCTCCTCTATATTTCATTTTCTGATGAATCTTTAGTAAAAATGAAACATGTTGAATTTATAAACATTTCTTGTTTGTTCCCTAAACTATCATTCTATCAGATCCTAATCAATATTTGATCCTAATATATATATATATATATATATATATATATATATATATGTAAGCAAATATATGGATATAGATCCGACAGTATGAAGAAAAATATATGGAGAAAACAAACAAAAATCCTTATATGCAATTATGCTGTTTTAATGTTAATATAATGTCAACTTCGGACATTTCAGTCTAATAAACAATCTTCAGGACATATTCATAAAATATAATTAACATTATCAATTCAACATGACAAAGACGATGGACATAAGAACAAGACTTATCCAAACAGATAACTGAAAGTTTTATATGTTCACAAATCATTTGTTACTGAGTTATTTAGTTTAAACAAAATTTATAGTAGATGGCACTGTTTTGCTATTCATGTACATTTGTAGCTAGTATATCTTCAATATTTAGCTTGTGTAGTAGTGAGTTAATCAGATAGTGGTCTGTTTAACAATGGTAATAGATGCAGGGCTGCATGCCTGTATCAAATTGTTTCGAAGTACAGAGATGGCCTTTTAGACTTATACAGACAGCTTACCTTGTTTTGCTGTCAGACACCTACTCCCTAACATACTTTATGTCCTTATAAGAAAACACTTATATAAACACAAGAAAAATTAAATAAAATGATAAATCATTGTACTTTGTCAGCCATCTTTAATTAAACTTGTATAAAAGAGGGATGACTCCCCAAATACACAATCATTAAATTATATATATATATATATATATATATATATATATATATATATATGTATAAAAATTAAAATTATGTAATGGTCAGCTATTAACCAGCAGCTGAAGATTGTGCTGTGTAACAGAGTCGTTCTGCCAAAAAAGCAAATATTTATCATTAATATATAAATTGTACCCTCTGTTATCCACATCAGCACTATTTTATTAATACCATCACTTAATGTGCAATATTAAATATTATATATTCATAATTACACAGGGTGTAATGGATAAATTGCCATCTACCTTACGCAAAAATGAAAATAACACTGACATCTCATTTTAACAGATATATTTACCAAAATTATACAAAAATATTTTGAAATATGAAAGACTAAATTTATTCAATAAAATCACTATTGGCTTCAGCCACAGTCTCCAGACAATTTCAGTCTGTTTCACGCTTAAATAAAATCCTCAGGTCATATGTGTTTTGTTTTGACTTTACTATTTATGTATTCTTCTCAATGGTGCATTATGGGTAGAAGGTCTGTTGTATTATACTAATAGTGTGTGGGAGCTAATGGTTATGTTTCATATTATTCTAGAGGCTACTGAGTAGAAATAATTGTGGATCTGAATACAGTTATTTGATGAAAATTAGGAAAAATGGAGGCCCAAGATCTAGAAGAGTGGCCATTAAAGATAACTTTCATGATTCGATAAAAAAGTTTGTCCAGATATAATAGAATCTTTTAATTTGTGAAAAAGACCAGTATGTAGGTGTCTCTGTTAGAAGAAAATAAAGATTGTTATTATGATAATATTTTCATAGATTGTATATATTTTTTTAAATTTTGAAGTAATTTCAATAAAATGGCAAAATCAAAGTATTAACCATTGAGATGAGGGCACAAACTGAAGTTTTATTTAAAGAAGGCTACTCTCAAAGGCAAATTGACACAACTGTGAAAAATCAACTTAGATCAGTGGGCTCAGGAGGAGTATAGCCCTCCAGAAACTCTTGTTATGGTAAGGGAATAAGCAGAAAAAACTGTTATTGGCAAAAAGTATGAGAACTGGGTATTGAAAAAGTTACAAAATGTGTTGTCGAGAGTCAAGTCAAAATTCAAACATTTTGGTAGTGAGAATGTATAAGAGAAAAAATCCAGGAGAAAGACTGAATGATGTGGTTCAAACAGTTAAGCCAGGTTGTGGGTCTGTAATGGTGTGTCAGTGTTTTGGGGAAGAGAAGGCTGGGGGATTAAATAAAGATTATGTCATTATGATAATATTTTCATAGATTTTTAAAAGGTGTGATTAATAAATTGTTGTCTAAATTATGCAAAAATGAAAATAACACTGACCTCTCATTTTAACAGATATATTTACCAAAATTGCACAAAAATATCTTGAAATACTAAAAAGTAAATTTACTCAATAAAATCAGCCTCCTGACAACTTTAGAATATCTTGTAACACTTCTGGATGGTCTCCTTGTTTAAGTTGGTGAATACTGCTATATTCATGTTACAAGGAGGTTTTGTTTCTCTTGCAACTGCTCTCCATTCATAATAATAAAGGGGTTTGCAGTCTGGGGAGCTAGGTAGCCAGATGTAAGGGGTAATACAGCTGAAGAAATTATCTGACAACTATGACTGGGATCTTCTGATGTGTGGCATGGTGCAGAGTTCAGTTTCCATTTTAAATAGCCACACCTATAAATGTCCAGTGGGATTACAAATGAATAAAAAATAGTACATCTGTCCCATAATAATTGTTACATTCTGTTATGAAATGTATATGTAAATGTAACGACTTTTATTGGACACAATAGTAAATGGGATGAAATAAAAATTTATAAAGAGTTCATCCTTACTTTTTTATCATGTACAAAATTGAAATTTAATGTGTTTCTTGCATTCCTGGTCTTAAAAGATTTTTCCTTTCATTTTAATTCTTCCAGCTTAATAACATTCAAAAGAATATGCCAACATTTCCATTTTTTGGAAGACAGCAAAATCATTTTTGGACACATCAAAATCATTCTTAACAATATTGGAACCACTAACCTCCAAAATAGAATTCTTTGAAGACTTGTTAAAACAAGATGCACAGAAAATGTTTGTGTTGTTGATAACCTTACCATCATTTGATGCATTCAAGGCAAGGGATATTTATTCAGTCAAACAACTTGTGAAACAGTTTAGACAAAAGAAGGTGATACATAACATAGAGTGAAAATTCAATATCCCTTCATCTGTGGGAGGCAAGATTTTTCCTTTTTTAGTGGGTCAAAGATTGCATTCCAGTCGAGTTCATTATCTTCATTTATGTTCTAATACCCTTGGGAAAGGTATTGATCTAACTCTTCTCTCCCCAGCTATGGATAAATAGTAGGACAGACTGAGTTCTATACTCTTGAGGTGCAAATGGTCTAGGAAAGGAAAAGTTTGAATTTAAAATTGTATGTCATGCTGGCAAAGCACATACTATGCAACTAAAGAAAAGTTTTGATGACCCTGACTAAAACCGAATCCTTTTTAAAATAACTACCTCTATATTTCTTGTTAAAATAGGATTTTGCTCAATAAACTAAGTGACAGCACTATATCAAGCAATCACCCTGAGCAGAAATTTCAATAAACTTGAATAATGCCTAAAGTTTATATCTGTAGTATATTCATATGTTTTTCTTGTAACCATCACTGGTCACCATAATTTTGTGGTTTATTCACTCACACCATAGGAGTAATGGCAGTAGAATTTTAGGTTTGATTTTACGAAGATAAAAGCAGGAAAAGTAAATGTACAGAATGCAGATAAGTCACAGTAAATTGTATGGTAATTTTATACAATTTTATTTATCTATTTGTGTGTGTGTATCACTTGTGATAATGTTTATGTTATAAAAGGAAGTAAGTCACTTCGTAATATCACAAATCCTATCATGGAGGGAAGTTATATATGTGTTGTCATCCTGAGATTTTTTTGATGAAGAGCTTGAATCTCACGTCTTTTGGCAGGATGTCCATATTTCTGGCAGGAACAGTTTTTGTTGCATGCTGGGAGTAATTTTATTTTTTTTATTTAATTTATTTCAAACAAGGTTTAAATATTATTTTTTTTATTTTATTTATAATTTTCATTATTATTATTATTTTATTTATTTGTAACAGTAATAATATCCCTACATATCCACTTTGGCAGGAATGGTGACAAGCTAGTACAACTGCTTAGAACATGCCCATTAAGCTGAGGAGTGTGAGTCTAATAGATTCAGAAATTTTTTAGCCAAGGGTGGTGAGATCAATCCTATGAAGGACCACAATAGTTAGCATAGTTAACATTTCTTATTTAACTATATAAGTTGGTATGGTGGCTGATGTAGTTAGGTCTCACCCACCAGAACCAGTCTAGATTTTTGCTAAGGAAAATGTGAGAGAAAGCTTGATTGCGTTTCATGACTATTGATGACCAACAAATAAGCAGTATTGCAAAACCAAAAAAGACCATTAAAATTGTCAGTGAAGCAAAATTTGAAGAAAATCTTAAAAAAACCTCAAAACACAAAAAGGGGTGTATTACTTGATGCAATTGTTTGTTTGTTTTTTTCATTCCACTAAATTAAGAAAACATTTTTAGCATCAACTTCAGGCTTTGTGCAAAACCAGGACAAATATTTCAAAATATCAGAAGACACACTGTTTTTAACATTTAGTAGGGGTGTACTTGAGATGTTCAGTGCAAAGTTCAACTGTTGTAGTGTTGTAACCTTTTCAAAAGAAAATTGGCTGAGGTTCCTTTATGCTTTTTTTTTTTTTAAATTTCTGTTGCATAAAATATCTTGGACAAAGTTTCTACATTGAATTAAAAAAATTTAAAGAATCAAGAAAAGTTTTTAAAAGCATTTGTAAAAAAATTTCAGTAAAAATGATTTTTATAAAAATTGTATTTTTATTAGTTAGTAGAGCATTGAAAACCGGGATCAGCAAATCATTTCAAATTTTGGCCTACACCTTTGTGTTCATTTTTGCACTAATTTTGTTTAATTTTATCATTCAATTACCCACCATTAGTCTGGTAGAAAGATTTTATATATATCTACTAAATAAGAATATACAAACTACATATGGGAAATATTTCTTGTGAGAGAAATTTGTTTTTGAGAAAATTATTGATTGAATGATTTGCGTTTTATGGTTCATCAAGAAAGGAAATATTTTTAGATTATAAGGATGTTTTAATGATAATAATGGTTTACTGATACACATCCTACTAATTAAGCCATAGTTGGAGGGAAGAAGTGAGAGATTCATACATTTCCCAAGTGTAATTGTGCATAACTGAATATAAATAACCTGACTGCAATTAAAACTCTACTCTCTACAAAATTATTGAAAATTAAAAGCAATATATGCTAATATCTTACTATAATTCTGCATGTCCCTTTCTTTGCTAGCACGACCATTACGCCCTACTAATCCCTCATAAATAATGAGCTGTTCTATTTTGAATGAAAGAAAGAAAGAAGGGAATATAGAAGTGTTTGATATCTCCTGCCTATACTTCATAAATAATGGACTATTCCATTTTAGTCACATGGAAGATGGAAAGACATATCAGAAGTGCTACTTGGTTTCAGTGAGAAAAGGATGATAGAAAGAAAGAAGGGAACATAGCAGTGTTTAAAATCTGTTTCAGTGAAATGGAAAAACTTGTCAATTTTTCATTTCTGATGTTGGGACATTATTATTATTAATAGATAAAAATAAAATATAAAATGATAATAATAAAGGATATCATAAATAAAATAAAACTAAAACAAATAACATTAAACGTTAAATTAGATAAAAAGAAAAAATGCAACAGAGACATTTCCTACTGAAAATGGACTTTACACCAAAAGACTCTGAATTCATTCTCTTTGCCATTGACTGCTGGAATGTCAAGACATTCAACTGTTCTCTCCAGGGCATTGCTTGTCATAATACAAAGTGACTTCTTCCTTTTATCACATGCAACTGTAAAACACTGGTAAACAAAAATACACACCCACCAGTAGACAAAAATAAATAAATTGTATGATTTTAATTTACAATTTAACATGCTTTTAATATTATTTCTATGTATGTTTTTATTCTTATGAACACAAGGCTATTTCTGCTGCTATGATGTGAGTAACTAAACAGTGTCTGCTTACTTGATAAAATAATGATCAAAATTTGCATTTATGATTGTTATTGCAATATTTTGTCAAACTTGTTTAGTGCACATATTTTATGATGTGATAGGGGAAGTTCTCTGGATATTATATTGTTGTAGAATGCACCACAAGCATATTTAATCATTAGCTTACAAAAAATTTTTATGGTTCTTTTTAGTACACATATAATTGGATAAAAAACAACATAGGTGAGAATATGTATCTGAAAGATTTACTGTATTTGAATGCTACTTTTTAATGAAAAAACAATGGGACAAACAGCTCAGTATATTAAATTTTGTAGGAGAATAATTGTGAGTTCAATCCCTGAGCCAGGCAGTGTATATTTGAACTTATTGGAAATAGGTCAAGCACTAATTGAACAATGTTAAGAACTAGAGAAGATAAGCCTAGAATTGGTCAGCAGAACAAGATATGAAGGTTATCTGGATAAACAAGCACTTGATGAAGGCCTGGGGTGGGGCATGGTATGGTAGGTTCTTACCTAGCATCTTGGATTCACTCGCTTTCTCACTGATATCACATGGATTCAATCTGTCTTTTTTACAAATATTTTCATGGTAATTATTCTGATGAACTCTTTTGCCCTAGTGCCTTGAGTACATGAATTTAAAGGTTTTATTTGATTAGCAACTAGGTCTCACCAGTTTACTGTTGAACTAATTAGAGGAAACTGCTACTTTTATTCTAATAGTTTCTCTTCTTGTATTTCTCACCTGTGGAACATCCTTTTGAGTTCTTGTTTCACTGACACCTAAAATCTTTAAAAATTTAAATCCGTCAATTGTCGTCTATCTAAATCAACCCTATTCCTTTATTCACTTCTTCTCAAAAGTTTTCTTATTCTTCTTGATTCCCCTCACCATTTTATAGACAAAAGCACACAAAATCACACTGGGATTTTTTCCTAGGTAATAAAATAGGTTAGTTCTTGGTTTCATCTGACTTAGTCCTGGTCTGGCTTGCCTTGAAGTCAGAACACTATGTTCACTTGTCCAAACTTGCTTTTATGTGTCAACCCCAATTCTTAATTTGTGAACTTTTTGCCATATTACTTTTACTTTGGGTTATTACTATTAATTTACCTTGTATATATTGTTTGCTTGCTTTATAATATTTTTTTGCCATGTTCTTTTCTTTTTCTTTATATTGCTTATTTTAAGACATTTTTATGTTTATACATTCTTTTTATAGCTACAAATAAATTCTCTGTTTATAATAAACAATATTAAACAACATGTACCGGCCTGAATGTTCTATGAAAATTTCTCGGACATTTAGGCCGGTAAATGTTGTTTAATACTGTTTATTATAAACAAAGCATTTACTTAAATATTTGTATCTATAAAAAGAATGTATAAACATAAAAATGTCTTAAAATAATTGTCAGACTTTGTCCATTTTATAATATTGCTTACCGTTAACTTTGTTCTGTTATTTATTTTGTATTTGACTATGGCTACTCACGCTACAATTCTCTTTCACTCTCCATAACCCCCTGCATCCTAGTATCATTTTCTTCTTGATTAGGGTGAAATGTTAAAAAGAAAATCAGCTGAAACACAATGACAACAGAGATGAGAACAAATGCACTTAAATAATATAAATATTAAAAACAACAGAGATGAGGATGCCAGCCTGAAAAATAAATATTGAATGAACTTCCTTATTTTAAAAATAATTTTGATCACACCCATTTAGTCATGAAATTATTACATCTTGTTAGGAACCAATTCGTCACACTGTATCAAACATAACAAATCATTTTTCTCACTGCAAAGAATTTTTTTTACAATTAATGCATTAAAGACAGCAAAAAGCAATTACGGTTTCTCATCAACACTTAAGGTCATCATCTCAGGGAATGAAATTGATTGATTTTTCTCTGCAAAACATTAGCAATCATTATTTTTGTAAATTTCCACATATTTTTCTTCCCTGTTTAATAGAATTCTCACAAATGTGTAGGCATGAAATTGAATTTTCAAACATGTAAATTTCTTTTCTGAAAGTTAATGAATCTAGTGAGGTGTATCAAAAGTACATTCATTTTTTACAGACTTTACTCTTGGTTCATACATATATGCATATATATATATATATATATATATATATATTGTGAAATGAACAAAGTTGACAACTATTTTAATATATTTATTGTTTATACATTCTTTTTATAGATAAAAATATTTAAGTAAATACTCTGTTTATAATAATCTGTATTAACAACATTTACTGGCCTAAATGTCTGAAAAATTTCATAGAAAATATGTGTCTGTTATGGGACCTTACCCATAATAACTTAATGGACTATTCCATACATAATAAATACTGCACCTCAAGAGGAAGCGGGGAGTTCAGTCCAAAGTCGAGCGACCTGCTGACCGGCTGATCGGTTGAACTCTCTGCCTTCGGGTGGGGAGGCACCCGACCGAGGCTACACCAAAGGCCGGAGTCTCTTTTGGGGAGGTAAACCAACCCTGAACCCATTTATACGGGTTCAAAGGGCATATTTTTGGCCAAGCCCACGGGCTCGGAGATCCCACGTTAAACCGGCCTTGTGCCACATGATACCCTCGTGGTGGAGTGACTAAATACCATTCAGTCTGAAGTCGGGCGACCAGCTGACCGGCTGATCGGTTGAACTCTCTGCCTTCAGGTGGGGAGGAACCCAAACGAGGTTATGCTGAAGAGTGGAGTCTCTTTTGGCGAGGTAAACTGCCTCTGAACCCGTTTATACGGGTTCAAAGGGCATATTTTTGGACAAGCCCACGGGCTTGGAGATTCCACATTAAACTGGCTTGTGCCACATGATACCTTCGTGGGGCGATGTGACTAAATGCCTTTCAGTCTGAAGTCTGGAGTGAAGTCCGTCAGAAGTCAGTCAGAGCAAGCAAGTCAGTCAGTCAAGTCAGAGGCAGACTGAAGCAGAGTCGCATTCAGACAATTACTACTAAACCTGATTGTTTGTACTAACACTTTCTACTTCTCTGTATATATTCCTGTTTGTAATACATCTGTGTTATACCATCTCCGTGTTTGAGTTCTTCTTTATTGGTTCTACCTTGGACTATCACCGTGGTACAAGAAACCGGACTATAACAGTGTCCTTCCACAAGAATCAAACCTGTATCCTACACAGAACCATCATATAGTCTAACATGCTATACCACTTAGCTACAGATATATATATATCAGGCTATATGATGATTCTGTGTAGGATACAAGTTTGATTCTTGTTGGTGGACACATTTTTTATGAAATTTTTCAGACATTCAGGCCAGTAAATGTTGTTAATACTGATTAATATAAACAGAGCAATTATTTAAATACTTGTATGTATAAAAATAAATTATGAACAATAAATATTATAAAATACATACATATATATATATATATATATATAGTCATCCACAAACACTGTTTCGCTGCATCACAGCTCCTCAGTGTGGCTAGATGTACAATTGCTTCAAGCCAGGATTGAAACCCGACAGATTTGACATCAGCCAGATATCTTACCTGTAGGTCATCATTGCATGGAGAAAGGAAAGGAATTTTAGCGTTTATACAAAATACACCAGCTGCTTGGAGAACTCAGTTCAATTTACTTGATGTGTGTGGGTGTTGAATAAATTTGGATGAGAATATGATGGAATGGAAAATATATGACAATTTGTAAAACTTTTGCCAAATAAATAGGTGACTCCAAAAGCAAGAATTTTATTTCATAAGGATAAAATTTATATTGATGAGGTAATATAGGTCCTTGAAGGTAGTTGTTAAAGGCCCATGTGATCAACACAGGTGTCTCCCAATGTTTGCTTCTTGGTCCAACACTCTTCCTACTTTACATAAATGATCTTCCTTTATTCATTTGTGAATATATTTGCTGATGATACAATGGTATATGGGTGCACCTCCAAGACCCTAGATGACCAGAGCTTGACAGCTGATATCTCCTCTGACGTTGCTTAAATTGCTCAAAAATCAAACTAGTTGTTGTGGTAAACCCTCCTAAAGTAGAATGAACTCTTCCTCCTCTCATAAATACTAACTTGAAGTGTAAGTTGGAAAGCAGTAACGTAGATACAGTGTTAACCTACCGTTCAGATGTACAACTCTATCTGCTTATACTCTCTTGCTTTATTTCAATACACTTGTTCAACCTACCTTTGTCTTCCATGTCTTTGTTTCTGGCTCCTAAAGAGACCACAACACTAGTGATAATCTATCATTACTGATTGGACCCAGAAATTTCACCAGTCATGACGGATGTTTTCTTGGGGAGGCCCCTACTGGGACTTAAACTTATCCCAGACTTCAAATGAATCTCTTACATACAATCCATTCCTAAAAATGCCAGAAAAATGATTGATTTCTTGAACCATTCTAGCAAGTACCTCTCCTCTTGCTCTCTTCTTGCTTTACAAGAGCCAGATCAGGCAGAAAATTGAATACTGCTGCTATATATATTATAGAAGTAAGTTCCACTCAAGAGGCTTCTTCTCACAAACCAGTACTTTGTGGAAACATCTCCCAAGAGGATGCTTCCCTGAGCACTACAATGTTAACTTGTTTGAGTCTAGGGTTAACCATTATCTTCTCCACATATGCACATAATCTGTACCTCTTATTCTATAACCCTCAACCTTGAGGAGCCCTTGGGCTTTATACATCAGTGTAAAAAAAGACAAAAAAAAAAGCAGGTATGCTTTGGTTACTTGACCTTTAGCTGGATAGGTATATTTCCCCCTTGGGGAGTAACATCTTGAAATAGCTAAGGTGGGAGTATATGATGTTCATGTCACCAAATGAACAAATACCAACTATCTGATGATTGTGTGCATCAATGTGTAAGAAAATTACAGTTGCGGTGTATTATGATAATATATACATATACACTACAGTTCAAAAGTTTGAGAAAACCACTGGTAATTTTTTAAATTCCCCCAAAAAGTGGTTGTTTCCTACTTTAAATAAGGAGAAAATTATTATACATGGTTAAAAAAAAAGTGAAAGGTGATTATTTATTAGAAATTTTATTATGATGAAAAGAATAAAACCATTTTAAGATTAAATTTTGATTTTGTCAAAATATCCTTGTTTAGCCTTGATTGCTGTAGCACAAATTATTGGCATTCATTACAAAAGTTCCTCAAAGTATAAGTTTTATATTTGGTTCCATTTTTTTCTAATCACTCTACGAGCTCTTTTTCATTTTTTTTCACTCTTCTGCCAATTTCATCTTATGCTAATTCTGACAGTGGCTTCAATATTTTGAACTGTAGTACATATATATAATGGGAAAAGATGATATATGAATTTTTATATATCAGAACAATATTAGAAAACATAATGAAAATCTGTGCTTAAATATAAAATTTGCATTCTTATATTACTCTTTATCACTGGCATAGTTACAGTGTGTGTTGCACAATGACTCCCTCTTTCATATATATATATATATATATATATATATATATATATATATATATATGCAAGTACTTTCGATAGATTCAGGTATAGAAACTATTTTCTTTTTGGTAAAATTCAAGTAGCATCCAAGACAAAAAATATAATACAAATCAAAATATGTTTGTTTTAAACTTTGAAAAAATCATATTTTGATTTGCATTTTATTTTTTTGTCTTGGATGCTACCTGAATTTTACCAAAAAGAAAGTAATTTCCATGTCTAATGATGATTGGAGAACCCATCAAAAGTGCTTGCATATTTAAGGAAAACCAAACACAGTTTATAATATATATATAATAATAATGTAATAATAATAATGGACTCTCCCATCAGTTTCAACGTATGAGGATCTGCCAGCTTATTGATTCAGTTATGAAAGCTTATGCGATAATCTTAAGTGGCATTTAAGACCCGCTAGTGATTTACAAATATGGAGCAGGTGCAAGAATTGCGAGATGAGATCACTGTTAGATTGGCTGACCTTTTAGATCTTGCTCTCGCTTCTTGAAGATGATTCAGACAAGCAGATTGAAAATTGCTGAGACCACTAAAACACGTCGATCTCCATTCTACCCCCTCCAAAGCTAAGAGCTCAAGGGTGTTATATATACATATATATATATATATATATATATATATATATATATATATATATATATATTTAAAATTAAATCACAAGCTAACAGGAAGTAAATTACTTGACCTTTTTAGCTCTCAAAAATTTTGTCTTTTTGCCATCTCTCCCAAACTTTTTTTTTGCCATCCATTTACTTAAACTCACCAGGTAGGTTATAATTTGTTTTCCTCTGTGCCTCTTGCCTTTAATCTGTCCTGTGTGTATCAAATTTTCTAAGCCCTCATTCCTCTTTAGGTGCCATAAAAAATTTGACTATCCTTCGCTGATGTTAAGTATAAGTGCCCTTTTTGTTTCTATTGTCACTAGAACTTTGTTGTTGGCCTGTGGTATTCTCATCATCCTTCTGTAGAACCACATTTCTGTTGCTTCAAGTCTCTACTTCATCAGAGATGAGATTGCCCATCATTCACTACCATATAAGAGGACTGATACTATATAACAGTTTGGTTATTTTTTGTTTCTAACAATATTTTTCTATTTCTTAATACTTTACTCAGCTTTTGGAAGGCATCTTTCTTTATCTGAATGTACCTTCAGATTTCAATGTTGCACTTACCATTTTCTGTTAAAACACTTCATTATAGTTGCATTATAAACCACAGGTGGGGTCTATGGGTGTTGAACAAAAACAAATATGCTTGAGCAGACATTTGCATCATGGATTGGTTAGCTACCCTAATAAACAAGTATACTTGGGAAAAAAAGTATTCAGCAAGAATTAGGTAAATAAAATCATAAAAACTTCATATTTCATAAGGATAATAACACCAAACTGCAAGTTTCTTTAATGACCAAACTAAAATTATTATAATTTGGCTCTTCTGTCATCTTCACAGATATTACACCTTTCCACTGGCATGAAGTAAAGTAATTATATTGAATCAATTGCTAGGTCTATTGCTAGGATAGTTGGTCCACTGTGTCATGCTAGATAATTCTTCTTGCCTGAATCCCTCTTGCACATTTATATATCTACCATTCATTTATGCATTTAATACTGCTGCCATATCTGTGTTTTGTTTTGGCTTGACTATATATACTGGTCAATGTTGCATCATGGTTAGTAACATCTATTGTATTATCTTAGTGGTTATTGGTGGGTAATGATTATGTTTCAAATTAGTCCAAAGTTTATCGAATGGAAATAATTGTGTTTATTTGTAGCTATTTTATAGTGTTGTTAACTTTTTACTCATTGTTTATTATTGATTACTTAATTATTTGTTGTTAATTATTATTATTACATTTACATGTTTTTATTAGGTTGGTGCAAAAATAATGACATAATAATGTCGTTTTTTGATGTTAAAAAATACGTCAAAAAACGACATTATAACGTCGTTATTTTTGCACCAACCTAATATTATGAATGCATTTATAGTTTGTTAATTAGTTTTTTTTTTTTTCATTACTTTATTTATTTATTTATTAGCTGTTTATCACATCATTTTTTTGTAAGAAAATGATGATTGACTTTAAATTATTGTTTTAATTTGTGGAGAAAACTGATGCATTTCGGTATTACTCAATGATCTTGCCAATATGACCTCCATCTTCTGGCTTTCTCCTTCTATATTTTAGATATGAGTCATTCCCTTGTTCAAATTTAAATTTAATTCAAATAAAAGGGAAAAAAATTTTAGTGGTGTGTTTTTGCAAAAGCAGTTTGATCTGACCCCTTTGATATGTATTTGATACAATACTTGAATGAAGGAATTGATGAGCAAATTTCAACATTGATATGACAGTTAAATTGTTGCAACAAATATGTATTGTAAGGCACTACCCACTGACTGGTGATATCTTGCTCAACTTGACATCCATATTGTCTAATTTTGATCTTGCCAATGTGACCTCTATCTTCTGGCTTTCTCTTATATTTTGGATGTGAATCATTCCTTTGTTCAAATTTAAATTTAATATAAATCAAATTTCAGTGGGAGGTGGTTTGTACCCACCAGGGAACCCCTTTAAATAAAATATGCTTATCCAGTTATCCTGGGAGTCATTCTCTTATTCAAATTTAAATCAAAGGGAAAAAAAAAATTCAGTGTGGGGAGGGGTGCACTCCCCAGGGATCCCCTTTGATCAAAATGATCTTGCTAATGTAACCTGCATCTTATGGCTTTCACCTTCTATATTTTGAATAGGAGTCGTTGCCTTGTTCAAATTTAACTTTAAATTAAATCAAAGGGAAAAAATTTAATTGGGAGCTTTTTTCCCTTTGGATAAGTATATTTCATTTTGATCAAATGTTTGGTTATGGGGATTTATCGCCAAAACCCTAGGAGGAGTTCAATAGCAAACAAACAGACAGACAAAGGCTGCAACTTGATATATATATATATTATTTATAAACATATATGATAAATCTTTACTATGGCTGTTATTGAGAAGAAGAGTCACTATATAAAAATGTAAATGCTTCAAAGACTTATATGTGTTTGTTATTTGTTATATTATAGCTGTTGATCAATTATTGATGATTTTATTATCTTGTTATTGAAGTAAAAAATTTCTGATTTTGCATAACTTCAGACTGCAGTTTTTTTTTTTTAGATTTTCAGAGCAATTTTGAATTAGTGAGTTTTATGTGATTTGCACATAATTAGTTTGGATGGACTAAATATATATATATATATATATATATATATAGGTACCTCCATGAAATAGCTAAATATCAGCCTACCGTGATGAAAACAGGCTGCAAACATAATGAAAACATAGTTTCATTATCAAAATCTTTATGTTATTATTAAGAGGAAGGATCAAGGTATATTTTGAATATTTAATTAAATTTTTTACTCCTTTTTAGAACATTTGAAATTTTGATTAATAAAATTCTTTTTCTTTCGTCAGTGGTTGTACTAACTTTTAGCATAGAAAATTTTACCCTCTTTTTTGCAGTGACAGACACATTAATTTGGAAATTCTTGCAAAAATGAAATAATTATTGAATTTTAATGAAATTTTCAGGACTTATTCACAAATGAATAGAATTACTTTTGAAATATTTTATTAGAGTATTTTGGTAAAAATATTTTTTTTACGTGTGTTTGACCTCCTTACTTAATTTTATGAAAATTTCAACATGATAATTTTTACTGATTACTTTAGTTATTAGTAGAATTCTTTGAAAAATTTAAATCACCAATTTTTTTTTTTTTTTGCAAAATCAGAACCGGCCTTACCAAAAATCTGTTCTGAATCAAAAAATAAGAAATGCAATATAACTAAGGCATTATTGAATTAGAGTAACTTTTAATTGCTTCTATGAATAATATATATTAAAGACAATATTGTCTGAAGAAAAAAAATCTTTCATTGAAAAACGAATTTTTACAAGATTTGTTTGCATTTTTTATAAAGTTTTTAAATCTTTTAAAATTCAGTTTTAATATGATAACTCATAGGAAATATTGTTATCAAGTAAAACTATATTTACTAATAATGTGTCATAAAGCTTATTACAATCTGATGACCAAAAATATTTTTAAAAGAATTTCACTTTGTTTTTGTATGTGTATATACATGCAGAATTTCTGAAGACAGCCAATAAATCTGTCAGTAATAGTTCATGTGTTTTAAGAGTTGTCCTCCCTGATAAACTTTATCATCTGCTCCAGCATACTTACCTATGAACATGTTCGACAGACAATAACTCGAATAAGACATCAGTAAAACAATACCCCGTGATTAAAAAATGCTTCTATATACCATTTTATGTTATAAGTAAGGAATATTTGATTGAAATCAGATTAATTCAACTATGAATTTGCTAATTTTTCTCAAATAACATTTCGGAAATATATATTTTAATTTTGCAAGATTCTAAAACCGAGAATTAAATTTTGTTTACAAATCTCATATTTCCTGATTTTTATCGTTTTTATTGAAAAAAAATATCAATTCCAAACAGTATAATTTCTGTTTGAAATACTCCACAGAGTATTTTTGCTGACTGGAAATAATACATTTTAAATTCTTTAGCTTTCGATTAAAGCTAAAATGAAAACTTCAAGAAAATTTTTTTGTTTTTAAAAATTCATTTTAAACCTTATGTATACTGAATTATTGGAGGTACCTAATTTGATATATGTATAAAATAATAGTAATATTATTTTTTAATTCATTTCACCACAATCAAAGTAATAAAACCACTAAGACCAAGGGGTTACTGAGTGTGGGAGAATATGAGTAAAAGAAAATATTATTAAGGACAGAGAACAATAAAGGAAGAGGAATTTAAAAGACAGACAATAACAATTGACATCACATTTAAATTTTTGATGATAAAACTTGACTGGAGAGGATGGAGCTGGAAGAGACTTCTACAAGCAAGAAATGTGAGAAAAGAAACTGTTAGTATGAACTTTATTTATGTAGTTACATTATTACAGAACTTAATATATTTAATATATTATTTTCTTGAATTTGAATTGAGGCGTTCCCAAAATACCAAGATTCTGGCAACATCCAATTCTTATTAACAACTGAGATGGGCAAAATTACTCAAACAAAAACAGAAAATAAAATGGTCTTCAGGCAGTTTATACAGAATTTTGATCCTGATGTACAACAGCTTCTTCACAAATTGGAATTTGTTGGCTGTTATAAATGCATTCTAGTGTTTCAATTGTGGAGCCATATTCATAGTCAACCATCTACACAGTCATCATGGCAGAGTGTGCCAGAAAGTTTGTTTGAGAAGTAAATATATAAACATGAACCCAAAAAAGGAGAAAAAGTAATCCTTTATTTGACAACATGAATGTAGACCCATTAATCTCTTACTGTACAACGTTCTGGGTATGACGATAAACTACATCCACGTCCTGGGTATGACGATAAACTACGTCCAACAACAAGGCTTCAGATAATGTTTTTGGAAAAATAATGTTGCCAGCTACGCTCTTTTTGGAAAAAATAATGTTGCTGCCTATACGTTGGAAACAATGTTGCCAGCTATGCGTTTTTTGAAACAATAATCTTGCCAGCTATGCATTTTTGAAACCATAATGTTGCCAGCTATGCGTTTTTGAAAAGAATGTTGCCAGCTATATGTTTAATAGTACTGTATATTTAATATATGTATAGGTATGTGGTGTATATATATATATATATATATATATATATATATATATATATATATACACCTTAATTTGGCATTAAATGACCCACAGTGGTTGATATGCCATAAGACCCAACCAACCAACCAACCAACCTTACTGTACAACATGAATATAGACCCATTAATCCCTTACTGTACTACATTAATGTATAACCCATTAATTGCTTGCTTTACAACATGAATGCAGAGCCAACCCATTACTTCACCACATGAGCATAGACCCATTAATTTCTTACTTTGCTACATGACCGTAGGCATATTAATCCCTTTACTTCACCACATATTATGGACTGGTTCACTATAATTACAGTCAGGTATATACACGATCTATCAAAAAAACTTTGGAGGTGGGTTCCTCTCTACTAATAACTACTGATAACATTACTAGAACATTCAAGAATATTCTACTTGAATAATCTAGAGTATTAAAGCAATTTATAAGTTTTAAACTCTGAAATTTCTTTGTACAAATATTTTTTCACCCATTAAAATGGATAAATGGGATTTATTTCTATTAGATCAAACTTTTTTCTGTTTTCTATGCATATTTAGTTATTATGCATCTGTGTAGAGTTAATTATATGAAAACTTTGTTTATTCATTAGTTGGAAATACAATAAATTAAAAATTTGTATGTGTACAAATATGTTTCCCTACACTGTATATATGTATATATATATATATATATATATATATATATATATATATATATATATATATATATATATATATATATATATCAATAAGTCTGCAGTCTACTGATGCAAAAAGCATTTATTTTGCACAAGAAATATATTTTTTTTCAACATGATATTCTTTAGCTAATAAACTTATTTAAGTGGTAACTATTTATTCCACTGACCAAAGTGTATAATACAGTGAAAAATTCCGGTTATGGATTTCTTGACACACTGGAATATGCTGAAGCTACTAACTCCAATACTATTCTCTGGTAACGATTTATTTATTTATTACATTTTGAAAAGTAGAAACAATTTGACGAATATTAATTTTTAATTGACCATGAATTACGGTCCACCATTAAAATTCCTAGATTAAAAAAGTCAAGCTGAAAAACAAAACAGAAGAGTGATGTCTCATCTCAGACAAGTGAACATAATAATAATTACAGTATAGTAAAGATAGATAGAGAGAGAGAAAGACTATGTAAAGAAAGAGTGAGAAATCTATATATAGAGAGAAAGTGAGAGAGAGAGAAAGACTATATGTATATATATATATATATATAGAGAGAGAGAGAGACAGAGAGACAGAGAGACAGAGAGAAAGAATATATGTATATATAGAATGAGAGAGTGTGTCAGAGACAGAGAACAAAAAACTATTTAGAGAGAGAGAAAGACTATATATAGAGTGAGAGAGCGTGAAAGAGAGAAAAAGAAAATATATATAGGGAGGGAGAAATAAAGACTATTTAGAGAGTGAGAGAGAGAGAAAGACTGTCTATCTAGAGAGAAACAGAAAGAAAGAAAATCTATTTAGTGAGAGAGAGAAAGTCTCTCTCTCTCTTTCTCTCTCTCTCTCTCTCTCTATATATATATATATATATATAGATATACACATATATATATATTAGGTTCGTGCAAAAATAATGTCGTTTTCTCACATAGGAACATATGTGAGAAAATGACATTATTTTTGCACTAACCTAATATCTATACATATATATATATATATATATATATATATATATATATATATAGAGAGAGAGAGAGAGAGAGAGAGAGGGAGAGAGAAAGAGAGAGAGAGTGAGAGAGAGAGAGAGAGAAAAGAAAGTCTATTTAGCATGATAGAAAAAAGAATGGTAGAGTCTGTTTAGAAATAGGTGTGAAAAAAAAAGAAAGACCATTTACAACTATAGATAGAAAAAGTCTATTTAGAAAGAGAGATAGATATAAGGGAGAGAAAAGAAAAGCTATTCATAGTGAAAGAGAAGGAAATAAAAATTGAAGTGAAGAAGGAAGAAATGATTATTTAGATAGAGAGAAAGACAATTTGGAGAGAAAGTTCACTTAGAGAATAAGAGAAAGAATGTCTAGAAAGAAAGAAAGTATCTTGAGACTAAATCATTAGAAAGACAGATTAGAGAGAAAGAGTGAATGTCTATCAAGAGAGAGAGAGTCAGAGACAGGCAGAAAAAGAATAGACAGGAAGTCTCTTTATATATATAGGGAGAGAATGGCTATTTAGAGAGACAAGGACATTTAAGCAAGAAAGATAAAGTCTATATGTAGAGAAAAACTATTTAGAGAGAGATAAAGGCTACTTCAAGCAAAACAAAATTATTTATGGAAAGAGACAGAAAGAGAAAAAGACTTGTGAGAAAGACTACTTAGAAAGAGAGAGAGACTTTTTAGAGAGAGAGAAAAAACTACTTAGAGAGAGAGAGAGACTACTTAGAAAGAGAGTGACTCTTTAGAAAGAGAGAGAAAGACTATTTACAAAGAGAGAAAGTGTATTTTGAGAGACAGTGACTATTAAGCAAGAAAGAGAAAGTTTATATAAAGAGAAAGATTATTTAGATAGAGAGAAAAGCTACTTAGTGCAAGAGAAAATTATTCATGAAAAGAGAATGAAAGAGAAAAGGTCTAGAGAGAAAGACTACTTAGAGAGATAGAGAGATTCTTTAGAGAGATAGGGAGAGAGAGAAAAACTACTTAGAGGGTATTTAGAAAGTGAGAGAATGATTATTTAGAGAGACAGGGAATATTAAGTGAGGGAAAGAGAAAGTCTATTTCTGGGCACTGATTGACCAATGATATCTTCATATTGTTCCTATTTATAGATACTTTTGTGTTTTGTAAAAGCAGACGGTAATGGAAACCAATTTTTTAAAATGAAGAAATGTTGCTAAAGTAATAATAAATGGCTTGTTTAAAACATTTAATGGAAAAAAATTGAATAAAAATGTTTGATTATTTTTTATACACAGAGTGCAGGTTAAAACTAAAGATTTTACAAGCATAAAGTATTTATCATTTTCAATTTTCATGCCAGTAGTAAGAGAAACACTTTTACTGAAGATTAATTGGACATTGGTTTTCTTCTCAATGAGGGCTCAAATACTATCGCCTTGTGCCAAACAAAACTAGTCTCTGTAAAATTTCACAGAAGGTACAATGAATAGACCACTATTTAGGTGGAATATTTTTTGTATTGTATGTTTGATAGTCATTGAGAGTCCCACTATTGTGCTAGACCCACATAAACATTTGAAAATCATTCCACGTGTTCCAAAATTACTGGCACAACTGTTACCCTTTTTTAATCATTTTACTCTAAGCAAGGTGGTAATGCCACTAGAAAACAGAGGTTACATGGAGTGAAAGAGAATGAGAAGACTTTAGTGGGGCGGATTGAGGAAAGGTCAATAAAGGAACAAGGTTCAAGAAAACAGAAGATTGACATTGACATTACATTTAAAGTTTTGAAGATTATAGTTATCAGGGAAGTAAGAAATCAGAAGGGAGTTTCATAGGTGTGAGGAAACTGTTAGAGTAGAAATGGTGGTTACATGTCGCTAGTTCATCTGTAAAACAGTAAAACCTAGTTACCAATCTAATAGCACACTTAAATTCCTGTAATCTGGGCACCAGGACAAAAAAAATTGTCAGATCAGTTGCCATGAAAATATCTGTAGAAAAGACAGTGTGAAGACTTGCTATGTCACAGGTAAATCTTTTTTGATCATTCCCAGTGTTCGAACAATTACTGGCACAATGTTCTATAATTTCTTCACTTCTCTGATGAGGTTCAGATACTTATTCAGCTTTTCATTTAACTCTCTGTCCTAATGGGGCAGGAACATCCACAATCTGACATATTTTTTTCTTTGTTCAAGATAATTATATTCTAGTCTACTGGCCTAGATTGGGTGATCAGTTGGTAACTCAAAGTCTCTGGGGATTTTGTGTTTTTCATCCTCTAAGACATATTCTGGTCTGCATCATCCCAGTGGATCACCCTTCACACCCAATCCTGCCTTGTGCTGTACTCTGAATTAACTTGTTGCATTTACTTATTACATCAATTGTCTCTAGCACTGTATCATCTGCATCTACTATTCTCTCGTGTATTATTTATTGCAAACTTTATATATTTACTTCTTATGGTGTAGTTCTTTGTTGCTATTAATATAAATTCAGTTTCTCTCTTTAGAATTCTTATTATTATCATTTGGAGAATTTTTTTCAATAATTTCAAACAGCTATATTCAAAGAGGAAGTTAAAATGTTGTTTTTGTTGAAAATCTTCTGAAAGATGTGATGATATTTTAAATTTGACATACTTGGTTGGAAGAGTTCAGAATTCAACATTGGCTGCTTCGAGAAATTTAACAAATTTGCACAGTATACTAAGGTCAGTTGGGCAGTGTCTGTGAGAAAAAAAGTGCCATGACCTAATTCCCTTTGCCAGAAATTTGGAAATAGTATGCTGTACTGTTTGGCATTCACACCAGAAGCTCCAATACAAACATTTCAGAGTGTTTGGGTGTCAATCTGAGGACAGTTCAGAGGATTCAGATAAAAGTTAGATGAGTCTAATGGTGATTACAAAGATACAGCAGCTTGCAAAACTCTGCTCATTCTGATAAAAAAAGAACTCACAAATTTTTTGGTGAGAGTCAACATAGAGGGCTACATCAAGAGGAGGTAGTGCTTCCCTGGGTCAAGACAGTGGCTGCTGGAAGACACTATTTTGGGCAACATTACTCTGCACCATGCCACACAAGCAGGTGAACCCAGTCACAACTGCCAGACAATTTCTGTGACTACATCACCGATTACATTTGACCACCTAACTCCTCAGACTGCAACCCCCTTGATTATTACGTGTGGGGTGCAGTTGAGTGAGAGACCAACAAAACTCCTTGCAGCACCAAAGATGAACTTAAGGCAAGAATTCAACAATTTAAACAAGGAGACAGTTCAGAAGAGTTCTACCATGGTCTCCGGACGACTTTGGTAGAAGCCAATGGTGATTTTAATGAATAAATTTACTCTTTATTATTTTAAGATATTTTTAACTAATTTTGAGATGTCAGTGTTATTTTCATTTTTGTGTAAATTAGATGACAATTTATCCGTCGCACCCTATATATATATATATATATATACATATTATTCAAATATTATTTTGAAGTTTTCGGCTCTTGTTTTGAAACATGAGACCTCTTATGTAGCGAGTTGGAATCATATTTTTAAATAAATAATTATATTTATGCTCTACTTTCGTATCGAGCACTATTTTTTAAAAATAATTACAAAAATACTAAGGAACTTTGGATCACTTACCAAACCAGTTTCTTTCCTATTTTCTACAATATTTTCACACACATATATATATATATATATATATATATATATATATATGTTTGCATTTAGGAAGCAAATTATCATTTAGACATGCCTGACTGAATAAATTACAGACATTATGTCAGTTATTTTTTTATAAAATCTGTTCATACTAAAAAATAACCTTCCATGTATTGAGGTTAAAGGATGAGAGAAATGTGCTGTAGCTATTTAAATTCCTTTTATTTTCATTTCCCATTTAGATATACTGAGGCACATAATTTAGAATATGTAAAAGAAAAGTACAGGACTTCCTAAACAGGGTAGTAAAGAAAGGCAAGAAAAAAAAGACTAACTACCAACTGCAATGAGACAGAAAGTATGGTCATCAGCTGGAGAAAAACCCATGATGCAAACTACAAATTAGCGATCAAACAAGTCCAGAAGTTTAAATATCTAGGAAGGATCTACAGCATCTACTGAAGGATGCTGAAAATTCCATGGATGGCAAGTAAACAATGAAGAAATCTTCATGAAAATGATAAGAAAAAGGAGACTTGTACTTAGAATCAGAAAGAGACAGCTGTAACTTCTTGGACATATAATGAGGAAAGAAGTCTTGGAAAACTTAACTCTCACAGGGCATATTGAGAGGGAATGCAGCAGGATTGCTAATAGAAGAAACACTGCTAATGGCCAGGATAGATAGGTTGCTTTAATAATAATATAACATAATAAATCAATTAAAATATTAATTAAAAATATTCACTTAAATATTATAATTTAAATAATAATAAAAATTAACAAATATTACAATTTAATTACTAATATAACATAGCAACTTGTATATAAACTATAAAAAAATTAATTTAATTTTAAAGAAAAAAGAAATAAGAAACTTGGAAGAAATAATCTACAGCTGAAAAATGAAAGAGATAAACAAAGGCAAAATTTAATGAATACGCAAGTGTACAAAATGGAGTAAAAATGCAGATTGAAAAAGATGTAGAACAAATTGAAAAAAATTGGTTATACTGTTTAAGACTGCAGCATCTGAAGAATGGAAATATTACCAAGAGACTTCAAAGTCGGGATAAAATTGATATGTAAATTTAAGAAATCTTTTCATATAATAATATTAATATTATTATCGGTCTATTTCTAATATTATTTAATATTTGTAATATTGAGCACTATATATAAAAATATCTACTGTTTCTTAAAACTTATATATAAATATTTTTCTTAATCTCATATATATATATATATATATATATATATATATATATATATATATAACATATATATATATATTTTAAAACCTCTTTATTTTAATTACTTATGTAATTTTTCCTATTTGAACAAGTGTTAACATTTGAAATATAGGTCAAGGTTAATTTTTCTGATGTTAAATTTTACCCAACTTTGTTCTTTTTTAAATTTTTTCTTTTTTCTCTCTGTTTTTCCTTTTCTTTCCTTTTAGATCCCTTTTCCCTTATTTTCCTTTCTTTTCCTCCCTTTTTTCCCTTCTATTTAAATTTTAAATATTTATTTTATTTTATCTAACTTTAATTTTTGTTGACAAGCTCTTGCAGAGTGAAATGGTGATTCAGATGAGGTATTTTTGAATTTCATTTATTTGTAATTTACATATATATATATATATATATATATATATATATATATATTGATACACGTTTCATTAAATATTATAGACAAGTGTTGTCTATTTATTTTATGCAAAATTTTTTCATAACATCTGATAAGTTTAATAACATAATCGTTGAATGAAGAAAGAAATTGACAATATTGATCCATTTTTTTTTTTTTAATACAAACTAAGCTTTTGGCTTACTTAATTGGTAACAGAAGGCATTGGTTTATACCAACGGCTTACCATACTTTATACTTCTCAATTCACTCTCGTGTGGTCATGTGCGACGTCATGAGATGCAGTGCGATTTTCGCTTCTAGCGTCTTTATGCACGTGTTTATCGTTGCGTAGAAATCATCTATGTAAACATTGACAGACTATCATCACTGTCTTGTCCATATATTGTTTAATATGTTGTATTTGACATCTTTGATAATGGCTTATGTAAGCCGAAAGCTTAGATTGTATTAAAAAAAAAAAAAAAAAAAAATTGATCAATATTGTCAATTTCTTTCTTTGTTCAACGATAATGTTATTAAACTTATCAGGTGTTACGAAAAAATTTTGCATAAAATAAATAGACATCGCTTGTCTATAATATTTAATGAAATGTGTATCAATGAAAAGATGCTGCCTAAATACACACAATATATATATATATATATGTATGTTTGCCTTCTCTCTTTTTTCATATTGTCTTTTTACAGATATATTCTATCTGATATTTTTACACACACATATATATATATATATATATATATATATATATATATATATATATATATATATATATGTATGTATGTTTGCCTTCTCTCTTTTTTCATATTGTACTTTTACAGATATATTCTATCTGATATTTTTACATATATATATATATATATATATATATATATATATATATATATATATATCATTGGGAACTATACAAATTCATAAATAATTACACTAGACACATCGCCACTGACTTATCAAGATGACTGACCCTAGCAGAGCTCTATATACAAACATTTAAATGAGTGCAGAAACAAACCTGATACGCAACTTGTGAATGCAAAAATTCCCCTAAAGGATGGATGCCCTTATCATAAAAACAAAAAAAAATATCAGCTATGTCCATGTGCACAATGTCATATGAAAGTCAACTCCTTGCAACCTTTTGTTCTGGTTAGAAAGGGGAAATGCCGGCATATATATTCTCAAACAACTTCAGGAAATTGCATACCTCTCAAATAGGAAATTTTATCTTTTCCATGTTCACCTTTCTTTACAAACCACAGCATCGACCTAATAACTTGAGTCATGTTCTTTCATATGGATTTCATGTATGGCATGAAACTTGTTCAGAAATATCTGAATTCTCAGATCAATGGTTAAATCATAAACAAAAGCTGTATCAAGTAACAGAAACCTTATCACTTGAGGATTTTCAATAACAGTAACAACTAAAATGGATTCAGTATAAGTGATTTCACTTTTTCTTTTTACATGCCATGTCCTTTCAGAATGTAGGCAATCATGGCTCTCCATCTCCCTCTATCCCTTGTGTCTCTCAACAAGTTTCCTTCTCTCTGCTTCCTCTCCCAGACTATGTTCTGTCCTCCACTTGCTTAAGCCCACCAGGTATGTCACATATTGTTTTCCCTTGTCTTGCTTTCCCTCTATTCAACCTGTGAGTATCAGTTTCTCCAGGCCCTCCTTCCTCATTATGTGTCCCAGAAACTTCAGCTGCTTCTTCCTGATGTTAAGAATAAGCCTCATCCTTGTTTGCAACCTCTCTAAGATCTCATTATTGCTCACACGCTCAGTCCATGATATCTTTAGCATTCTGTTGAACCACATCGCTGTCGCCTCAAGTCTCTTCTTCATCCTTGAGGATCGTTCAACATTTGCTACCGTCTTGCCACTATTATTACAATTCAAGATCATTAAACGAGGATGTTGTGTTCATTATGTTCCCTTTAGTTCAAGTACCCTTGGGAAAGATATGAATCCACTATTTCTACCCCATCTTCAGTCACTATCCACCCACTGAAGTGTATAACGCCAAAATCAGGAGACACATTGCAACAAATAAGATGCCTTCCAAAAGGAAAACAAAGTATTGAGAAATAGGACAATTTCATTGGAAACAAAGAAAAGAGTAATTAATTATTATATAATATTAGCCCTCTTATATGAGAGTGAATGCTGGCCAATAACTGATCACTTATGGCATAAAACTGATAGCCAGCATCCAATGTTGTTTTCCATGTCTAATATTTATTTATCATTCTGTCTCATCTGTTTGTTTCTTTGTCTTTCTTCACACACACACACACACACACACACACACACACACACACATATATATATATATATATATATATATATATATATATATATAGTAAACAATCTGTTGGTATATAATCCAATTGGGTCCTAATAATATAAAATATTAAAACTGACCCACAAAAAGAGATTAATGTATTTATTATAACAGAGCATATAAATTATACAACTGATAAATCCAAAATTATCTCATGGGTATAGTCTATTTCAACTGATGCTGACTACATCAATCTTCTTCAACTCAGACAGATGGACTGTATACATGTTGGAACTAGAGATTTAAAATTTGAAATTTAACAAAGACAGAAGTTGACAAATTGATACAGAGCCTGCCCATATCAAAGCCTTGGCAGGATAGACTGTACGAGTGGTGGTAAGGGGAGAGCAGAAGTTATCTGTCTTAAAAGGAAAGAAGCTCCGCAAATTCAACTCAAATATTAACCATAAGTCCCCAAATTGGGGTTATCGGAAAGATGAAAGGTTAAAATGAAACTAAAAGAATGCTGAAAAAAAGGAGTTTATCAAATTAAATTTTCAATTAATAATTATATAAAAACTGGTTCACACTAAAAAATACCAAAATATGCTTACAAATAAGATATATAACAAGATTAACAATAAATCGTATTTGGATAGTTTATATTAAGAAAGAATATATTAAAAGAATTATATTATTAAGGAATAAAAATAAAAATAATTTAAAGACAAATATATTATCCATTTAAAATTTTAAAGATAAGTTAAAATATTATGAAAACAAACCATACCCAGTAATATATTAAAAAAATTTTTTTTTTTAAATATATGGAGAAAGAATTGTAAGTAATCTAAGAAAAAGGAGTTCTTAAAGTAGTGGATAGTTATGAGATACGATTGATATGCAGAAGATAAAATATAGAAAAAACTATAGTAATATGCTTAACATTAGAAGGTTTAGATATAGTAAGATCAATAATATTATAGAAGTTTAAACCTACCTCGATGATAACATTTTAAAACTAATTCATTCCTTTGATTTAATAATTTGCTTTGATTACAGAATTTTATTATTCTAATTTTCTCTTCTAAACATAGGTCACACCTCTTCTAAGACTATTGGGAGTGTAAACAAAACATATAATTTTCCAGTCTATCTGAAGGTTCAGACCTTTCCCCTTGAATCCCCAAAATATTTTGGAAAAAGCTGCCTGATATTTTAATTTGGGGTTGGTAAAAGGGTGCCTATGGGTGTAAAGTTTTTGTTTCCATTGCCCCACAAAAATTCTAATGTAAACATTATGATATTTAACCTATTTTCTTTGGGGTTAAT
>OZ010605.1:30967220-30984720 GCA_963932145.1 Acanthosepion lycidas
TAAACACTTCTGGCTGTACCAGAGCAACAAGTTTGACTGTAACAGGCACCTCTTTGTCACTGCTCATAATGAGTGCAAGCATGTCCTCAAAGGTTGTTAGTGTTTGCTGATAGAATGAAACAATGTCTAGCCTCTGACATGCCTGGTTCGAGAGTTTACTGGTGTTTCTGCAAGGGTGTGCTGAACAACAGTAAAACATCAGTTCCTTCTCCCTTCAATCAATTTGTAGTACAACAGATAAGGTACAGGGCATTTCTCAGAAGTTTTCTTCCAACTTATTTAGGGTAACCCTGCCTAATCAGAGGCTTTACTGAATGATATGCACATAATCCCATCACTGGTTTCAGACATTAAATTAGATCCCCACAAGGCAAGCAGATGTGATGATATATATACATATATATTAAAAACATTTGGAAAAAATTAAGACATAGAGAATACGCAAAAGATTATTTTAAAAAAATGTCAGCTGAATTGTGAGAACGATGTAGCATTTCAGTAAGCATACAAACACACAATGAGAGAAAATACTTGTGTATCACTGCTGTGAAATACATTTTGTCAACCCAGAGTGAATGACTAATCACCAGCCATGTGATGGACACCTTGCTATTTTCAAGGCTTTTCAGTCCAGGTGCCCAAGGAAATAAAGAACACTATTGCCCACTCATCAGGAAGAAAAATGAAGGTCCTGTTCTTGTACTTTTGAACTGAGTATGGTCAAAAGCAATATAACTGAGAATAAAACCTGTGTGCTTACCCCACCTTGTCTACAAATGGACAACATTCAATGCCCACGAGATGGTGTAAACAGTGACAATCCTTTGGCTGCTGACTTCTCGGGCAAGCTGATCTTTGGCACCCTTACAAGTACACACTGTTGTTCAAATTAATTGAAACAACCACTTTAGTTTCATTTCTTTGATTATATAGTCAGATTTACATGCACTGGAGTGACAGGGTGTAATCGATTTCTATTTTTTACACAGATTAGGTCATTTGGAGTGGTGTGCAGTAATATGATTCTTTTTTCAGGGTTTATGATGAAATTTGTTTGGCCTTGAAAAATATTGCCTCATCCATGATTGTATCAGATTTTTATCATACCTGGACACTATTGTCTCAACTGTTGATTAGTTGTCCTATGGCCATTGTCTGCAATGGATGTTACTCCAAGGAAATGTATGAAAATTGTAATGCTGCACAAACACACTGGCAAACCTTAACAGTGAGCAAATCAAAGTACTATAGATTGGCTTGGAAACTCTCCTGATTTAAATCCAATTGAGAATCTGTGGTCAATATGCAAGGAACAACTTTGTGGAATGGACATATGAAGTACTAATATATGCACTGGGTCATGTTTCATTTGTAATAATACAAAATAGTAAATAATAACAGTATTATTCATTTTGTTTCAATAAATTTGCACAAGGGTGTATAATTTTTACAAATTATCACAAGAAAAAAAACTGAAATTGTAGAATAATAAGTTTATTACCATATACAAGTTAATACAATATAAAGAAATTATCCTACCAAAAACATTTTTTCTAGCCTTTAGATCTTCAAATATTTTCATGGAACTTTCTACACCTATCTTCTTTACATGAAAATTGTGAATATCTTAATAAGAACATGTCCCAAGCAAACAAAATTAAATAGGCTTCATGATGAAAACTAAAATATTTTTTATCAAAACTGGAAGTAGATATTCAAAGAGATAACCAATTTCATAAATGTTCACAAATGTTCACCTGTGAAATGACATGTCAAGTTAGTAGTCCAACACCTGGCAAACATGCTGTAGCATGTGTTGCATAACATTCTCCAGTGCCTCAGTGATTCTCTGCTTAAGTTCTGCTAGACTTGTAGAAAGAGGGGAATATAAAGATGTCCTTTCACATAGCCCCATAGAAAAAAAATTATAAGTTGTGAAGTTAGGTGAACATGGTGGATATTTCAAATGCACATTGCCATTATCACTTGTATACCAAACCCATCTTCCTGGTAGATTCTAAATGAGATATGTCTGCACAGTTAGCTTCCAGTGAGGTGGAGCACCAGCCTGTTGAAAAATGTTCATGCTCATTAGCAAGGACCTCATCAAATAACCAGTTCTGAAGCATAAGAAAATTCTTGAAGCTTGTGCTGGACACATTCACTTTCGGCAAGTTTCTCATATGCTCAACTGTGTCATGGGGATTTTCTTCCCTGCAAATGTGAACATTATGCTTGTTGACTTTGCCATTCATATAAAATGTGGCCTCATCACTGAAATCAAGACATTTTTTGAACTCATCATCTTTATGTTTCTCTTGTATAGTGACAGAGAATTGCTTGCACTTTTCCCTGTCATCTGCATTTAAGGCTTGAATGAGCTGCATCTTACAAGAATATACTTACTGTATGCCAAAGTGTCCTCTGAGGAATCTAGATTTCTATAGATGATCTACTTACAGACTTTCTGGGTTTTGCACAAAATGTTTCTGAACTTGATTGATGATATCTTCTGATACTATTGGCTGACAAGGTCCCTTTGCTCTGCGCAGACAGACTTCCTCTTTGAATTTTTTGTTTAATGTCGAAATCTGCTTTCCAGTTGGTGTCTTTTTCTTGAATTTTCATGAAAATGCATGCTGCACAATCTTGTTTGACTGTTTTTTGATCCTTTTCATTTCTAATGAATGTCATTCTTCAGCCTGAAAAAAAATTAAAGCTTAACAATAATCTTAGTTAATCTAACAATAAGCTAGTGGATTAAAGCTTAATCCACTAGAAATATTGTCACATTAATAAAGAGTGCACAAGAGCCAGAACATTGTGATAACAAGAACAAAGATAAGGACAATATTTTGTAGGTGAATAGTGTACATAATGATTACTCCTCATCACAGAAATTAAGACAGAAATAATAATAAGAATAATTATAAAACACATGGACAGAACAATCAAAGTTAATCAACCAGATATTGTAATTCAAAGACCACAAAGACAGAATGTGCTTTCTTATTGATATGGGAGTTCCTGTAGAATGTAATGTATCTTTGAAGATCTTTGACAATCTTAAAAAAACTATCAAAATATAAGGATCTTGAAGTGAAAATCTAAAAAATGCATCACATCAGGATGAGAATAATTCCAGTTGTAGTTAGAGCCATCGAATTGATTGAAAAAGGTTCTGATAGACTCATGGAAGGGATGCCTGGTAACCTATACCTTACAGAAATATCAAAAATTGTATTCACAAATACTACTCACACATTACAAAGAGCTTTACCTATGAAAAATTTGTGTGATTTTGGGTTTTTATTTACAAATATAATTTTAAAGCCATTTCTGACCTTAGATCTCTGGCTGGGACCCAGTAGGAAATGTGTATGCAACAGAAATCAAAGGAAATAATAATAATAATAATAATAATAATAATGATTATGATGATAGCTATCTGCTTCTTTCAAAGTACACCATGAGGGTGGCTAGTTAATCCTTTATATAGATACCTGTTCAAGTACATTTGTGTTTCTTCAACAGCCATAGAGCCAACCTGTCCAGTGCTTTATACTATAGTGAGCAGACATTAATTACATTTTCAGAGACAGTGTGCATAATCTGTTATGATCAATAATTTAACAAGGCCAGTACATGCAAAATCTCAGTCATGATGACTTGTAACTTCATGCTCCCGCTGAAATTCATAAACACATATATGATGACTGCTTTCTCATTTCTTATTTTCATTTCTTATCATTCAAGATTTTCACTCATATGATTTTTAAGTCCAGACAGGGAATCTCATTATCTCTCACATTGTTATTAACTTTTATTGAATTTGAATAACTTTTTTTAAGATTCAAAGACATCAGTCTTTTAACAAGCAATACTTGTGCTCAAATATTTTTAAACTGGGAAAAATAAAAACCTTGTGCTGGTCCAATCCAAAAAAGCCAAACTATTCTTGACCATTGATGGATAGCTCAGAAAAAGAAATACTGCTTATTTATTTCCAAAGATATTACAACAGATACATTCTTCAAAAGCATAATTAAAATGTATTTAAAACAGCCGCATTCAAATGGCATCTTTTCATGCTGACATGCCAGTAACATATAAAAACTTAAACTGGTTTACTTTCAAATTTCAAAGGTAGATCTATATTCAAATTGGGTATCTTTCTGGATAGGCTTTATATAATGTGTAGGAATTGTCAAGCTGTGAAATGACCTGGAGAAACAGACTGAATCTGTTGTTCAGACTGAAAGTGGCAAAGTTTTGCTTATCACAGTTAATGGTGATAACTTGATAACCAGTAGAGTTATGTAATCATTCCTGAAAGCATAGGAAGTTATTTTATATTTTTTGGAGGTTGGGTATCCTTTATTGCTTGCTAGTTGTCGTCTACTGCCAATAGACAATTTTCTGAAATGGTGTGACCATAAACACTGACCTTATTCTTTTTGAAATGCACCTTCTCAAAGTTGAATCTAATATTGTTATTTTTGTTGTTGTTTTCAGAAATTGAATGAACACTGTTTCTTCTTCAGTACTTCCAAAGATGAAGATGTTTCAAACTGTTTCTAAAATTGCTGATTAGACCCAGAACTTTCACCAATCATGATAAATGAAAGTATCCTCAGGGATTCCACAAGCCATGAAATCCATATTGAAGTTTAAACTCAACCCATATATATATATAAAGACTGCATTCAGCTGGTAATATATATATATATATATACAGTATATTGCTAAAGATACTTCAAAAATGGTTGGTTCACTGTACTGCTCCAGTAAGTACCTGACTTCTCTTGCTATCCTCTACCTTTACAAGAGTCAGATCAGGCCAAAAATGTGGTACTGCTGCCCAGTTTCGATAGAGTCCAAAAGCATCTCCCATCTTTTGGGTGATGAAGTATTTTCCGCTCTGCAACAACTTTCTCACAGATGAAACACCACAAGCCTCTTGCTTTTCTATTGCTATTTCCATGGAAAATGTTGAAATGAACTACATTCTTTAGTTCCACCAGTCTTAACCATCACAGCTAAGACCTGTTATACCATGCACTTTGTAGCAAACCAGCATCATTTTCTTCATATGCTGTTGGTAATAGGTAAGTTCCACTTGAGCAGTTTCTTCCCACACACCATTGGTTAGTGGAACTGACTCCTAAGAGTATACTCATTACAATCTTAACCTAATCAAGTCTGGGGTTAACTGTTATCTTCCCCACATACCAACATAAACGATGCCTCTTACACTGTCATTCTCTACCTCATGGGTTCTTGTACATGGTGAGCAACATTGTAAAAAAATCCATTTGGGATTCCTGGAAAGGCTGCATTCAGCTGGTAATGGAAGATATCCTGGAATATTTCCAATCCAAATTAGATGTGCTTAAATGTGCCAAATGGTGTGTTGAAAATATAGAACAGACTTGATTTTAAATTCAATTCTTTATAAGTGAGGTATTAGGTTGGTGCAAAAATAATGACGGTTTTTGGCGTGTTTTTTAACGTCAAAAACCGTCATTATTTTTGCACCAACCTAATAATTTAATATTTGCTATACGGAAATCATTTTGGTTACTAAACTGGAAGATTGAATTTTTTTTTTATGGCTTATCGACTCTTGTTGGTTATTTAAAATTTCATGGATGGTGAGACGGAGAAAAGGTAGAAATTTGGCCTGCATGAATATCAGAAAGATTTAATCAAAACGTATTCCTCCTTTGTGCTATGCAACATAAATGATTCGAGGAAAGAACATGCTGAAGGTTAACAATATTTACAGAACAAAATACAACAAACTTAAGTGAATTTATTCAAAGTGGATATGAAGAATGCAATGTTAGGAGATAGATATAGAGAAAGTTCTTGTTTTACTTACCTGCGTGAGGATTTGTCTTCAGTGGATCAAGGTTCGTACTGATAATGTTAGAAATCATGCTTAAATTTAATCTTTTGTTGTTTTGAGTGTGATTACTTTGTGAGTTGTATGAAATTTTTCTTTGACTTTGTATTCTATGTCATATTTCTATGATATGGTAATTTGTATGAATTCTTCAATTGTCTGCAGGATGATCTCTTGGTCTGATCACAAAGATAGCAAAACATCATGCATTTATCTGTGTGTCACTGTGTCTCTCTCTGCTTTTATACTGCCTGATCATGTTCCTTAAATAAATATGGGTAGACTCCCAGACAGGATTTTGGATTTAAGTGGGGAGAAGTCTATTGTGGTTAGTGGGTAGCAGAAAGCTAGAAATTTGACCTGTATAAATATCAGAAGGATTTTGAACAAAATGTCTTCTTTCTTTCCACCATCCAACATAAATGATGTGAGGAATGACATGCTGAAGTTAATAATTTATTTACAGAAAGGAAATGCAACAAGAAACCTAAGTGAATTTATTCTGAGGGGATGTTAAAAGATAGATATATATATATAGAGATCTTATTTTACTTACCTGCATGATGATTTGTCTTCAGTAGGCTGAGATTTCAGGGTTCATAATGATGGTGTTAGAAATCCAGCTCGGATTTAATCTTTGTTTGCTTTGAGTGTGTTTAGTTTCGGAGATGTGTATGAAGTTGTTTAATTTTGTATTCCATGTTATATTTATATGCTGTGGTAATTCGTATATATTCTTCAATTGTCTATGATATGATCTCTCAGTCTGATCATAAAGATGGCAATGACATCATGTGCCTGTTTGTGCGTCTGTCTGTCTGTCCTTCTACTGTTTCTTAAATAACCATCAGAATTTGGGATTTAAGTGGAAAGGTATGGACCATTGTGTCTGTTGTTATGCAGATATTGTATAAGAATTTGTGTGCATAACAACAAAAGTGGAAGGTTTCTTAAGTACCTGATATTCCCAAGCTGTCCCTCATCTAAGAGATCACTTGAGATTAGGTCAGCATTGCTTAACTTCAGGTGTGTATATTAGACATCTGTAAATTAGTCTCACCTGTTATTCAAATTCCAACCAGATGCTCCATTTTAGTAACATTGTGCTAAGAAAGGTCCATAATCTAAAGTGCCATGGGTGATACACTCATTGGAGAATGGTTTGAATCAGAGAGATCCACGAAACTGTGCCATACCACAGTCTTGTGTTTGTTTGGACCATTGTAGTAAGCCTAAGGAGACCATTATTTTCTATCATAACTCATTGTAAGAAGTCCAGTTCCTTTCTTTGAGATGACATGCAAGGTGGATTTGTTTTTGAAGTTACTTCCTTCTAGATCTTAAGAAGCAAGCAGTTTGAATTCAGAGTTTCCATTTTCTTAGATTTTTGACAACCAAGTCTATAGAGCTCGGTCTGTCTTAATATTTACCCATAGCTGGTGGGAGAAGGCATGGATTTATACCATTTCCAAGGGCATTAGCATGTAAGTGAATGCAATGAATTTCACTGGAATTAGAACTCAGCTCTCCAATTCCTCAATCTGAGCCACTATTCATTATTCCACCATGACTGATTCTTACAAGAATGAAAAAAAGAACTTACTTTCATTTACATATTTTAAATATCTAAAATTCAATAAAAACTATATAATAGAAAATGACCTATATTGAGTTTTCAGAATTTTGCCACCAACAAAATTCAAATCATTATTTAAAACTATTGGTATACTGATACTTTAAGAATGTTTTAATCAAATCACTTGCCTCTCATATCTAAGAGTCATACTAACCAGGTATCATATAAAGAAGAGGAAAATCTAGGTACTTACAAGATCATCATCTAAAGTGCTGTAGGTGATGTACACATGGGTGAATTGTCTGAAATCAGAGATTTTCATAGCACCATGTTGTGCCCCAGTCTTGTGTTTTTTCAAACCATTTTACTGTCCAAGGAGTGCATTATTTTATGTCGCATCTTGAAGTATGGTGTCAGTTTCTTTCCTTGAGATGACATGCAAGGTGGATTTGTTTTTGAAGTTACCTTCTTGCATTTGCCTAAAGAAGCAGTACATAAAAGGCAGCAGGTGGTTTGAAGTTTTCATTCTCTGAGACTGCTTGGCAACCAAGGTTACAGGGCCCAGTTTATTCTTCTATTTACCCATAGCAGGAGGGAAGAGATGTGTTCATACCTTTCCTGAGGGTATTAGCACTTAAGTGGGTGCAATGAACTCAACTGTAATTTGAACTCGGCTTGTCAATTCCTTAATTGAAGCCCATATCCATTACTCCAACATGCCTTCAGTAATAAAGTTTAAGTTTAAATAAATAACTATATCTAGCTAATTTTCTGTTTACTTTTTTTTTCATATTCTATATTCTCAAACTCCTACTTACAAGCCATTCTTTCTCTGTCTTTCTTTTAAGTTTTTTCTTGTTTCTTTCTCTATTTTTTACTTACACATTCTTTCTACTTTCTCCTTTTCTCACTTTCCTTCTTTTATTCCTTCTTTTCTTCAAATATCTTTTATTGTTTCCTCCACTTCTTTTCTTTCTCCAGCTTTCCTTCCTTTCAACTTTCATTCATTCTAAATTTTCTTTCTTTAAATATCATTCTTTCTTTCTCTTTTTCTTACATTCCAAACTTCCTTCCCCTTTCTCATCCATCCTTCCACCTTTCCTTTTTCCCTACAAACATCCTTCCATATTTATTTTGTCTTTCATTTCTTTCCTTCCCTCCTTCCTTCCTTCCATCTTTATTTCCACTTTATCCTTCTTTCTTTCTTTCTTTCTTTTCCTTTCTTCTTTCCAAACATCCTTCCATTTTTCTTTCTTTCTTTCTTTCTTTCTTTCTTTCTTTCTTCCAAGCATCCTGCAATCTTTATTTCCTCTTCTTTCTTCCCCTCCTTTCTTCCAAACATACTCGCACTTTTCTTTTCCTTCCTTCTTTACTCTTTTCCTCCTAATCTTCTTTCTCTCTTTCTTTTCACATTTTTCTCCCTTTCTTACAAACCATCTTTTCGATTTTTTCTTTCCTTTCAAACATTCATCAATTTATCTTATCAGCCTTTCACTTTTATTTTCCTTCCTCCACTTCTTCCTTTTTACTTCCTTCCTTCCTTCTTCTTTTCTTATCTTCTTTCCTTCATTCTTTCCATACATATTTACACCTTTCTTTTCCTTCCTTCCTTCCTTTTTTACTTTCTTCCTTCCAAACATCCTTCCAGCATTTATCCCTTCTGCCTTCAAAACATTATTTCACCTTTCTTTCCCTTCTTTCTTTCTTTCTTTGTTTTCAAACATCCTTTCACCTACTTTTTAAGTCTTTCCTTTTTACTTCCTTCTAAACATCATTCAACCTTTCTTTCCCTTCTTTCCTTCCTTTTGTCTTTCTTTCTTTCTTTCTTTCTAAACATCCTTTCACCTTCTTTTTTCTTCCTTTATTCCGTTTTCCTTCCTGCTAAATATCCTTCAAAATTCTTTCTTTCGAAACATCTTTTCACCTTCCTACTAAACATTCTTCAACCTTCTTTTTACTTCCTTTTTTCTTTCTTTCCAAACATTTTTCCTTCCTTCCTTTTTCTTCCTACTAAACATCCCTCAGTCTTTCTTTTGCTTCTTTCTTTTCTTGCTTCCAAACATCCTTTCACCTTCTTTTTAAGTCTTTCCTTTTTACTTCCTTCTAAACATCATTCAACCTTTCTTTCCCTTCCTTCCTTCCTTCTGTCTTTCTTTCTTTCTTTTTAAACATCCTTTCACCTTCTTTTTTCTTCCTTCATTCCGTTTTCCTTCCTGCTAAATATCCTTCAAACTTCTTTCTTTCTTTCTTTCTTTCTTTCTTTCCAAACATCTTTTCACCTTCCTTCTAAGCATTCTTCAACCTTCTTTTCCTTCCTTTTTTCTTTCTTTCCAAACATTTTTCACCATTTTCCTTCCTTCCTTTTTCTTCCTACTAAACATCCCTCAACCTTTCTTTAGCTTCTTTCTTTCTTTCATTCTTTTTAAACATTTTTCACATTCCTTCCTTACTTCCTTCATTCCTTCCTTCTAAACATTCTTCAACCTTTCTTTTGCTTCTTTCTTTCTTATTTTCTTTCTTTTTAAGCATTCTTTCAACTTTCTTCCTTCCCTCCTTCCTTCCTTCTAAACATTCTTCAACCTTTCTTTCACTTCTTTCTTTCTTTTGCTTCTTTCTTTCTTTCTTTCTTTCTTTCTTTCTTTCCAAGTATGCTTTCACCTTCCTTTTCCTTCCTTTTTTTTCTCCCTTTCAAACATCCTGCCATCTTTCATTCTATCCTTTTATTTTGTCCTACTTTTTTATCCCTTTCTTTCTTTGATTTTTAGCTGATATTTTTTCTTTTCTTTTTTATAATCAATCCTTGTTTTTCTTTTTCATACTCTTTATGCAGATTTTTTCATTCTATTTTTTCACATTACCATTTCTCTGACGCAATGCATGGCAAAAAGGCCATGCAGTTCAGAAGAAAAAAGTTTCATAAAATTTTTCTTGGCTTTGCAGATTTTTGCAGAATTTTTAGCTTCAGACTTCAGACATCATCTGCCAATAATAATTGATTTCACCATTAGTTTTCTGCTTTCTTATTTACATATTCTCTGTTTGTACATATCTTTATCAAAGATTTAAGACTTTGTTTTCCTTTTATTGCTTCTTTGGCAATTCTTCATCATTGACGTTCTTCTTTCTCTCTCTTTCCAATATGGATTACAGTCACATCACATGAAATACTGGTTCCTGTACAATCACAAAAGTTAAGCAACATTGAGACTGGTTAGTACCTAGATGGTTAGCCACATGGGAATACCAAGTGCTGTAATCTTTGATGTGCAGGTGGTTTAATGGATAATGGCTAGGAATTGTTAATCGAAGAGCCAATTTCCAATTATCATTGTGTCTCTTATATTCACTTACTTGTAATTATCAGTGGGAAACACATCAATCTGCCTATTCTCTCCCTAACTATGGGTTAATTAACAAGATTTGTATCATTATTATCTTCAAAACAATTCAAAATTTTTATCTGTTAATTTTTCTATATTATATTTCATTGACTATAAACCGTCAGTCATATTATTTAAAATTTTATATTCTTCCCTTAAATAAAAAATAAATGTATTTTTCAATATTTAAAATTTTGTCATTTATACTTTCCTTTAATTAATTTCCTCGTTTATACTTTTTATTTTAATTAATTTTATTTTTTAAACTGTTGAGAGATCCCATTCATGTTTGAAGCTCAACATCTGTTTGGCAAAACAAGGAATAATAATCAACATGTTTTGAAGAACTGTACATGTTTTGAAGTAAAGTCGTCAAAATGTTAAAATGGAAAATAACGTTACATGTTTTTGAAGATGAATAACCTACATGTTAAAATGGAAAGTAACATGCTAAATATTTTTGAAGATGGATACTCTACACGTCAATATGGAAAATAACATGCCACATGATATTGAAGATGAATATTCTATATGTCAATATGGAAAATAGTATGCCACATGTTTTTGAAACATAAACATCTACATGTTAAATTTTCTAAAGAGGAAAGATTTTTTATTTATTAATCAGATTTTTACCACTTTAAAAGTTATTTTTAGTGAATACTCATAGTTGAGGGGATATTACATTTATTTTTAAACAGTATATTTATTTTGGTAGATGAAAGAAATATGCTGTTTAATATTTTTTAAAATAGAAAATAATATTCTCATTTTGTCAGAGGTATAATGAGAGTTTATTATGTCAACATATTGATTATTTCATTATTTTCTCTTTGAGTTACATGTGCTATCCATTTTAATTGTTGCTGCTGTTGGTAGTCCTCAAGTTATGTGGTTTCTCTTATTTGGTACAGTTCTTTATTTGAAGTAGTGAAAAACATTAATATCTTGATTATGTCATTATTTTCTCTTTCAGTTACATGTGCTATCCATTTTAATTGTTGCTGCTGTTGGTAGTCCTCAAATGATGTGGTTTCTCTTATTTGGTACAGTTCTTTATTTGAAGTAGTGCAGAACATTGATATCTTGATTATGTCATTATTTTCTCTTTCAGTTTCATGTGTTATCCATTTTAATTGTTGCTGCTGTTGGTAGTCCTCAAGTGATGTGGTTTCTCTTATTTGGTACAGTTCTTTATTTGAAGTAGTGTAGAACAATGATATCTTGATTATGTCATTATTTTCTCTTTCAGTTACACGTGCTATCCATTTTAATTGTTGCAGCTGTTGGTAGTCCTCAAGTGATGTGGTTTCTCTTATTTGGTACAGTTCTTTATTTGAAGTAGTGTAGAACAATGATATCTTGATTATGTCATTATTTTCTCTTTCAGTTACATGTGCTATCCATTTTAATTGTTGCTGCTGTTGTTAGTCCTCAAATGATGTGGTTTCTATTATTTGGTACAGTTCTTTATTTGAAGTAGTGCAGAACATTTATATCTTGATTATGTCATTATTTTCTCTTTCAGTTTCATGTGTTATCCATTTTAATTGTTGCTGCTGTTGGTAGTCAAGTGATGTGGTTTCTGTTATTTGGTACAGTTCTTTATTTGAAGTAGTGCAGAACATTTATATCTTGATTATGTCATTATTTTCTCTTTGAGTTACATGTGCTATCTATTTTAATTGTTGCTGCTGTTGGTAGTCCTCAAGTGATGTGGTTTCTCTTATTTGGTACAGTTCTTTATTTGAAGTAGTCAGAACATTGATATCTTGATTATGTCATTATTTTCACTTTGAGTTACATGGGCTATCCATTTTAATTGTTGCTGCTGTTGGTTGTCCTCAAGTGATGTGGTTTCTGTTATTTGGTACAGTTCTTTATTTGAAGTAGTGCAGAACACTGATATCTTGATTATATCATTATTTTCTCTTTCAATTACATGTGCTATCCATTTTAATTGTTGCTGCTGTTGGTAGTCCTCAAGTGATGTGGTTTCTCTTATTTGGTACAGTTCTTTATTTGAAGTAGTGTAGAACACTGATATCTTGATTATGTCATTATTTTCTCTTTCAGTTACATGTGCTATCCATTTTTATTGTTGCTTCTGTTGGTAGTCCTCAAGTGATATGGGTTTCTGTTATTTAGAACAATTATTTGTGATTATGACATGTCAGATCATAGGGTTTAAAAAAGGATGATCCTTGCTATGTTGTGGCATCTTTGATAATCTTTAGATGTTTCTCATCTCTCAAATTATTTAGAATCATAAAGCAAAAACGTTTCAATCTTTTGTGCAATTCATCAAGTAATTTTAATTGGGCATAGTAGCCTTTTCCTTATAAGGAAACATTCAGCACTCATACTTTATTCCATGGAATATATTATGAGACAAAAATCTTTAAAAACAAAAATCCTTTTGATAGACACTATTTTCATATTTGTTTATTATATATTATTATATTATTTTTGGATTTTGCTCTTTTAAATATTCTTTTTATGTCTCTTGTTGCAATTTAATTCTATTTAATTTCCTGGTAGTATTTATTAAATTAAATTTACTTTGGGGGAGGGAGATCTTAACATTATTTATTTTTACTTAATTTTTCTTTGTTGCTGCTCATGTCTTTGTTAAATTCGTTCAGCTGCTTTTTAAAAAAATAATTTATCAGGCGAACAGAAAAGAATGTTTAAATTTTAAACAGGATGCTATTTATTTTCGGACAGTTTTCTAAATACAATGGGCAAAAGTAACAAAAGAATTAATGGACCCTATTTTTACAAAACCTTCATTCCAAACAGGTCTTATATGTTTTATGGGTTTTCTTCCTAGAAATTCAAAATCAATTTATTTTTTAACAACAATGAAAATTTAAATTTCTAACAAAATCTCTATCGTTTTTCCTTCACTGTTTTCTTTTTTTTTTAATTTTTTTATTTCCTTTTAATTTTTCCTTTTTTAAAACCTTCTCTTGTTATTCTAGGATGGTACATCAATAAGTTTATAGCCTACTTATGAAAAAAGCACTTTTTTCATACAACATATATTTATATTTCAACCTGATCTCTCTTCTTGTTGATGTACTTCATCCAATGGAGAATGTTAATCTCATAGGATGAATATTATACAATGAAAGTTTCAGATCAAAATTCATCTGTTAAATTTGTTAGGCTTCAGACTTATTGTTCTTCTTCAATTTTATCACAAGCTATGTGTGCTCTTTCTCTGTATATATCTTTCTTTCTTTTCTCTCTTATTCTCTTTCATACGTCTCTCTCTCTCTCTCTCTCTTTGTCTTCTCTCATTTTTTTTGATTTTTAATTTTTTCTCAGTTTGTTTATGAACTATTGTCCTTAATTTATCTTTATCACTATTTGCTCTTTTCTTCTTTTTTTCTTTTTCTTTATCTCTCTATCTTTCTCTTTCTCAATCTTTGTCTTTTTTTCTCATTTTCTCTTTCTTGCTTTTTCCCTTTTTGTTTTTCTCCTTTTTTCTGAGTCTTTCTTATTATCTCACTTTTTTTATTTTCTCTTATTCATTTTATATTGTCTTTCGCCGTTTCTCTTTGTCTTTCTATATTTTCTTTCCTCTTTTCTTTGTTGTGATTTTTCTCTCTTTTTTTGTCTTTCTTTAGTTTCATTCTTTCTTTCTTTCTGTTGTTCTTTCTTTCTCATTGGGTTTATATAATGTCTTTCTTCCTTTCTATCTCTTTGTCCCTCTATAGTATCTTTCTTTCTTTCTATCTCTTTGTCCCTCTATAGTGTCTTTCTTCCTTTCTATCACTTTGTCCCTCTATAATGTCTTTCTTCCTTTCTATCTCTTTGTCCCTCTATAGTATCTTTCTTTCTTTCTATCTCTTTGTCCTTCTATAATGCCTTTCTTCATTTCTATCACTTTGTCCCTCTATAATGTCTTTCTTCCTTTCTATCTCTTTGTCCCTCTATAATGCCTTTCTTCATTTCTATCTCTTTGTTCCTCTCTAATGTCTTTCTTCCTTTCTATCTCTTTGTCCCTTTGTAATGTCTTTCTTCCTTTCTATCACTTTGTCCCTCTATAGTGACTTTCTTCCTTTCTATCTCTTTGTCCCTCTAAAGTGTCTTTCTTCCTTTCTATCTCTTTGTCCCTCTAAAGTGTCTTTCTTCATTTCTATCTCTTTGTCCCTTTGTAATGTCTTTCTTCCTTTCTATCTCTTTGTCCCTCTATAATGTCTTTCTTCCTTTCTATATCTTTGTCCTTCTATAATGCCTTTCTTCATTTCTATCTCTTTGTTCCTCTATAATGTCTTTCTTCCTTTCTATCTCTTTGACCCTTTGCAATGTCTTTCTTCCTTTCTATCTATTTGTCCCTTTGTAATGTCTTTCTTCCTTTCTATCTCTTTGTCCCTTTGTAATGTCTTTCTTCCTTTCTATCTCTTTGTCACTTTGTAATGTCTTTCTTCCTTTCTATCTCTTTGTCCCTCTATAATGCCTTTCTTCCTTTCTATCTCTTTGTTCCTCTATAGCGACTTTCTTCCTTTCTATCTCTTTGTCCCTCTATAATGTCTTTCTTCCTTTCTATCTCTTTGTCCCTCTATAATGTCTTTCTTCCTTTCTATCACTTTGTCCCTCTATAATGTCTTTCTTCCTTTCTATCACTTTGTCCCTCTATAATGTCTTTCTTCCTTTCTATCTCTTTGTCCCTTTATAATGCCTTTCTTCATTTCTATCTCTTTGTTCCTCTATAGTGACTTTCTTCCTTTCTATCTCTTTGTCCCTCTAAAGTGTCTTTCTTCCTTTCTATCTCTTTGTCCCTTCTATAATATCTTACTTCCTTTCTATCTCTTTGTCCCTCTATAGTGTCTTTCTTCCTTTCTTTCACTTTGTCCCTCTATAATGTCTTTCTTCCTTTCTATCACTTTGTCCCTCTATAATGTCTTTCTTCCTTTCTATCTCTTTGTTCCTCTATAGTGACTTTCTTCCTTTCTATCTCTTTGTCCCTCTATAGTGTCTTTCTTCCTTTCTATCTCTTTGTCCCTTTGTAATGTCTTTCTTTCTTTCTATCTCTTGGTCCCTCTATAGTGTCTTTCTTCCTTTCTATCACTTTGTCCCTCTATAATGTCATTCTTCTTTTCTATCTCTTTGTCCCTCTATAGTGTCTTTCTTCCTTTCTATCTTTTCGTCCCCCTATAGTGTTTCTTCCTTTCTATCTCTTTGTCCCTCTATAATGTCTTTCTTCCTTTCTATATCTTTGTCCCTCTATAATGACTTTCTTCATTTCTATCTCTTTGTTCTTCTATAATGTCTTTCTTCCTTTCTATCTCTTTGACCCTTTGCAATGTCTTTCTTCCTTTCTATCTCTTTGTCCCTTTGTAATGTCTTTCTTCCTTTCTATCTCTTTGTCCCTTTGTAATGTCTTTCTTCCTTTCTATCTCTTTGTCCCTCTATAATGCCTTCCTTCATTTCTATCTCTTTGTTCCTCTATAGTGACTTTCTTCCTTTCTATCTCTTTGTCCCTCTAAAGTGTCTTTCTTCCTTTCTATCTCTTTGTCCCTTTGTATTGTCTTTCTTCCTTTCTATCTCTTTGACCCTTTGTAATGTCTTTCTTCCTTTCTATCTCTTTGTCCCTCTATAATGCCTTTCTTCCTCTCTATCGCTTTGTCCCTCTATAGTGTCTTTCTTCCTCTCTATCACTTTGTGCCTCTATAATGTCTTTCTTCCTTTCTATCTCTTTGTCCCTTCTATAATGTCTTTCTTCATTTCTATCTCTTTGTCCCTTTGTAATGTCTTTCTTCCTTTCTATCTCTTTGTCCCTCTATAGTGTCTTTCTTCCTTTCTATCACTTTGTCCCTCTATAATGTCTTTCTTCATTTCTATCTCTTTGTCTCTCTATAATGTCTTTCTTCCTTTCTATCTCTTTGTTCCTCTATAGTGACTTTCTTCCTTTCTATCACTTTGTCCCTCTATAATGTCTTTCTTCCTTTCTATCTCTTTGTCCCTCTATAATGCCTTTCTTCATTTCTATCTCTTTGTTCCTCTCTAATGTCTTTCTTCCTTTCTATCTCTTTGTCCCTTTGTAATGTCTTTCTTCCTTTCTATCACTTTGTCCCTCTATAGTGACTTTCTTCCTTTCTATCTCTTTGTCCCTCTAAAGTGTCTTTCTTCCTTTCTATCTCTTTGTCCCTCTAAAGTGTCTTTCTTCCTTTCTATCTCGTTGTCCCTTTGTATTGTCTTTCTTCCTTTCTATCTCTTTGACCCTTTGTAATGTCTTTCTTCCTTTCTATCTCTTTGTCCCTCTATAATGCCTTTCTTCCTCTCTATCGCTTTGTCCCTCTATAGTGTCTTTCTTTCTTTCTATCACTTTGTGCCTCTATAATGTCTTTCTTCCTTTCTATCTCTTTGTCCCTTCTATAATGTCTTTCTTCCTTTCTATCTCTTTGTCCCTTTGTAATGTCTTTCTTCCTTTCTATCTCTTTGTCCCTCTATAGTGTCTTTCTTCCTTTCTATCACTTTGTCCCTCTATAATGTCTTTCTTCATTTCTATCTCTTTGTCTCTCTATAATGTCTTTCTTCCTTTCTATCTCTTTGTTCCTCTATAGTGACTTTCTTCCTTTCTATCACTTTGTCCCTCTATAATGTCTTTCTTCCTTTCTATCTCTT
>OZ010605.1:30989720-31014720 GCA_963932145.1 Acanthosepion lycidas
CATACCCAGGACGCCTCATTGGGGGGGTCTTACCCCTGTACAGAGGTGCAGTCGGCGTATTCTAAAGCCCCAGCCGACAGGGCCAATATTTATAATTGTAGATATATATAACCATATGTAAATATATATATAATTACCACCACATAACCGTATATCATATATTTCATTACTGTTGCATCTAATATATACCATATATATAATTGCATATATACATAATGTATATAACCATATGCCATATATATAATTGCAGTTTATATATGACAATATACTATATATATATATATATATATATATATATATATATATATATATATATATATATATATAATTACCACTTTACATACCATGTACAATATATATAATTACAGCTATACATACAGTATATAACCATATACCATATACACTACAGTTTAAAAGTTTGGCACCATCCCCAGAATTAGCATGTGATGAACTTGACAGAAGAGTGAAAAAAAAAAAATGAAAAAGAGCTCCAAGAGTCATTGAAAAAAGAATGGAATCAATTATCGAACTTATCTTTTGGAAAACTTTTGCAGAAATGCCAAAAATTTGTGGTGCAGTAATCAAGGAGAATATTTTGATGAGAGCAAAACTCAATCATAATTTTCTTTTCTTTTTGTCATAATAAAATTTCTAATAAAAAATCACATCTGACATTTTAACCATGTATAATAATTTTCTCTTTTTTAAAGTACAAAACAACTAATTTGTCAGACAATTTAAAATATTACCAGTGGTGGCATCAAATTTTTTAGCATATGTAATTGCCACTGCACATACTATATATAACCATAGACTAAATACATAATTGCTGCATTACATACTATATAAAGTAATATACTACATATATAATGACCACAGTATATATAATCACAGTAAAATCATAAAATTATTTTGCTGCAAATTTTAAATCTGCTGCAAAGGAAATATTTTTTTTGAAATATTTCAGATATTTGTTTTGATTCATCTTTCTTCCTCATATTGTGGCTTTTTATCACAATGTTTTTAGTTGAATACATTACAACTGCTAAAATATTGGCTTCAATAATCATAGGATATTTAACCTTCAAAGTTGTGATAGAAAGCAGTAAGTATGAAGAAATGCTGAGCCAAAAGCAAAATAACCTAAACAAGTTAGTAATTAATTATTAAACAAATATTATAGTGTAAATCAATAGAGAAGAAATATTGGAATATGACTATAAAATTGATATTTCTTCAGCTATAACCTACACGTGAAGTATAATGTTTCAAAATTATAAATTTATATTAATAGTGTTGGAAGATTCAACAGTGCAAGTGGCGATAAAAATAAAATTGATGATAAACCAGTGAAAAATTAATGAAAATACGTAAAATAAATTAGAGCACTTCATGAGGGTATAACAGTGGGCTTTTGGCTTGTTAGATAAATTATGAGCAAGAAGTGAGTTTGATTGTCATTGGTTGCTCCATACTTTCAGCCTTGTGCTACATCTAACCTAGGTATATAAAATCATTTGGGCCACTTTAATGTAGTGTAATGCTTAGCAAGCTTGTCTTGCTAGATCAATTATGACCAAGAAGTGAGTTTGATTGTCATTGGGTGCTCCATACTTTCAGCCTTGTGCTACATCTAACCTAGGTATATAAAATCATTTGGGGCCACTTTGATGTAGTGCAATGGTTAGCAAGCTTGTCTTGCTAGATCAATTATGACCAAGAAGTGAGTTTGATTGTCATTTGGTGCTCCATACTTTCAGCCTTGTGCTACATCTAACCTATGTATATAAAATCATTTGGGCCACTTTAATGTAGTGTAATGCTTAGCAAGCTTGTCTTGCTAGATCAATTATGACCAAGAAGTGAGTTTGATTGTCATTTGGTGCTCCATACTTTCAGCCTTGTGCTACATCTAACCTATGTATATAAAATCATTTGGGCCACTTTAATGTAGTGTAATGCTTAGCAAGCTTGTCTTGCTAGATCAATTATGACCAAGAAGTGAGTTTGATTGTCATTGGGTGCTCCATACTTTCAGCCTTGTGCTACATCTAACCTAGGTATATAAAATCATTTGGGGCCACTTTGATATAGTGCAATGGTTAGCAAGCTTGTCTTGCTAGATCAATTATAACCAAGAAGTGAGTTTGATTGTCATTGGGTGCTCCATACTTTCAGCCTTGTGCTACATCTGACCTATGTATATAAAATCATTTTGGCTACTTTGATGTAATATAATGTTGAGCAAGCTTTTTTTCTAGATTCATTATGACTGAGTAGTGATTTTGATCCTCACTAGTTGCTCCATATTTTTGGCTTTGGGTCACATCTCAGCTACATAAAATCATATGGACACTTTGATATGATGTAATGGTTAGCAAGCTATTGTCCCTGTGCTACATCTAAGAAATTCTTACAAAACCACCACAAGTAAAATTGATTTAACGCAAGTATATGGTAAAAAGTTGTGATTGTAGTGTAGCCGAAGTTGAGGCAGAAGGTGGGATTATTATTTTCAGTTCAATTTCCAGCCAAGGCTGTTGCATTCACTTTCACTAAAACATATTTTATTCCACTTGTTTTGGTTTACATAGTAAGACAGATTGGGCTCTATAGATTTGATGGAAACCACAGCAACAGTGTTGTGAGTGTGTGGCCCTATACTCTGATAGAGGTGTCTATATGATGAGCAGGCAGTATGCTTACTTAATAAAAATAATTGTCCATTGCCAAAATTATTGGCCTATGTTATGATATTAAATCTCAAAAGATTGACTTCTGCTTTCCTAAATCCTGTTCTTTTATTACTCTTTTACCTTAATAAATTTTTCTCCTTATCTTCCCCTCCCAGTAATCTTTTGCGTCTTAGTGGCATTATCACCTTGCTCGGGATGAAATGATACAAAAATAAAAATGAAAAAATGTTTGTGGCCACACCATATTGAAACACTATTTCCTGTACAATCATTAAAGTTAAGCAACATTGAGCTTGGTCAGTACCTAGATGGGTGACTACTTGGGAATACCAGGTGCTGTAAGCTTGGATGATCAGTTGGGTAATGGTTGATGGCTTGATAATGTTAATCGGATAGTCTAATTCCAACACAGAGAAATTACAATATAAACAACAATAAATGGAGAGTAAGAAAGATGAACGTTACTTGTAATATTTCCAGAAGGGAAAACTGGAGTTACAGTGGTTCCTCTATCAACCAGGTCAGCCCCTGTCATTTTTCCTGTAAGGCCTACCACTGTTGGCAAGTGATGTCCTCTTTCTCTTGCATCTACATCACAACTGCCTTCGTCAATCTCCTGACATCACTCATCAGCCAACACATGTTCCTCGTGACTACCTCAACGAAAGGGAGAGAATCGCAATTTGTAACACAGCAATGGGTTGTGTATATTTGAGCCTTGTAAAATGATGAAACCTAGCTGCCAATCTAGTACTATCCTTAAGTATGTGAATTTGAGGTACTGAAGAAGAATGCTTGTCAGAACAATGGAAATAGTTATAGAAAAGAATTCAATGTTATTGCAATGAGAAAGTAATTGTAGCTGAGATGCCAGGTCAGAACAGATAACATTGCAGATTTTTCTTTGGATTTTGTCAAGAAGCTCTAGATATACAGCAGAAGCAGCAGACCAGATATGGTAGCAATATTTAATGTATGGGCAAATGGTAAACCTATAGATGGATGTGTAAGATTGATTCTATTTTTGAAGCCAAGATACCAAGTTAGGACAGATAACATTGCAGATTCTTCTTTGGATTTTGTCAAGAGAGACAGCAGAAGCACTAAAAGAGATGTGGCAGCTACATTCAATACACAAAAAATTTATTGACTTATGAGGACTATAGATTTGTATCCATAAGCATCAATGGTAAAAATGAAAAATGACACCTGGAGTATGTAATGCAATTTCTAATTTCACTGGAAGCTATGTCTTTTTTTCTACAAGACTAATAGTTAGAGGGTATTTGACCTTGAAATTTGTGATAAAATATAACAATAAGCTATAACCTAATAATAATTAAGAAAAATGTTTCGTCCCAGTTAAACAAACTTGTTGCATTAAGAGAAATGTTTCATCATAGGTCGTTCAGTTTTTTGACAGCTACCCAAAATACAGCATTTTTATTCTTTACAACTAAGCTGATCTGTGAGTCATCCATAAAGAAGGGAGATAACTCTTCTTTCCATTATCAACAGTTCACAAGTTATTAAAAACAAAGAAGTAAAAAAGAAAGACTTTTAAATGTTAAAAATAGAAAAATGGATTTTTATTTTTCGCTAATTCTTCATATCCATCATCAAGCAAGAAACGACCACATTCCATTCTTCTTAGGAGAAAAATTCCATTTTGAAAATATCCCATGATGAAACTGTAATCCATTGCTGAAGGTTAAGTCTTTCAAAAGAAAAGTTTTCTTGTGACATGTTTTTATTATTTTTCATTTGATTCTTTAGATTTTCAAGCAGTTTATTTTTTAAATTTAATTTTGTCTTATTTGTGACTCTTGGAGAATTCTTCCCATATTCCATTTCAAAGAATTTTTATAATTAAGACCAGCATCAAGGGATTACTACACCATCCAATTTCTACTAATGGAGAAAATTACTCCTTTTGTTAGAGCAATAGGAAGGAGTTCCTAAGGTTAAAATGTCGTAGTGATGGTTGGGGTATTGCTCAGACAAATTTTCATCTCAGATGCAGAGAGAATGTTTCATGAAAAAATTCTGAAATAGAAATATTAAAATCTTGAGATGAGGCAAGGTCTCATCACTTTACAGCTCTAACCATAAATTCTATGGTAACAGTTTCTTTTCTCACACTTCTCACTTGTAGAACTCTCTTCTGGCTCCATGCTTTCCAACCAAATTTGATGTACAAAAATTTAAATTCAATGTCAGTCATTGTCTACTCTTTTCTTGATTACATAATAATGTTTCTCTTTTTTCTTATTCTTTCACACTCAGTAACCTCTTGTAGCTTAGTGACCTTACTGCCTTGCATGGAATGAAATGATGAAAAAATCATTCAAATCTCTGTGTGAGTAGCAAGGATGTTTTAAAGAAAGTATGCATATTGAAATTTCAGGAAGGCATAATGAGGAAAGAAGATCTAGAGAATTTAACATGCAAAGGACATGCTGAAGCAAAAAGTTTACTGCATTTTCACTTTGCACTTCTGAAAAACAAACTGTTTTATATGACTTGAAAAAGGTTCTGTTCAAAAATTGTGTAATATTTTTAGTAGAAAAAAAAATGAAAAAATATGCACAATATACCAAAGGTTTTCACTAAACTTCAATAGAAAGACTGCATGTTGCATGTACATGAACACAATTTGCACAAGAAATTCTCTGAAGGTCAAAAGAATTATCAAAGATGAGTTTCATGCAAACTTTATCAATACCGAGGAGAGTGCTAGAGCATGGAGAAGACGTTCTCCCAATTGATCATTGATGATTAAAATAATAATAAAAAATACTGAGGAAGGTACTTATTATTGAGATGACATGCTGGCATTTGATCTTCAGTGAAAGCCGCTAGATATGATTGGTAGCAAAAGTCAGTGATTAAAATAATAATAAATAATACTGAGGAGAGTGCTGGATTATTCAGAAGACTTGCTCTCATTTAATTTTCAGTGAAAGCCACCTGATATGACTAATAGGAAAATCAAGGATTAAAATAATAATAAAGAATACTGAGTAGAGTGCAAGAGTATTGAGAAGACTCTTTCCAATGTGACCTTCAGTGATTAAATAATAATAAAAATACTGAGGAGAGTGCAAGAGTATTGAGAAGACTCTTTCCAATGTGACCTTCAGTGATTAAATAATAATAAAAATACCAAGGAGAGTGCTGGAGTATTGAGAAGACTTGATCTCATTTGATCTTCAGGGAAGGCTAACAGATACAACTGATAAGAAAATAAATGATTAAAATAATAATAATAATGATAATAAAGAATACTGAGGAGAGTGCTGGAGTATTGGAAGAGTTTCACTCATTTAATCTCTAATGATTAAAATAATAATAAAAATACTGAGGTGAGTGCAGCAGTATTGAGAAGACTTTCACTCATTTCATCTCGAGGGAAAGTTACCAGATATGACTGGTAGGAAAAGTCAATTTTTAAAATAATAATAAAGAATACTGAGGAGAGTGCAAGACTATTGAGAAGACTTGCTCTCTTTTGATCTGTGAGATTTTACTGGATTAAAACTCATGAAGTATTGGTAATAATAAAGAATACTGGGGTTTTTTGCTGTCACTTGATCTCAAGTAAATGTATGTAGCTCCTTTTCTACAAATATAAAATAAAAACCAGTAAAATTCTAATGGGTTGAATAAAAGCCTTTTTTATTTCCTATATTTTGATCATTTTCTTTTGACAGCTTAAAAGATGGAAGAGAAGGAAATAATATCAACCAATGAAAAACGCTTTAATTTCTAATAATTTGCAGCCAGTGACCTCTACGTTTTTTTCATCAAGCTCTTTTTAGCTAAAAGAAAATTCAAAAAAATAATTTGGACACAAAATATTCTTAAATATTTGATTCCTTCCAAGAATGGGCAAACTAATGAATTTTAAACTACAAAGATATGAATTTCAAAGAAAAAATTTGCATATTGGCAAAAATAGGCTCTTCCTTTTTTTTTCTTCTTCTTCTCCTTCTTCTTCTTCTTCTTCTTAATTTTGTATTGTAATCATATATCTACTTTTTCTCAATTTCTCCTTTAGCATCCTCCCCTCTTCCTCTTCTTTCTTTTTCTTCTTCTTCTTCTTCTTAATTTTGTATTGTAATCATATATCTACTTTTTCTTAATTTCTCCTTTAGCATCCTCCCCTCTTCCTCTTCTTCTTCTTCTTCTTCTTTCTCATTTTCTTCTTCTTCTTTCTCATTTTCTTCTTTTTAATTTTGTATTGTAATCAAATGATATCTACTTTTTTTTAATTTCTCCTTCAACATCATTCCCTCTTCCTTTTATTCTTTTTCTTCTTCTTCTTCTTCTTCTTCTTCTTCTTCTTCTTCTTCTTCTTCTTCTTCCTTCTTCATTCTTTCTCATTTTCTTCTCCTTAATTTTGTATTGTAATTTAATATCTACTTTTTCTTCATTTCTTCTTTAACATTATCCTTTTTCCTTTTATTATTTCTTCTTCTTGTCCTCATTTTTAAACAATAACTTTTTAATTTTCAAATTTCATCAATCTCCCATACAATAGGTGTCATTTTCGTCTCATTATTTTTAGGTTTTTGTTCAAAGCAATGCTTCCCAGCATTTTATTGCTACTCCAATAATTATGTCCAACTCCAATGAAAGATAAATTGAGTTTGATTTTCATTTCAGCCAGTTCATTCTACTGCTTTCTTCAGATGTCGAATCTGCATGGGAGGAAATGGTCTATTCTTAGTTACCCTTGTAAGACAAGTGATTTCATGTTTTTGTATGCACATTGATTCTCATTGTTATATTCTACTTCAAATCTAACACATCTCATCACCAACCAGATACGAACACCACAATGGCAAAATTACAAATAAAATATTGGCTTCGAGAAGCCAGCTCTGTAAGCCACTTCTGATTCACAAAAAAAATACATCATCCAGTCATTGCTACTGAAATCAAAGTGCAAAGACAGAATTCTGAGTTCAGTCCCAGCAGCCGGTAGTTATCATGAAGTTCACCATGGTGTCATTCCTCTCAATACTAAACTAGGTGCAGACATGAAAAGACTTAACCACAATGGCGAATACCAGAGAGACACCCCCCCTACATACATTTCAATAACAAAAGATTGAGTTTTTATAAGGCATTTCCTAAGCCACTTTTATTTTACTTAATCGTTCGTAGTTTCAGCAAGAGAATTTATTTTTACAAGATAACTATAAAACACCTTGCTATTTTTGATTGATTAGAAAAAAGTTATACAGCAAATTTGACATACCATTAGACCCGAAAGTAATCCCCTTAAGCATTCAAAATATTTTGCCAACATGTCTCCAGCTGTGCAATGGCTTGGCAGTAAAAATCTGGTGTCTTGCAAAGAAGTCTGTGAGTCTTCATCATTTATGAAGAATTTCCCATGAAGGTGGTTGTCCAGAGAATGGAAGATGAAGGATTTCCCATGAAGGTGGTTGTCCAGAGAATGGAAGATGTGGTAATCTATTGATACAAGGTCCAGGGTGTAAGATGAATGGCTCAGTGTCTCCCAGCCAAGTTGCCATATAATATCCCTGGCCACCCATGCCATATAAGTCCTGGTATTTTCATGGAAGAACAGTACACACTTGTGATTAACCAATGCTGGATCTTTCTGATTCAATGCCTGCTGCACACATTTGGACAGTTAAGAGTACATATCCACAGTGATGTTTTGGTCCATTAATAGCAGCTCATAGTGTATCACTTGTCGACTAGTACACTAGATACAGAAGCATGATCTTGCTTGGATGTGGAGATGATCTTGTGGTGTGAGGTACAGGGTTCTGTAGTGACTACCAAAGTCCATCATGCTAGTGAGTGCCATGCAGGACCCACTTTTCATCACTGGTTAGCATTCGAACAAATATGGGTACGTTATGGTGTCTAGAAAGCAAAGAGAAACAGGCTGCCACTCATTGCTTGTTTGCTTCCAACAGTGTGTGGGGTACTCACTTGCTCATCGAGTACATCTGCCCTATGACATCACAGTGCAAGTGAATTCAAACTGTTTCATCAAAAACCTGGAAGCATTCAGCAAGCTCACCGCAGGTTTTTCTGTTGTCCTCCTCTTCAGGGATTCATCATCTTGCCACTGTGAGATCTACTGATCTTAAATAGCAGTACATTCATGGACAGAATTATCCCCAAAAGCTTGAGATATACAGAGACTTGATGCAGCTGCGGACAATCTCACCTAATGTCATAAAGCAGACACTCACAAAAAAGCTGCTTTGACATCACCATATTTTCTTGCCAATGTTGAGTATGACTGATGTGTTTTTTGCAGTGCATCTGCATTGGTCAAGAGTAATGCATCCAGACTCAAAACCCACTACTTTCCCAGTATGTGACACACTCATTTGTGTATCAGTGATTAGTTCTTACCACATCTCATAAAAAATGACAAAGACTTTTTTGGATGCCTCATATTTTAAATTTTGTTTTCTTCTTTCTCTTCTTCTCACCAACCAAGCCTTTTTTTCTTATTACCATATGCAGGTCTGTTTCCCTTACTATTAGGTTGGTGCAAAAATAATGACGTAATAATGTGGTTTTTTGACGTTACGTCAAAAAACGACATTATTACGTCATTATTTTTGCACCAACCTAATATCATCAACATCCACATAACTGACTAGCAATGGCCATTTGATGAAGCCCATTATAATCTACAGGTCGAACATTCAATCTAATATGACCCTCAGTATATAATTGGTAGAAGATCCAACATTATAATTGGCATAAAACGATAAACAATTTCATTACAACATTTAGGGGTTAGGGCAGCGCATCATAACGACTTGTCGTTTAACTTTTCCTTTCTTTTTTCTCACATTTTTTATTATCAACTGTCATTTTCTCTCTCCTTTTCATCAAAAAACCCCCAACAATTACCTATCACTTATTCTTTGTTCTTTTCTCTCTTTTTCTCTCTCTTTTCAAATCATCAATATTCTTACACCCTTGCTCTCTCCACTCTTTCTTTTCTCTCTTTTTCTCTTTCTTTTCAAATCATCAACAATCTTATGCCCTTGCTTTCTCCACTCTTTCTCTCTTTTTCTCTCTCTTTTCAAATCATCAATATTCTTACACCCTTGCTCTCTCCACTCTTTCTTTTCTCTCTTTTTCTCTTTCTTTTCAAATCATCAACAATCTTATGCCCTTGCTTTCTCCACTCTTTCTCTCTTTTTCTCTCTGTTTTCAAATCATCAATATTCTTACACCCTTGCTCTCTCCACTCTTTCTTTTCTCTCTTTTTCTCTTTCTTTTCAAATCATCAATAATCTTATGCCCTTGCTTTCTCCACTCTTTCTCTCTGTTTTCTAATCATCAATATTCTTACACCCTTGCTCTCTCCACTCTTTCTTTTCTCTCTTTTTCTCTTTCTTTTCAAATCATCAATAATCTTATGCCCTTGCTTTCTCCACTCTTTCTCTCTGTTTTCAAATCATCAATATTTTCACACCCTTGCTCTCCCTACTCTGTATCTCTCTTTTTATTTTTCTTTCTTTAACAGCATCCTCACACATTCATTCTCCATATGATCTACAACCAATAGATCTAAATGCAACCTTCTCTATAACCTTGGTAGTGTATCCACTATAATACCTGGAATTTTAATCACAACATTTAGTGCCATATCATCATAGCATACTGTACAAACAAAATAACATTTTCTTGACATATATATTTGATCCCTTCTGATATGATCCACTATACCCGCCCATGTCTTTGGCTACTCAATTTTACTTTCAGACATTTGCCATAATGTAGCGAAGAAAACGGTGACTTACCTCATCAAACCAAGTGACAGCATGTCGCGTGTATTCTACGACGGAAAAAGTGGCGAAAAAGAAAATTACTTACCAAACAAAAGGACACGTATTCCGCATAACATGCTGAAAATGGAATATTAGAATTAAAAAAAAAACAAGTCCGTCGCAGGAGTCGCTATAAAAGTATTTTGATATGCAAATTACTGAACATCCTATCCCAGCTGTTGATGTATGAAAAAAATAGGTTCTGCCGATAAAAGCAGTTGGTGTTCTTGATTCGAGAGTGGAAAATTAAGGCATTTTTGGCTACGGCGTTTGTTAGAGAGGGAGTTATTTTTCTGACTGGTTACACACATTGTGATTTGAGATAGTACCGGCGAATTGAGTTTTCAGCATTTTTTTCTGCATCCCCGATATTCGAGTCTGTACTTACAGTGATTTTTCTTTGTGTTGTGGAAGTAATCTGCGACAAATACTTCCTTTGCTTTCAGAATGCTTACACATAATTTGGTAATATAATTTTTACATTAAAATGTGTTTTATTTTTGCATTGTGAGAAAAATACAAATTTGTTATTTTCCTTTGTTGTATTGCAATGTGCTCATTTGTATATATGATTTTTGACTTATAAATTGAACTCATCACACAACAGCTGAAAGAAGAAGAACCTCCAAACAACAACTCATTTTTGCTTTTTTTATTTTATTTTATATTTCACTCATTTCAACCCTAATATTCATGTCACAACACTCTTGGTTTGGTTGTTTTTGTTTAGTAGCACATCAACTTCTATGGGTTATTTAATGCTGAAATCTAAATATTTTTTGTAGACCATTTTATTTTAATTTTGGAGACAATAGTTGTTTAATGATACACGTCTTACTAATTAACCCATAGATGTGGGTAAGAAGAAGTGGTTTCATACCTTTCTGAAAGGTATTTGTGTGCAGTTGAATATAAGAAAATCAAATGTAATTAGAACTCATCTCCCCAATTAACAATTCCAAGTCATTATCTATTATACCACCCACACATCCATGCTTACAACACCTGGTATTCCCAAACGGTTACCCATCTAGGTACTGACTAGGCTCAACATTTCTTAACTTTGGTGATCGTACAAGATATTGTAATGCAACATGGCAGTGAGCCTCAGGTCACTCAACAAGAGCTACTGATATTATGTAACCCAATAAAAATTACTGCATGGTATGGTCATTGTAAGTAAACCAGTTCTACCACTTGGCTTTTCTGGCAAGGGGGATAGTTAAACAGATTAAAAACCTGTTAAATGGTGGATAAACATTCTTGTAGGGTCAACAAACATCTAGCACAATGAGACAGACTAGGATCTTTCTAGTGACACAGCATCACTGGGCAGAGAGTTTCCTATACTGAAATCAATGGCCAGAGTGCCATGTTCCCATAATCTGTCCAAGACATGTTGTGCATAAATGAATGCCTCCCTGACTTTCAACTCAGATATCTGCGAAGAATGAGTCAGGCGTTCAGTTGTGCAGCCCTGTCATGGAAGTGATGATGATGATGACGATGATGATGATGACAAGGAGGAGGAGGATGATGACGACGACGATGATGACAACGATGATGACGACGACGATGACGACGATGACGATGATGATGATGATGATGATGATGATGATGATGATGATGATTAGCCCTCTATGAACTTCAACTACCAATGAATGGTAAATGGTGACTTTGCCATTTTACTAGTCATCAAATGGCATGGAACTTTACTATTGCTCCTCCTGCTATCTTCTACCTGTCCAAGAACCAGACCAGGCCAGGCCAGGCCAAAAATAGTGTGCTGCTGCCATACATGGGCAGTAGCTGAACAGTCTTTACTTTCCTGTCTTGTTAGAGTCTAAAAGTGTCTCTGCAGCCTTGTTGGTGATGAATTATTTTCCACCCTACAATCCCTTATCCCAAAGATGAAACATTGTAAGCCTCTCCCCACTCCATCACTATTTCCATGAAAAGTGTTCTGAGGAAATACATTTCTTAGTTCCACATTGTTGTAAAGAAGACCAGTATGCCAAACCTTGCCAAATGCCTTTGTAATACCCAAAGAAAAAGTCTGAGCTTCACCATTCTTATCTAAAGTTTGAGAGACACTTTCAGCAATAATTGTTAGCATATCAGTAGTTGACCTTGAGAAGTGAAACCCTTATCTGAAAGAAGACCATGTGATGTGAGATGCTTAACCAATTCAGCATTAATTAGAGCTTTTAGTACATTGCCAAAAAGAGGTAGATGGCTAATAAGATGGTTTGCATGAGTTCTTAAAAACTGGAACTACAGCAGAGGATTTCCAAGAAGCAGGAAAGCACTTATTGTAGAGTTTAGAGAGAACAGGAGACAGTTCAGAAGAACATTTATTGACTATTACAGGGACGCCATCAAGTCCACATGCTTTGTGAGGATCCAGCTTAGAGATGATAGCAGAAACCATGGATGGAAGGAGTTATATGCATATCATTCAATAGAGACTCAGTTCTAAGTGGGAAGTCAGGCAAAGGTACTCCAGATGAGTCAAGAGTAGAATTTAAAGAGAATTTGTGAGAAAAACATTCTGCTTTATCAGTAAATTAGGTGAAGAGAGGAAGAATAGAACATTTACTTTTATTTAAGACAATATTACAGTGCTGCCAGTAGTCGTGCGAAACAAATTTGTTTGTGGTGCCTCATTCTATTAGCAAAGACTAGTAATAAAAGAGAGAAAATTAAATCTATTGAATTAAACATACATTTTTCACATCCGTTTATTTGAGAGTTGATCAATAATTTCTCATCTGCAATGTAATTATTAACTAAATTTTAATCTGGAATTTTCAGTGAAAATTTGCCAATGTTATTGTTAATTGTGAAAACATTGACTTATATAAAAAAAAGTCTAAGAGCATAAAATCTTAGAGCTTATCATCTTCAAACAACACCATTTTAAAATTATTAATTGAAATCATTTTAATCAGCTCTGGGTCAATATTGATCAATAAGAAGTGAAATAGCATGGAAAATAGGAAGCAATGAGATCTGATATAATCGGAAGCAAAACGGATTGAGAAAGTAAATATATAAAGATGAATGTCATGACAAACAAACTGAAAATGGTATGTCAATCACAAGCATCAAAGTCAAATGTGTGTGTGATATTTTTTTTTTTTTACTTGTAAGATTCACCCTGTAAAAGGTCTGGTGGCCACTCAAGATAGAGAAGGCAATTTGTATGAATAGGTGGGGAAGGTAATGGTTGACTCTAGACTTGAGCAGTTTAAGTTTGTAGTGATAGGGGAAACATCCTCTTGGAAGTCGGCAGTGGTTTGTAGGAAGAAGCTGTTCAAGTGGAACTTACTTCTCACCTATGGAATACAGAGTGAATGCGGATGGTTTGCTGCTATGTAAGTGGCAAGGCAGGCCCTTGCTGTGAAGGTTAGGCAAGGCAAGGCAAACCAAGGAATGTAGTTCATCTGAGCACTTTCCATGAAAATAATGATAGAGCAGCAAGAGGCTTGGCACTTATTGCCTGTGACTAGTTTAGATAAAAGCAACACATAAATTTTCAGGTGAGGTCCAATTAGCAATACCTCTAATTAGGTAGCCCAGTCAACTTAACCATTTTCCAACTGAGGGTTTAAGTACCCAGTCAACTTAACCATTTTCCAACTGAGGGTTTAAGTACCCAGTCAACTTAACCATTTTCCAACTGAGGGTTTAAGTACCCAGTCAACTTAACCATTTTCCAACTGAGGGTTTAAGTACCCAGTCAACTTAACCATTTTCCAACTGAGGGTTTAAGTACCCAGTTCACTTAAACATTTTCTAATTGAGGGTCTAAGTAAGTATGTAGATGTAACTGTCAAATTGCATTGTCTGATGTTGTTCCCCTACTACTCCTAATATGTTCAGGGATGTGCTCAACATCAAACCTTGAACTACAAACAAAATGAAGACTTGAGTAAAAATAATATGGCCAAGTTTATTTTTGTTAAAGAAAAGGCATCAACAAAAATAAAGTAACAGTGCACGAGGCAAAAAATATCTCAGCACGTTCATGTAGAGGGTGAGAAGTGCATTGTTCTTTTAAGAAGAGTATTACTGTTGCTGCAGAATGTGTTGTCCTGAAAAAAGCAGTTTTGTAGTTGCTGAAAAACATTGTCCTGAAAAGAAGAATTTTGTAGTCACTGAAGAGGACTGCCCGGAATAGGTCAGTTTTATAGTCACTAAAATTTTCCAGTGTTTTTATCAAAATCCCAGTATTTATCAGGTTTGCCCTCTGGTCCAGTAGAAGAATGAAATTTTGAATTTGGGCACTTCTTTTCCTTGTTTGTAATCTGTTTTTTTGGGGTTTTTTTTTCTTTTTTTTCTTTTTTTTTTTTGCTTTTATTGGGATAACGGGGCATTGTTCTGGGATGTTGATTTTTTTTTGTAATTTTTGACTCACTAAACCAACATTGATGCTGAAATCTCAGCTCTTTCCACAAGCAAACATTTTATTTCTAACATACTTGAAACATCATCATTCCCTCTATATTCCAATTGCAAGAAGGAAGTTTCGCTCAGATAGCTTCTTTTTTTTCTCATAACTGCTGCTTTGTAGAACAAACTTCTATATGGATGCTTCCCTGAATGTGACAATTTTAATCACTTCAAGAGTCAGTTATAACCTTTCCCCCTGATCCAGATAATTCTCACTTTCTACTTTCTACTCTTACAGTCATATCACACAGTTCATTCAGTAACCCTCTACTTTGAGTGGATCCTGAGCCTTGTATTTGGGGAATATTAGTAAGAAAAAAAAATCAAGCAATTCAGTTGCAAATTATAGTTTTGTTTGGATAGTTTTGTTAAGTAACCTCATCAACTTGGCTTTTGCAGTGGAATTTTTATTATCATTATTGTTGAAAATTATAGTTTTGTTTTGATAATTTTCATAAGTAACTTTGTCAACATGACACATATCGTAGACTTATTATTATCATTATTGTTGAAAATTATAATGTAATATAGCTTTGTTAAGTACCCTCTTCAACATTGTAACTAGAATGGAATTATTATTATTATTATCATTATTGTTGTTATTATTATTATTATTATTATTGAAAATTTAATTATGTTTGGATACTTTTTTAAGTACTTTCATCACCTGGAAGCTCATATTAATCAGAAAATCGGATAATGTAAGTAAAAATCTCCTGTTAAATCTCTTCTTATTTTTAAATTTGAACACAGATGAAATGTTTCTCTGACCTATTTTCTGAGACCTCTGATTTATTTTTGCATCAGACTTATTCTCTTCTGCTGAGCCAAAGATGTCAGAACAAGCTGACATTTCTCATTACATTGTTTTCTCTTGGCTTTTATTGGTGTAATTTTGTTTGTTTCAGCTGGTTGTAAAATTTCAACATCCTTTATTTAAATATTTCATTTTAAATAACAAATACACCGAATTATTTCATTCTTTCATTCAAAAAGAAATCGCAAAAAAAAAAAATCGGGTTTTATTCATTGTCTTCTTAAAATAATTTTAGATTTAAATGTTATGATGAAAACTTTAGATTATGAATCAAAGAAATCATGTATTTGCAAATCAATGAGAAATGTGTGCGTATCTTGGCGTGTTCCAGTATGTAAGCGTTAGCTGTATGTGTAGTGCATGTCTCAGTATAATGAATATGGACATGCAATTTTGTGAAAAACAGATGCAATTATCTGTGCATACAATGTGACCATGAAATTAAAGCAATGAATTACAGTGTAACCCGGATATAAGAGAGTTGCCAGGACCGGATAAGAAGTCTCTTATATCCGGGTTTCTCTTATATCGGAGTTCTCTTATATCCGGGTTCTCTTATATCCGGGTTTGGTCTATTTTGTTTACATTAACACAGGTTCTAATTTGGGAGCAGATAAAATCTCTCTTATATCATGGTCTCTTATATCCGGGTTACACTGTATTAGGTTCTTTTATTTTACAGTTATGTTCACCCTGTGCAAGGCCCAAGAGCCACTCGATGTAGAAGATTACAGAGTAAGTGTCACAGTTTATAGGGATATGTGGAGAAGATAATGATTAACTCTAAATCAGTGTTTCCACTGAGAGCACTAGTGCCCCCTTGTGGATTCTGTTATGCTGAAAGGGGGCATTGGTTGTTTTTATTGCATTTTTTGAGCTGGTATTCAGGGCAATGGACATTTAAACTATTTATTTCAAATTTTCAAAAATTATTCAATATTCGTGACAAAATGACATTTTTGAAAGGTATCTAAGGCTGCGGGAAGATTTTCTTTTCTTCATTGCTTTTCCAACTTCCTATATGGCTTAATGTGATTTCAACGCAGTTACACATCTTGCTAAACAAAGAAACTGCCTTCAAATTACAAAACAAGGAGATCTAATATTACTTCTCAGCAACATGGAACCTAGAGTAAGAGCCTTAGCCAGTAATAGAAATGAAAACAATATCAAAATTATTTTTGCACTAATACCTAAGTGATATCTTGCAATGAAAGATGAATTCAGTGGTGTAATTGATAGTGGCTTGGATTGAGGAATTGGAGAGGTGAGTTTGAATTCCAGTCAAATCCATTATATTCACTTACATGCTAATACCCTTGGGAAAAGTATGAATCCTCTTCTTCTCCCCCCAGCTATGGGTAAATAGCAGAAAAGACCGGGATCTATAGCCTTTGATGGCAACTGGTCTACCTCAGAAAAAAATGGCAAGCAAACTGCAAGGAAAAATTTGACTATTCAGTAAGTATTGAAAGATACATGATTGCCTAAGCCTGTATCACGCATAACTTAATTGATTTGAAATTTAATTTTATGGTTGGATAATGGTTGAAAAATGGTTGTAAAACACTGCTCTAGACATTTTGCAAATCAATGAGAAATGTGGGTGTATCTTGAAACATCCCAGTATGTAATTTAACTATATGTGTAGCACATATCTCAGTATAACTGTGTAATTTTGTGAGAGATGCAGTTATATATATATTCAATGTGGTCATGTAATTAAGTTGAAGAATTATTTAGATCTTTTTTTGTTTAAGGAACAGTATTTAGTCCTGGGTGTGTAAGAAAAATGCAGTAAGATTTTAGAGGTTAAGAGGGGCAATAAATCAAATTACATCATCTGATTATGAGAAACCAGAATGTCTTTGTTTGTTTTATATACATATATATATATATATATTTCAATAGATTTTTTATTATATGACAGTTTATCACTTTACATATTATTTTTAGTGGATACTGGTGTATTCATTTATTAAACAGTATATTTATTTTCGTCTACTGGCATGAATGTTTGAGAAATCTTATTAAAGAAAAATTTGCACTCTTTTGGCAAAATTTGAACCTGTGTCTTAACCAACTTGGCCGCCAATCAGGTTTGAAGGCACAATACCTGGCCTTATTTGCTCTTCATGGCCAAGTTTTTTAAGATGTGCTGGGCTTAACAATAGGTCTCTCTGCTCTGAGGGATTCAGGTTCAAATCCTACCAAAAATTTTCTTTAACAGGATTTTTCAAACATTCAGGCCTGTAGATGAAAATAAATAAATAGAGCACCTACTCAAATATAAGTATCCACTAAAAATAATGTTTAAAGTGATAAATTAACAATGAACTTTTGGTGTCCAAATGCACCCAACACACACAAATATGTATATATAAATATTGTCATCCACACACAGAATGTTTTGTTCTATCACAGCTCTTCAGTGTGGCTAGATGTTCCATTGCTTCAAGCTGGGATCAAAACCCGACCAATTTGGCATCAGTCAGATATTCTACTCCTAGGCTAGCAGAGAGAAAGAGAAATTTTAACATTTTTCTGTATGAAATATGCCAGTGGTCCAGAGAGCTGAATTCAGTTTAGTTGAAGAATAATATGTTAATTGTATATATATATTAGATGTGGTAATGTATATTGTATTTTAAATCAGTCATTTTTTTTCTCTATTATCACATCTACCACATTGTGCTGCAATTGTTTTTGTGATGATATCTTCATAAGATCATGGTCATGGGTTGATTTTCAAGAATTGTGAAATCAGTGCACTGTCTATGCATTTTCTTCTCAGTGAATACTTTTTCTCCTGATTGTGGTCAGAAGTACTATAGTGAATCATCAGTGCATTTAAAGCATTGTTATGCAGCATGTCTCTGCCATGTTTATATAGACATTCTTGAAGGTTCAGGATGTTTTGGTACAATATATTTTGTATATTCCTACCTCTGTTCTGTTCTTATTTCAATCTTGTTTGTTGATGACTATATCTCTTATTTATTCAGAGGTAGTTTTCATGAATTTTAAGTTATTTTTGATGGTGACTGTTATTGACTTGATAAGTAGTATTATGTGCCTAATTATGCCATGTTTCTTGGGATTACTATTATCATTTGTGGATTTCTTATTTTTCTTTTGTGGATTTTGTATGCTTTGCATTGTACAAGAAATAATACTTTTACATAACTGTTGTGACCAAGTAAATGGTTAAAGAAATAACAAAACAAGTGTTGCAGATATATCATATATTAAACAGTAAGTACGACAGAAGAATATTACACGACTAATGAGTGTCTGTCATTTCACCCAGCGTTCAATCTATTCAGCCTTCTCTCCTACTAATTTTATAGTAGGCAGAAGAGTCCGACATAGACTCTTTAGAGGGAGGACACCACGACGATAACTGTAATGGATAATTATCTAAAGTTAGCAAAATGTATGCAGCGAAATATATATGTTTATGTGTGTGTGTATATATATATATATATATATATATATATATATATATATATATTTACATCCACAATGTTCATATATATCAGCTTGTTGTGGGACATGTGTGCACCCAAGAACCACTATATATATATATATATATATATATATTGATACACATGGTATTACTAATTATCTGGACAAAGCATAACACTATGCAAGTGTGTATAGGTATATATGCATACACATAATGTATATTTGAGATGGAATTTGTTCTTGGCAAATATATATATATATACATCCACAATGTTCATATATATCAGCTTGTTGTGGGACATGTGTGGACCCAAGAACCACTATATACATATATATATATATATATATATATATATATATATATATATAGATATAGATATAGATATAAATATTGATACACATGGTATTACTAATTATCTGTACATAGCATAACAATATGCAAGTGTGCATAGGTATATATGCATACACATAATGTATATTTGAGATGGAATTTGTTCTTGGCAAATATATATCCATGCATCTGCGTTGGTACCATTTATTGATGCAATTATCATTCTCCATGAATTCACTACTCGTCTTTCTGAAAGAAAAGAAAAAATAACTGAAACACCATTGTTCTAACCAGAACCAGAATCGAATGGCAGATGGTTTCTCTGTAAGGCTGCCGCCAAACACTTCCAAAAGATGTAGAGAATGGCAGCCATTTAAAGATTCAAGTCCAAATAGATTCCTTTATCTGAAACAATTCTTGTTAGATGCACAAACGTAAAATGCCCAGCAATTCAATACAAGACAGTTGATTCGTGCTTATCTGATTGAGCATTTAAGAGTAGATAAAATGTGTGGATAATGATAGCTATGAGTTAAGATATAACAAAGAATTATAGAGGCAGTGAATAAACTTAGGAAGACTGTGTTGCACCAACCCCACCTCCCCAAAAAAATTGCTGCTTAGATAAGCAACTTAAAAAAAAACAATTTTGACTGGACTTGAATAGAACTTCTGATACCAGAGGAACTCAAAAATAACCACACACAATATATATATATATATATATATATATATATATATATATATATATATATATATATATTTGTGTATTTAGGCAGCAAATTCTCTTTTAGACATGTCTGACTGAATAAATTACAGACATTATGTCTGTTAATTTTTAATAAAATCCGTTCATACTCATGAATAACCTTCTGGGTATTGCTGTTAAAGGATAAGAGAAATGTGCTATAGCTGTTTAAACTTCTTTTATTTTCATTTCCCAAATACTTTCGATCTTCTCTCAAGATCATCTTCAGGGGTGCCAGTGATAGAAAATTTCATGTTTTTAATTAGTATAAGTATTAATATAAAGATGTGTGTTGTTTTCCATTACCATAATTTAAAGTATTCTGCTTTTGAAATTAAATTAATCTTTCACTCACCAGTAGTTTAACATCAGCCAAGGAGACACATTTATGGTGTTGAAACATAATTGCCATTATGTAGCGATTTTTAACACGTTTTAATGTTCTAAAATAAATAATATCTAGCTCTACTCTGTACTAAGCCCTCTTTTAAATTAAATGTTATGTACAATGGAATTATACTCCATTTGGTCTCATTTTACCTGAATATATATATATATATATATATATATATATATATATATATATATATATATATATATATATATATATATTAAAACCTTAATTAAGTTCTCACTGTTTTCCAACAGATGGCATTCCCAGAACTGCATGCCTGTAGTTTCAGATGATAATGCATCTATAAGGAAATACTATAAGAAGGCTTGAAATTCAGTGTATGTCATTTCGTGGAAGTGTAAACAACTTTGTTTTTCATTACGTTAAACATTTGGGATTTCATGCCAAAAAAAGTGTATTTGCAGGGAATTTTACTGCAAAAGAAATCTGCAGCTGAAGCACCAAGAATTTTTGTTGAGACTTATGGAGACCATGCTCTCTCAGAAAGAACATGCAGAGATTGGTTTAGACACTTCAAAAATAATGATTTTGATGTTGAAGATAAAGAATGGTCTGGTGCACCGAAAACGAAGAATTGGAGACATTACTTCATGAAGACTCATGTCAGGGGCAAGCTAAACTTGCAAAATTATTAGGAGTTGATCACACAACATTTGAAATGTTTAAAAGTATTAGGAATGAATAAAAAAAAAGGAGATTGGGTGGTATAAGTTGAAGTCAAGAGATGTTGAATAGTGTCTTGTCATATGTGAATAGCTGCTTCAATGGCAGAAAAGGAAAATTTTATCTTGACCAGCAATAAAATGTGGATACACTATGCTCTGAATTTGGTAGGATCAGTTGGGTGTAGTTTATTATGAGCTGCTCAAACTGACCAAAACCATCACAGGAGATCATTATCGACTACAATTGATACATTTGAGCCAAGCATTGAAGAAAAAACTGCAGCTATATGAGCAGAAACACGATAAAGTAATTTTACAACATGACAATGCTAAGCCATATGTTTCAAAACGGGTGAAAACCTACTTGAAAATGCTTAAATGGGAAGTTCTATCTGTATTTACCAGACATTTCCCCATCTGATTATCACTTCATTTGATCTATGGCACACAGCCTGGTTGAGCAGTGCTTGAAGAAGCCAAAAAATGGGTCGATTCATGATTGACCTCAAAAAAACGTGTGGTTTTTCTGACGTGGAATTCATATGCTGCCAGAAAAATGGGAAAAAGTAGTGGCTAGCGATGGACAATTCTTTCAGTGATACGTTTCTTATTAATTTTCTAAATAAAACTTACTTTCCATGAAAAACCATTGATAACATATTCAAATTCCTAATATATATATACAAGAAGTCACCCATCTATGTACTCTTACAAGCAGTCATCCATCCATCTACTGACCAGGCTCAATGTTGCATAACTTCAGTGATTGTACAAGGACGAGCATTTCAACAAGATATGGCCATAAGCCCCAAATTATCCTGCTGATTTGAGATATTTCTAAAGCTTGGTTTTGGCTGGTCCAAAAACCCACAAACAGAATCACCAAAGAATATCAAATTTTAAAATATTGGCTGCAATATAAAAATAGTATTATGTAAGAGGTTTCTATTACTGCTGCTGATGCAAGTCTCTTCATTAAAATAAATTGAGTGCTCCCAGTAACTGTCATGTTTATCTAAAAATAAATATGTCTAATTTCACCTTCATCCCTGCTGTACGCCAATGGCTTAGGGGTACAGTCTCTGGGTAATACCAAATCAGTCGGGTTTTGATCCCAGCTTGAGGCAATTGGATGTCTAGACACACTGATGAGCTGTGAAACAGTGAAACAGTCTGTCTGTGGATGGCAATACATACATATACATATATATATATATATATATATATATATATATATATATATATATATAGTAAGGTAAAATATTTGTTGGTGTATAATCCAAGTGGATCCTTATAATATGAGGTAAAACCATTTATTTGATTATTAATTATATATATATATATATATATATATATATATATATAGGAAATGAATTAAATCCAACATATTATGATTTGTTTAAACATTATTTTTAATGGATAATCATATTTGAGTAGATTCACTGGTTTTATTATTATATTGAATATTTGAGAATACTTGTTAGAAAAATATGCACCATCTGACATATTTTTCTAATAAGCTGTCTTGAATATTCAGGCCAGTAAATGTAAACAAATAAATATACTCTTTAATAATAAAAACAGATCATCTACTCAAATATGAGTATCCATTAAAAATAACATTTAAACAAATAAATTATATATATATATATATATATATATATATATATATATATAGAGAGAGAGAGAGAGAGAGAGAGAGAGAGAGGGAGAGAGAGTACATTATCATCATAGACATGTTTTTATTATTTAGGCAAGACCAAGGATATCAGCTTACAACTCCATTTAGTCAGGAAAAGCAACACTGCATGTTGACTGTCAGTTTCATACTTTTCTTCCTGTATGAAAATCTATTTCTTCATAACCACTTCTTTAGAAGTTGCTTTGTTTACACTAGGATACAAAATGCAGCAGATATGGATATTTTGAGAGTCTGAGAAAAATTTGCCTTTATAAGCCACTATTACAATTTACCTGATCATCGATGCACATTAAATCTAACAATGTTACTCTTGCCAAGGGGGACATGGGTTCAAGTCCTGCTGGAAAGTGAAAATCTTCTTTAATAAGATTTCTCAAATATACAGGCTGGTAGATGAAAATAAATAAATGGAGTGACTGCTCAAATATAGTTATCCACTAAAAATAATGTTTAAGTAATAAAATCAGTCAGATTAATAAATAAAAAATCCATTAAATCTTTAGAAATATCTGCATCTATTTATCTTTCTTTCTATCTATCTATCTCTCTATCTCTCTCTCTCTCTCTCTCTATATATATATATATATATATATATATATATATATATCAAAGTGTAGGAGAATGATGGCCTCTTTCTTTCTTTTCCCTTCCCCTTTTTTTCCCTTCCTTTACATTTGTCTGTGACTACTTAATGCATTAGATTCCTTTCCATCTCTACATGTAAATTCTAGAAGACATTTTATGAAAATTTCCAAAGAATGGAAGTGGGGGATATTTGTCTTGATAACTGTATTTCTGAATCAATTTTTTTAGTAACACTGTGATTACCCACCTGATGAGATGTCTAAAAATGGTTTTCCCTTTTTTTGACATTGAAACAAAAATGGACAATTTTGTAGTGGATATATGCATGTTCTAATGTAACACTCCATAAGATATATATGTATATATGTATATATATATATATATATATATATATATATATATATATATATATATATACAGTGTATCACAAAAGTGAGTACACCCCTCACATTTCTTCAAATATTTAAGTATATCTCTTCATGGGACAGCACTGAAAAAATTACCTTTTGACACAGTGAAAAGTAGTCTGTCTGCAGCATATATAACAGAGTTAATTTCTTTTCCCCTCAAAATAACTCAAAATATAGCTATTAAAAGCTAAATCCCTGGCAACAAAAGTGAGTACACCCCTAAGAAACTACACCACTAAAAAGTGAGTACACCCCTAAGAAACTACACCCCTAAATGTCTAAATTGAGTACTGCTTTTCATTTTCCCTCCAAAATGTCATGTGACTCATTAGTGTAACTATGCCCATGTGTTCATGGGGAGAAGGGGTATTCAAATTTGTAGTGCAGCTCTAACACTCTCTCTTACCAGTCACTGAAAGTTCCAACATGGCACCACATGGCAAAGAACTCTCTGAGGATCTTAAAAAATGTATTGTTGCACTACATAAAGATGGCCAAGGCTACAAGAAGATTGCCAACACCCTGAAACTGAGCTGCAGCACAATGGCTAAGATCATCCAGCATTTTAAAAGAGCAGAGTCCTCTCAAAACAGGCCTCGGTTAGGTCGTCCAAAGAAGCTGAGCGCACGTGCTGAGCGTCACATCCAAATGCTTTCTTTGAAAGATCAGCATAGGAGTGTTGCTAGCATTGCTGCAGAGATTAAAGAGATTGGGATTCAGCCTGCTAGTGTTCAGACCATATGCCGCACACTACATCAAATTGGTGTGCATGGCTGTCACCCCAGGAGGGAGCCTCTTCTGAAGGCAATACACAAGAAAGCCCGCAAACAGTTTGCTGAAGACATGTCAACAAAGCCCATAGAT
>OZ010605.1:31019720-31027220 GCA_963932145.1 Acanthosepion lycidas
AAGGTACTGCATTTAAGATTTTTATTTAATTTTTCTGGAGATTTTTCTTTTCTGGACATGATCAAACCAAATTCATGAATAATTAAAATTGGGCATACCAATACATGTCTATCAAAAAGACACACATTACATCTCTCTGACCATAGGTCAATTAGAACTCATTTAGACACACATGGAAACCTGCCAAACTCTATCTGCAACACACTCATAGAAAATACAGCTATAATAACTTTGTCCACATGTAAAGAAGACTAAAAATAATGGAAGCATTGATAATAAAAAGAGAAAACCAATATTCAATAATGTCAACCACAACCATAGGGACAATGTTCAAACTGTGTTTGGAAAATGCAAAACACTCTGATAACTCTAGATACATACATAAAAATTTACGCATTCAATTAGAATTAAACATAAAAACATCCTTGAAAAGAATAGCCTGATAGGCCTGTAATCTTATGTCCAGTATAATTATTCATGAATTTAGTTCCTTAAAGGATATGTGAATTCATAAATGATATTGAACAGATTGTACAAGCATTATGTCCAAAAAGAAATCACTTATATGAACACAAGATAAAAATTGAAAAAAAAAAGCTTAATCACAGTGTGTTGTCAATGCAAAGTAATTAAATGACAAAGTATAAAAATTCTTTGTGACATGTTTTTTCCTCGAGAAAGATTTTATTGGAATTATGTATATGTATGATAGGGGAGATATGTGTGAGTGTCAGTTATAAGTATTTACCAATGGAAAACACTTAAGATGGGATGCTGAATTTAAAATTTTAAAATTTTTGTATATATTTATTTTTTGTCAGGCATGTCTAAAAATAAAGTCCAGTCTCAATCATTTTCCCTATGCTTTTTTTTTATTGTTTTTTTTTGTTGTTGTCTGAGAAGTCTGAACACACAGTCTGGCCAATCTCATTCAGTTTCCCTATGCTTTTGTTTTTATTGTTTTTTTTGTCTAACATGTCAGAGCATACAGTCTGGCCAATCAAATTCAGCTTCCCTATGCTTTTGTTTTTATTGGGGTTGTTTTTGTCTGACATGTCTGAACACAGAGCTTGGCCAATCTCATTCAGTTTCCCTATGCTATTATTTTTTTTTTTCTGACATGTCTGAATGAGTGTTCAGACATGTCAGAAAAAAAAAAATCTCAATCAGGCCAATCTCATTCAGGATCCCTAGGCTTTTGTTTTTATTGGGTTTTTTTTGGGGGGGTGGGGTTTCTGACATGTCTGAACACTCAGTCTGGCCAATCTCATTCAGTATCCCTAGGCTTTTGTTTTTATTGTTTTTTTTGGTGTGTGTGTGGGGGGGGTTCTGACATATCTGAACACTCAGTCTGGCCAATCTCATTCAGTATCCCTAGGCATTTGTTTTTATTGTTTTTTTTAGGGGGGGGGTCTGACATGTCAGAACACTCAGTATGGCCAATCTCATCCAGTTTCCCTAGACTTTTGTTTTTATTGTTTTTTTTTGTTTTTTTGTCTGACATGTCTGGATATGCAGTATAGCTGATCTCAGTTTCCCCATGCTTTTGTTTTTACTGTTATTTTTCTCAGATATGTCTGAACACTCAGTTTAGCTGATCTGATTTAGTTTTCCTCTTCTTTTGTTTTATTGTTTTTTTTTGTCAGATATATCCAAAGAAACAATCTGGCTGATCTCATTTTGTTTCTCTATCCTTTTGTTTTTATTGTTTTAAGAATCAACATTGTGGTAACAGAATATCTTTTAAAAAAGGGGAAATATTAGCAATAACAAAAAGACAAAATAAAATTTACTATGTTAGTATGTGTTAGCAAGATATAAATGGATTCATCTGGAAAATATAATGTGTTAGCAAGACTTGTACATTGATATCTGGCATAACTACTGTCAGCAAGATTTGAATGTGAACATCTAGCAAATTTACAGTATGTCAGAAATGGCGACAACTAACAAATCTACCATGAGTGAGCAAGACATGAAGAAGGATATTTGAAAAATCTTCTATCATCAGACTCTGACAGGGACATCTGGCAATCTACTGCTAGCCAGATATGAACATGGACATTTGGTAAATCTACCATGCATCAGCAAGAATTAAATGGGGACATATTTCAAGTTTACTAAATGGGAGAAAGACTTGTATAGGTACATAGGTAGCAAGATTACTGTATTACTGCAAGACATGAACGTGGACATTTGGCAAATGTCATTAAGCTTTAACTGTGATATCTCACAAGTGTACTGTGTTGGTAAGACGAACATGAACTTCTGACAGGTCAACTTGCAAAGATTTAATGAGGATTTCTGGCAAGTCTACCATACAGAAAAAATCTTGAATGGAGATATCTATCAATTCTACCATATCTCAACAAAAATTGAATGGCCTCATATGCTTTGTCAGCAAGAATTCAATGTGGGCATCTGTTATGTCTGCTGACTTTCAGCAAAATTGAACATGGACATCTGAGAAATCAGACACAGAAAGTAAACTCTAACGAATTCTACAGAAGTTAGCGAAGGAAAACATGAAGAAAGGATTAAATATCAATTGCAAAAAGACAGAATGCACAGTTGTCAGCAAAAGGAACAGGCTAACATGCAAATTACAGATTGGAGATACCAAAATTAAACAATTTCAATATTTGGGAAATCTTTTAATAAGAGGTGGAAAGTGTAACACTAAAATTGGCAGGGCAATAGATGGCTTCCAAAATCTAAGCAAAGTATTAAGAAACAGGAATATTTTGTCAGAAACAAAGAAAAAATTACTAAACTGTTATCTCATATCAGTCCTCCTATAGGGCAGTGATTACTAAACAATTGCACTGCAGATGATGTGAAAGACTTGAAACATCAAAAATACTTCTGAAGATAGATTTGTTTTTAAGTCAATTCACCCCAAGCAAAGTGGGTGCCACTAGCATGCAAGGGGTTACAGAGGATTGAGAACAAGAGTAAAGAGACGTGTTTGAAGAAAGAATACAAAGAAGGACAGGCAACAAGCTCAGGTTGTCAGATGTCGATTGACATTACACTTGAATGTCTGAAGATTATAGTCATCAGGGAAGCAAGTAAGAGGAAGGGGGTTCCACAGATGAGAAATGTTGTAGAAGAAGCTGTTTGGGAAGAAGAGATGGTTACATTTAACAGTCTTGACAGTGAAATGGTGAGACTGAGATGCCAGCCTGGTAGCACATTTAAATTCATGATGTCTGGGCACCAGCAATAGTAACTCATCGGAACAGTTGCCGTGAAAATATTTGTAGAAGACACAGAGGGAGGCTACAGCATGTCTGTGGGATAGCGATTGTAGGCTATATGACCTATCATCTTGCATATTCATCTCTGAATTTTGTCAAGGACCTTGAGATGTACAGTGGGAGCACCAGACCATATATGACAGCAATATTCCATGCAAGGTTGGATGGTTGATTTATAGATTTGAAGGATAGACTCAGCACGAGAAAAACTTTCTGGCATGACACTGAGAACCAACTTTCCTTGCGGTAGATGAAGCTATTGATTCAATGTATTTGTTCCACCTCATGTCAGTGGACAGCATTAGACAAAGCAGGCATAACGAGGCGCTTTCAATGAGTCGGGAATGACAAAGTTCTAGAGATAAATGAACCAAAAAGTATGCTTATACTTAAGATCAAAAAGAGAAATTGAAATTTTTAGGGCATATAATTAAAGAGATTGAGAATTTTGATACTTACAGGATGGATTGAAGGCAAGAGGGACAGAGGAAAACAACACATAACTTGCCTAACAAACTTGTGTAAAATGGCTGTAGAACAGTGTTTAGGATACAACATTTATTAAGAACTAAAAAGGACAGGAAATTGTGGAGATCTGTGATCACTAACATTCTAAAGGACACAGAACATAGAAAATTGTATCAGTAGAAATTGAATGGGGAGATCTAGCAAATCTACTGTGTATTGGTAGGATTCATATAGGGACATCTGGCATGGTTAGCAAGTGCAGACAAGATATCTGGCAATCTTCTGTGTGTCAACAGGACTTGAATAGGTAAATCTGGCAAAAGAATAGAGGATATCTGGAGGGTGTGCTCTGTGGCTGAAGTATTGAACATAGACATATAGCTAATTGCAAAGGTACCAACATGATTGAAAGGAGACATTGTGAATTGAAGACAGAAAAAAACTGAGTCAATTATCAAATGACAAAAAATGGTTTTCTGAGAAATAAATATTCAACATTTTTCAAACAATTGGTCTTATTTTTCCCGACACTAAAAACCATGATTCATGATCCCTTTTAAGAATATTTAAGAAAAGCTTTTAGACCACACAAACCAATAGCAAGAAGGAGAAGCACTTACATTTTCTTCCTCGCTTTTCCCTTGCCTTTTTTGGAGAAATCACATTTCTTTTCATTTTAACAAACAGGTACAAATAAAGACTGTAAAAAGTTTAGAACTTATACACATTGAGAAAAATGAAGTTGTAAAATAAAATTATATATAATAATTATTTATATATATTTAAAAATAATTTGCACCTTTTTGTTATATATATATATATATATATATATATATATATATATATGTATAAATATAAAAGTGAACATAGAAGTCAATACTTAGAGGCGACAGTCTGTTTCACGTATATATATATATATATATATATATATATATATATATATATATATATATATATATATATTCAAGTTTTAATTAGAGACCTATGAAGGTTCTTTGTTAAGGAATCTTTATTTATTTTTATATATTTTGTAAAATTTTCTTTGTTTCTGTTATGTAAATATAAATTGTCTGATGTCTGCGATATCAGTTTCATTAATATTATTTTCAAATATCACTTTTTTAGATCTGCACATGAGAATCTTAGTATTTTTTTTATTAATGAATGAAATTTGTTCCTAAATTTGATAACATTTTTTGCTTTTTATGCTTAATGCTTTTAATAGTTGTAGTCGTCGTTTTTTTTGCAGTTTATGTGATTAAGATTTGTCAGATAAATTGCATATTAATATTGCAATCAGTATAATAATTATTATTATTTGATATTATTATCAATATTAGAAAATTTGTTGAAGTCTTCATTTTTTGGAGGTTTTTGTTTCTGTCATAAGTGATGATGAGTTTAATTTTTTTTATTTTTTGCCTTTATAAGATATATATCATTATATTAGGTTTCTTGTAATTTTTTCCTCTAATTTTTATCCATAAACACATACACATACACACGCACACATATATATGTCTGTGTGTGTGTGTGTGAGTGTGTGTGTGTGTGTTAATGTTTAGCTTAACCTAGACAGCTAATTATAAAGATGTATATAAACATTCACATGTATAAGAATGTGTCTAGTGTTGTTTATGCAAAGTCAAATATGTAAACTTTCTCTCTCTCTCTCTCACACACACACACACATACATATATATATATATATATATATATATATATATATATATATATGTATATATGGATAATTACATATATAAATATGTAATTTAAATTATCTATATTTAGGCAGAATCCTTTCTATCAAACATCTTCCGTTGAATATAGGAGACAAGTAAAATTTGATTTTTTTATTCAGTTTTTCTAGAATTTATAAATTTTTCATTTGATGAGGGCAACGGAGTGTAAAATTTTCCATAGTGTATATTCTTCAAGGCACTTTTGGCCAATTATTTAGACATTTTCAAGGGGTTTGTTGTTAATTGTTGTTAATTATGCTGATGAGTCGTATGATGTATATTCTATTATAGTAGCATTTACTCTGAATCCCATGAAAGAACACGGCTGGAATTCAAGTTGGTGTCATCCCGTTTAAAGAAAAACTTTTAGCAAATCATTTCCATTGTTAAATAAAGTAAGATTAATACTGGCTGGTGGATGTTTTATAATGAGTGCTTCTCTCATAGCAAGATGGTTTTCATTTATGAAGGATGATTGTATAACAACCAGAATTTTTCCTATGGGTTTTTGTAGATTGTTTGTGGCAATTATATATTAAACTACAAATGTGTCTTCTCAGGCAATGTTAAACTAATGGGCCAGTAGTTTAACATCACCAGAGGAAACATATTAGTAGTATTGAAACATAATTACCATTATTTTCTGATTTTTAGCATGTTTTAATATCCTACAATATATAATACTCTGTACTGAGCCCTTTTTTAAATTAAATGTTACGTACAGTGGAATTATACTCCATTTGTTCTCATTTTACCTATATATATATATATATATATATGTGTTAAAATATTGTAGAAAATAGGAAAGAAACTGGTTTGGTAAATAATCCAAAGTTCCTTAGTATTTTTGTAATTATTTTTAAAAAATAGTGCTCGATACGAAAGTAGAGCATAAATATAATTATTTATTTAAAAATATGATTCCAACTCGCTACATAAGAGGTCTCATGTTTCAAAACAAGAGCCGAAAACTTCAAAATAATATTTGAATTAACTTGAGTTAAAGTAGGCTCTGTTCCATCTTCAAGCGAAATTTTTTGGGAATGACTTATTTCTGAAATTTACGAGTTTTAATAGTATGGTCAGAATTGAAATCAAAAATTTCCATGGTAACATCAAGGACAGATTGTTTAGAATCGGCAGGGGTGGGGGTGTTAATAATTTGTATCAGTATAGAGTTACTTTCATAGATGTCGGGTCACGGTAAGGTGGGGGTGTCTAAATTTAAGACGGAGGAAGTTTTCGCATAGTCTGGCATGAGCGTCTACGGAGATTTATTTATTTATTTTTATTTTATTCTTTTATTATATCTATTTATGAAAGGGATTTGTGTATATGAAAAGGCCATAACGTTTGTTATTCACGACTTCATAAAGGGTTATCAATTTTTGTAGGTTATTAAAACTATGTATATGGGCTATGGATTTTAAAATTTATTTTTTTGTATGCGTGTTTTTAGCTAGTTATTCAGAGCGTAATTTCGGTTGTGTCGGCAGAAAACCATTAATTCTTGCCGGTTGTTTAATAGGTTTTATTGTTTAGAAGCTTAATAATGTGTAGTTTCTCATGGAGGCACAAAGGGCATGGGTCGTCCCAAGTTTAGCAAGTTCTGAAGTTTTGAAGATGGAACAGAGCCTACTTTAACTCAAGTTAATTCAAATATTATTTTGAAGTTTTCGGCTCTTGTTTTGAAACATGAGACCTCTTATGTAGCAAGTTGGAATCATATTTTTAAATAAATAATTATATATATATATATATATATATATATATATATATATTTCCCTGACGAACCACTTAGATGAAACCTTGGTAGGTTTGTCTGGCTCTCTAGGTTTGACTAGGTCTGCTCTACTTTGTATTGAGCACTTTTTTAGTTAGTTGATTACTCGTATCAGGGTTTTTTTCTTTGGGCTTTGGACCTGTATGCTGTACGATTATTTTTGACAGACGTTCATGTCCCTAGCTCTCTCTATATATATATATGTTATGTGTGTTTGTGTATGTCAACCTTTTTTATGTTAACTAAT
>OZ010605.1:31032220-31057220 GCA_963932145.1 Acanthosepion lycidas
CTTGTAGAATGTGTTCTTTGTTGTCAAGCATACAAGCAGATCTCGATCTTCCTCAATCCATAGTTTGTGGTACCATAGATGCTGTCACAGCAATCTGAGGATAAACAGCAGCAAATGTTGGATGATTCGGCTGCCTTTGATCTGGAAACACATCAAGTCCATTACCAGTTACAGGGCTGTATATATAAAATCATATCTGCTTTCTTATGATATGAATATCCTGCCATTGTTAAACAGAATTTTTCTCAGTTAACTCAATACGACACAAGTTAAACATTGAAGACAGACTAGCCATAAATGTACACAAATGACAAATGTAACCATGTCTACATGGCAACACAATGCCATCTACCATAAACATACTTTAAACTTAATAACTCAAAAATGAAGGATTTGTGGAGGTACGTTTCTATGGACTTTATATGAACTTTTGTCCTTGTTTTGGGATGTAGGACAAACCCGCAATGTTTGTAAAAGTATTCTTGTTACACACTGTATATATATATATATATATATATGTGTGTGTGTGTGTGTGTGTGTATAAGTGATTATTTTAGGGATTTAGACTAATCATATAGTAATTCGTCGAGCCTAGAATAATCCTCAACAGAATGCAGAAAGCACTGGATGTCTGTTTCGTTCTATCTGGGACTCATCAACAGTGCTGATCCACTACTGAGAATCAAACCCGGATCAGTTCAATACAAAGCAAACATTATGATGTTTGTGTTGCATCGAAATGGTCCTGGTTCTATAATCAGTAGTTGATGTGCAATACAGATGAGTCCCAGATAGGACGAGACAGCCGTCTAGTGCTTTCTGCATTCTGTTGAGGATTATTCTAGGCTCAATGAATTACTATTTGATATATTAAAGATAGATAGTAATCCATTGGTATAATTCAAGTGAGCCCTATTAACATAATACAGAATTTTAAATATTGAATATTAAAAGTTAGAACTGACTCACAAAGAGTATGCAATGTTTATTTTCATTAAACAGAGCAAAATATTGAAATTAAGATACCATTAGTCACCTGTGAATTTTAAATTTAAAATTCACAGGATTTTTCAAACTGTTTATGGTGCCAGTTTATTGAAGAGGACTTTTAAATAAACTGACTCCATGAACAGTTTGAAAAATCCTGTGAATTTTAAATTTAAAATTTGAGGGTGAAAATGATCATTCACAAATGATATCTTAATTCTAATTATATGAAATATATATATATTAATTAAATGTTACCTACAGTGGAATTATAGTCCATTTGTTCTCATTTTACATATATATATATACATATATATATATTAGGTTGGTGCAAAAATAATGACGTAATAATGTCGTTTTTTGATGTTAAAAAATACGTCAAAAAACGACATTATTACGTCATTATTTTTGCACCAACCTAATATATATATATATATATATATATATATATATATATATATATATATATATATATATATATATATTATAAAGTGCCTATGATATATAGACAGATAATAAAGAGGCTGAGATAGAAAGATAGATAAATTTATTCTCATAAAGATTTCCCTTTTAAGGTCACGTCTTTAGAAATATTAATTGATTGATTAGTTTTTCATGGCTTATCGATCTCTTACAGATGGATAAAATATTTTTAGATTTTAAGAATTTTTTGAAGATAATAATGATTTATTACTACAAAAGTTATTAATTAACCCAAAGCTGGGGAGAGAAGAGATGCAAAAGTGAATATAACAAACCAAAGTGGAACTAGAATTTGATTCTCTGATTTCTTATTCTGAGCCTTTATTCATTACAGTAACTGCACATGCAAGTTCTACTAATTAAACCATAGCTGAAGGGAGTTGAGGTTGTCTCATACGTTTCTAAAAGAGTATTTGTGTGTTAGTGAATATAACTGTAATTGGAGCTCGACTTTCAAATTTCCACTTTTGTATCACTAACCATTACACCCCCATCACATACAAGCAGTCACTCCTCTAGGTACTGAGATTTCTAAATATGTTAATATTAGTAAATAAATTTTGTAGAAGCTTCTGATGGATGAACTGATATCCCCTAAGTTATTTAGCGTTGTACCAAGAGATATATATTAATGCTGACTGTCAAAATATTTTTTGATATTGTAAAATCAAAAGAAGTCAGCCAAGACTTCCATAAGTCTGCTTTAACTTTTATGTGCCTGAAAATATTGCATACAACTGTGGCCAAGTATGAGACATGCCGCCATTATGCCCCTCAGAATTTTGGTGTGAAAAATGCAAATCAATGCCATATCAACAACAAATAACAGAAAACACTGTTCCATAGCTGCCATAAAAGGACAAATTCTACTCTGGTCTGCTGAAACAAATATTGGACTGTTTGGCTATAATGGCCATCATTATCTTTTGACAAAAAAGTGATAAACTTGCAGGCCAAAGAATATCTTCCCAACAATAAAGCATAAAGTGCAGCAGCAACATTTTGTGGGAGAGTTTGCTGAAGAAGGGAGTGGTGTGCTTCACAAAGTAAATGTCATCATAAAGAAAGAACATTTTTTTTTATCTGTATCAGCCCAAGGAAGGCAGTAAAGTCACTAAGACACAAGGGGGTTACAGGCTGTGGAAGAATTAGAAACAGAAATATTAATAATGAGCAAGAGGAGAAAAGAATAATCAGGAGGACAGAAAATAGTGATTGACAATGCATTTAAATTTTTGCACATTAGAGTTGGCTTGAAAGCATGGAGACGGAAGGGAGTTCCACATGTGAGAAGTACAAGAAATGCAAATGTTAGCATAGCCAGTTCATCTGTAAATTGAATAGATCTAGATGCCAGATGGCGATGGGAATGTGGCTGAAGATCAGAGGCCAGATCAGGACCAATAATATTGCTGATTCTTCTTTGGATTTATCAAAAGAGCTCAAGGTAAATAGCAAGGGTACCTGATTATATGCAATATACTAAGCATGAGTGAATGGTAGACTTTTAGATGTTAGATTGATTCTGAAAAGAAAAATCATCTTGAACGATACAGCAAACCAACTTTCTTAGCGGCTGACCTATCAATGGGATTCAATATAGTCTTTCCACTTCATGTCAGCTGAGAATGTTCGCCCACGAAGACACAATGACTTACTTTCCTGGAGGTTTTTTTGAGACATTAAAATTAACAAGAAATCTCTTGCCCTTGTTAAAGACAGACTCGAAGTCATTTTGGACATCAGCTGCCATTTTGACCTTGTCAGATTGATCAGCCGTACCATCGAAGCAGGAGTAACTGGTTGTATCATCAGTGTAGATAACAAGTTGAAAGCTGATGTTGTTGGGAAGGTTCATTAATTAAAAACAGCATACGACCAATGATGGTGTGCTGTTGGACATCTGCATTAGCACAAAATGATCAAGACGAGTGGCCATTCAGGATAAGTTTCATTTCACAATTTGATAGGAAAGATGGGATCAGTTCAAAAAAATGTCCAGAGACACCATAAATTTTTAGCTTGTGGAGAAGACCTGTATGCCAAACCCTGTGAATGGCTTTTGAGTTGTCCAATGCTACAGCCTGGGCTTCATTGATTTTATCTAGAGCATGATAGATTCTTTCCACAATTATTGTTAGTACATCAGCTGTTGATCTGGAGAAATGAAAGCCATTGCTTGTCTAACAAAAGATTCTGCAATGAAAAATGATGAACCAATTTGGCATTAATTAGGACCTCTAGGAGTTTCCCCAAAGCAGGTAGATGTCTAATAGGCCAATTTTTGGAAGAGCCAGAGTCCTTAAAAACTAAAACAACTGATGATGTCTTCCAGCAGCCAGGAAAACAGAAGGCAGTAAGGAATACAGCCTAGAGAAAACACTTTGGGAGCAATGATTATTACAGGGATACCACTGGGTCAACATGCTTTATGGGGGATCTAGGTTAGAGATGATAGCAGAAACCATGAAACGAGTTACATGCATATCACTCAACAGAGACTCAATTCTAAATGAGAAGTTCAGCAGGGATACTCTAGATGAGTCAAGAGTAGAGTTTAAGGCAAATTAATGGGCAAAGCATTCAGTTTTATCAGCAGCGGATGATAATACCTTAAATTGATTGAAAAGAGGAAGAATAGAGTCCTTGCACTAATTTAATGCCCTATTACAGAGCTGCCAGTAAATGTGAGAGCCAAAGTTTTAGAGACTATGCAGTGCCTCATTCTCTCAGCAAATAGGGATTTATCCCCTTTGAGAACTCACATTTATTATGACCAGTAGCAAATGTGCACCTGTTGTGATGAGAGCTGTCACACTGGTATAGCCAAAAATAATGGTTCCTGTGTGCTATAACAGCTGAGCATTCTGACGTAAACCATGGAGTGGATTGAGGTTTTACATGGTATTCCCAAAATGGGATGAAATCATTCATGCTGGCTTTGCTGGTCCACATGTTTGTGGGGATCCAGGTTAGAGATGATAGCAGAAACCATGGGTAGGGTTATATACATATCACTCAACAGAGATTCAGTTTTAAGTGAGAAGGTAGGCAGGGATACTTCAGTGGATTCAAGTGAAGAAAAGAGCCTAAGGAGTATTTATGGGCAAAGCATTCAGCTTTATCAGCAGATGGTGACAACACCTCAAATTGATTGAATAGGGAAGGAATAGAGAACTTACACTTATTTAATACCCTATTAACGAGCTGCCAGTAATCACGAGACAAAGATGTGCAGATATATTGAATTGAAATTTCAAGACATTACTGAGAAATTTAAAGAGTAATGGTAAGGATTAAAATAATGGTGAGAATAACCGTTTCCATACAGGAAACATCAACAACTGAACAGTTAGGATTACTGGTGGTTGAAATTTATAAAGTCCTTCTCTGAAAGCAGTTTTTACAAAAAATAGGCGGCCCTGTCGGCTGGGGCTTTAGAATACGCCGACTGCACCTCTGTAGAGGTGTAACCAAACCCCCACCCACCCAAAGAGGCGGCCTGGGTATGACGTTAAACTACATCCAACAGCAAGGCCTCAGATAATGTTTTCGGAAAAGTAATGTTGCCAGCTATACGTTTTTGAAACAATAATGTTGCCAGCTATACGTTTTTTTGTAAAAAATAATGTCTGCTATACGTTTTTTGTTAAAAATAATGTTGCCAGCTATACGTTTTTGAAACAATAATGTTGCCAGCTATGCGTTTTTTGGAAAAAAAATTATTCCAGCTATACGTTTTTGCAACAATAATGTTGCCAGCTATATGTTTTTGGAACAATAATGTTGCCAGATATTCGTTTTTGAAACAATGTTGCCAGCTATACGTTTTTGAAACAATGTTGCCAGCTATGCATTTTTGAAACCATAATGTTGCCAGCTGTACGTTTTTGAAACAATAATGTTGCCAGCTATACGTTTTTTATTCCATACAAAATAGGCATTTAAAATTCATATAAACTGGATTTGGCATTAAATAACCCACAGTGGTTGATATGCCATAAAACCCAAACAAACAGACAAACAAACAAAAAATAGGTTTCTTAAGTCCACTAGTTGTAATTGCTCTTTCTAATATTAATGAGGGTGTTTCCTCTCTAACCTTCTGTTTGAAGTGGTATGGAATATTAATGTCTTGATTATGTAATTATATTTTCTTCCTTCCAAAACTTTTGTTTTAATGAGAATTTAAATAATGAGAATTTATTGATTTTTTAGTAATTTTGAAATTATGTGAGCCAAAAAAAAAAAAACAAAAAAAACAATAAAAATGAATTGCAAAAATACACTAGAGAATTAATTTAACTCTTTTAGAAAATTGCATTTAAGAATATGAGTCATTTGAGACCTCTCTCATAAAGAAATGAAAAAGGGTAATAATTAATATAAAAATGCTTTTATTTGAGATGTTAATTTACTAATATGCTTTATTTACATATAAAATAACCATTTTAATTTTATAGTCTACTTTTCAAATATATATATATATATATATATATATATATGTGTGTGTGTGTGTGTGTTTGTGTGTCTATCTCTGTGTGTATTTGTGCATGTATCTGTGTGTGTTTATGTGCATGTGTGTATGTGTATGTGTCTCCTTGTGTGTGTGTTAAAATTAGTTGCTTCCATACAGGAAACATTTGGTATTCATTGACCAAAACTGTGGACATTAATGTCAGTTGAAATTTATAAAATATTTCTCTTAAAACAATATTGTAGAAAAATAGGTTTCTCAAGTCCACCAGCTGTTATCAATCAATCTAACATTGACGAGCACTTTCTTAAACTTTTGTTTGAAGTATTATGGAACGTCAACGTCTATTTATTTATCTACCTCTGCCTCTTTATCACTTGATCTATTTGCATAAATATAAACAGGATGAGATAGATTGATATAAAGATGCTGAGATAGATAGATAGATAGATAGATAGATAGATATGAACAGGCTGAGATTGATAAATAGATAGGAACAAGATGAGATAGATGGAAAAATATATGAACTATTTATCTATAGGTAAATAGATATGAACAGACTGTAATACAAAGATACATATATATATATATATATATATATATATATATATATATAGATTGATATAGATATAGATATAAAATCTTAGATAGATATATGAAGAGACTGTGATAGATAGATATGAAGAGACTGTGATATATATATATATATGAGAGAGAGAAAGAGGGTGATAGATAGATAGATAGATAGATAGATAGATAGATAGATAGATAGATATGAACAGATCGCAATAAATGAATATATAGATAGATATGAACATAGTCAGCTAGATAAATATATATGAACAGGCTGATATATAAAAATGAACAGACTGAGATAGATAGATAGATAGATAGATAGATAGATAGATAGATAGATGAACAGACTAAGATAGATAATGATAAGACATAGATAAATAAAGAGAAAGATAGATATATGACACTATTTCTTCCAATCGATGAGATCTTTATGTTGGAATCAAGTACCATTTCTATTGAATTCCATTTTATTCAGACACACCAATGGACGGTTACACTTAAGTATATTTTAACAGCTAAATGTGGTAATTATCTGCAGAGTAAGTGCAAAACTGAATTGGCACAGAAGAGTTTACCACTTAGTAAACATTGGTTACCCACTGTTGTCTACCCCAAAGCTACTGTCTACACTCATGTCAGCCCATATCTTTAGAATAAAAAGACTCAGGAATTCATAACGATTATCATAACGTAATAAATCTCAGCACCGAAGACATTTTATGTCATATTCAAACTCACAGTAAATGGTAGCATTATTTTTTTTTCTTTATGTCTTTCATTTGTTCTCTGGGTGCAGGAAGCAATGGAGTATTTTTATGAGTTGGCAATGATATTTTATGAAGATTCTATACATTTGCATATGACACACACACAGTTTTAGTCATGTGTAATCTCCTATTGACTTGCGAGGCACTTAAACCAGAATAAAATCTTTATTACTCTCTTTACTGTTATTATTAATAATAACAATAATATTTGTAGAACCTGAACTATCCAAAACTATCTGCTTTTTTATTATCCAGCTTTAAAGACAATCAAGAGAATAAAAGCAAAACTGAATCTAATAAAGTCGATTATTATATCACGTTTCCTATCGTATAACACACACCTGCATATAACACACTCTCAGAAAAATAGTTTGTTTATACTTATATGTTCTTCTTTAGTGGTCCATGTACCTTCTGGACGTGGGTAATAATTGCTCTCTACAGCTCTCTATCCCATGTAGCTCTTTAAAGACAAGAGAAAAAAGGCAAAATTGAATCTAATAAAGTCAATTATTATATCATGTTTCCTATCGTATAACACACACCTGCATATAACACAATCTCAGAAAAATAGTATGTTCTTCTTTAGTGTGCCGTGTACCTTTAGGATGTGGGCGATAATTGCTCTCCACAGCTTTCTATTCCATGTAGCTCTGAACCATGTTTGTCTTTTTACTATCCCTCTCACTCAATTTTCTGCCATATGTTTACACAAGCTCATTAGGTCAAGCTGGGTCAGTGTCTAGATGGTTGATTGCTTGGCTATAAACTTGGATGTCCAGGTCATGCAATAGATAAAGACTCAGAATTGGAAGTCGGAGAGCCAAGTTCCAATTCCTTTTAGGTTTGCTATATTCACTTATGCACAAATACCCTTAAGAAAGGTATGAATCCATCTTTTCTCCCCTATCTATGGGTTAATTAGTAAAACTAGTTTCAGTAAAAATTGTTTTATCTCAAAATAAATACTCAGAATCTAAAAATATTTTCTGTCTTTAAATAACCTGCAAAAGGTTGATAAGCCATAAAAAAAAACAAATCAATCAAGCTTAGACAACTCTGGCAATGAAAAAATTATGGAAATGAAATATATAACAGTGGAGACAGCAGAACAAATACCTTTGAGAAAGGCATGAATCCACCTTTTCCAGTTACGGGTTAATTAGTAAGACTTTTAACAGGATATCATTGTTATCTCCCAAAAATTCTTACAATCTAAATATATTTCTAATTTTAAATAACCTGCAAAAAGCCATAAAAATAAAATAAATCAGTCAGTTTTGTCTTCAGTACATCTTGTGAGTATTAATGTCTTCAAACATCCTTTTCCTCATTACCCATCTCAGAAATTTCTCCTATATCTTTCAAATTAATCTAATAGTTGCTTTTCTCACCTGTGGAACTCCCTCTCAAATTCTAGCTTCCCTGGCACCTACAATCTTCAAAAATTTAATTGCAATGCCAATTGTCATTTTCCTAAGACCTATTCTATTATTGTCTTTATTCCTCACAAATTTCTTTTCGTTCTCTTTGATTCCCAGCAACCCCTTTTGTCTTAGTGGCATTATTTCCTTGCTTGGGCTGAAGTGGTTAAAATACAAAACAGAAAGAAATTGTACTTTTCATTTCTATTTGGCTTGAAACTTTCTCACTGCTCACATGCTCAGGCCATAATATTCTCATCATCCTTCTGTAGCATTACATTTCTTCCCTTAAGTCACTTCTTCATCTGTACAGAAATTGTCCAGAATTTACTGTCATATAATGAGTATTGTTATTACATAGAATTTCAGCACTCTTTTTTTTTCTTTGTTAATAATGAACTTTTCCTGTTTCTTAAAGTTTTTACTGTACTTGCTTCAATTCAGAGATCAAAATTCCTAACGAACATGCATTTTACTTGTAAAAAGTAATGATTAATCCTTTTTTTTCCCCTTACCATCCAAGGAAATATTTCCATTTCTGCCCTGAACACTGCCATCTGAATTGTTAAGACTGTGTTTGCCATTAATATATCCTGATAGGACATCATGTTCTATCAGGATGTAATGGTTAAATAAATCTGCTAATGGATCCTTCTTTTTTAACATTTGCTCAGTTCATTAAGGGGAAAGATGCATGACAAAGTGGAAAAGTCTTATTAGTAATGCATTTTATCCTTTAGAACTTCATCAGACTAAATTTCTTATGTTGGTAGAACTACACATGTGCATGAACGAGGGATGCTGAGAACTTAAAATTTAATTTATTTTAAAAATAGTCAATTTCATTTAGAGTGTTTTTCTTTTATTTCCATCACTTTTGTTAGTAGATATCCCACACTGGGATAATAGAAGAGGAATGGTGAGATGTTGTAAGAGCCTGGGAGCAAGTTTACTGTAGATGACTTTGTGATCAAGCAAATCTCTAAATATTTTTGTCATAGTGAATTTTTTTCTCCTTTAATCAGAGTAGCATTTTGTATGTCAAAATTATGCTCAGTTTCCTTATGCTAGGCAACCAACACATTTGATGTATTTTTTTGTAAAATGTCTCTTTTGAGTTCATATAAACTTTTATTTAGATTTCTTGAGGTTTATTCTATGTATTTTTTGTGACAATTATTACAGGTGATCAAGTATATTCCTCCTTCAAGTTTTAGCTTATTATTTTGTTTAGAATTGACTGAGTTTTTTTATTTTTTTAATTGGGAAAGGCAGAAAAGTCACAGAGATTCAAGGGGTTACTGGGTGTGGAAGAGTTACAAGCAGGAACATTGCTAAGGAACGGGAACAGAGGAAGAGTAATCAGGAGGACAGGAAATAGCGATTGACATTGCATTTAAATTTTTGCAGATTAATTTTGTCTGGAAAGCATGGAACCAGAAGAGCGTTCCACCAGCGAGAAGTAAAAGAAGAAAAACTGTTAGCATATGGTTACATCTAGCCAGCTCATCTGTAAATTGGTGAGACCTTGTTACTAGTCTAGTACTGGACTTAAATTTAAAGAGTTTAGGTACCATAGTGAAGAGCTCATGCAAACCATTACCATGAAAGTATTTATATAAAAAGCACAGAGAGGCAACCTTTTTACAATGGTAAAGTGACTGAAGATCAGCTGCAAGATCAGGACCAATAATGTTGCTGATTCTACTTTGGATTTTATCAAAAGAGCTCAAGGTAAATAGCAGTAGCAGTAGCAGCTGACCGTATGTGGCAGCAATATACTAAGCATGGGTGAATGGTAGACTTTTAGATGTTAGATTGATTCTGAAAAGAAAAATCATCTTGAACAATACAGCAAACCAACTTTCTTAGCGGCTGACCTATCAATGGGATTCAGTATAGTCTTTCCACTTCATGTCAGCTGAGAATGTTCGCCCACGAAAACACAATGACTTACTTTCCTGGAGGTTTTTTTGGAGACATTAAAATTAACAAGAAATCTCTTGCCCTTGTTAAAGACAGACTTGAAGTCATTTTGGACATCAGCTGCCATTTTGACCTTGTCAGACTGATCAACCGTACTATCGAGGCAGGAGTAAATAGTTGTATCATCAGTGTAGATAACAAGTTGAAAGCTGATGTCATTGGGAAGGTCATTAATGAAAATTAAAAACAGCATAGGACCAAGGATTGTGTACTGTTCGACATCTGCATTAGCACAAAAGGATCAAGACAAGGGGTTATTAGGGATAACTTTCATTTCACTATTTGATAGGAAAGATGGGATCAGTCTAGTACTGTGCTTAAATTCAAATTCTAGGTACCATAGAAAAGAATTCCTCTGGACAATTACCATGAAGGTATTTGTAGAAAAATACAGTGAGGCAACCTTATGGAGATGGGAAAGTAACTGAACATGAGTGGACAGATCAGGACCAATAATATTGCTGATTCTTCTTTGGATTTTATCAAAGAGCTCAAGGTAAATAGCAGGGATACCTGACCATATGTGGCAGCAATATTCTAAGCATGGGTGAATGGCAGACTTATAGATATGCAAGATTCTGGAGAGAAAAATCATTTTGCACAATACACCGAACCAACTTTCTTAGCGGCAGACCTAGTAATAGATTTAACATAGTCTTTCCACTTCATGTCCTCTGAGAATGTTAGTCTGATAAGGTGAATCAACTTAATTTCCTGGAGGTTAACATCAGCCATGCTGCTGGAAGGCAAAGTGGGATTTCTCAGATGATTAATGGAGAGAAGTTTAGTTTTGGAGGTGTTAAAATTAACAAACCATCCTTTGAATTAATTTTCTTTGAAACTTCATTCCCTGTTCATTTGTACCTTTCTATTTTTATGTCTCATTTGACTAATTCATTGTCTGTCTATGTAATATCTCCTTGAAATCCTAGGCTCTACAAAGGTTATTCTCCAGATAATATCCCAGTGTTTTTTTCTTAAGAACCTCAGCCCAGAGTTAACTCCAGTATTGTCGAACCTGAAAGAGAAGTGTTTCCTACAGGTGTGAGGGAAAGTGTGAGCTGTTTGCCTTGTCTTCAAAAATTTTGGGGAGAGCTTATCCTTATCTCAATACTGGCCCATTAACCTCCTTAATGACACCAGTAAACTCTTTGAAGCTATCATCAACAAGTTGTATATATAGTAATGATAATATTAGCCGTTTCCTTATAAGGAAACATTTGGCATTCATTGAATAAGCAGCCAGTACTGCTTTCAGCTGCGATTTATATAATCTTAAAACATTTTTTCAGGAGAAAGAGTTTCTCAAGTTCACTATCTGACATTGCTCTTTCCAGTATTGACAATGGTTTTCTTTTTAGTCTTTTATCTGAAGTAGTGTGGAAAGTTAACATCTTAATTAAGCCATTATTTTCTCCTTGAGCTACATATGTTATCCATTTGAGTTGTCGCTGCTGTTGGTAGTTCTCAAGTGTTAATATATATATATATATATATAGAGAGAGAGAGAGAGAGATAGATAGATAGATGACTTTAATGTTTAAACCATCTGATGATCATGTGTACGTGAAACTCTATTCATGACTAGAGTTGTTTTTGATAAGATTTAAAATTGGTAAGTGTTTTTTGTTTGGTCTGGGCAGTCTAGGCCTCGAGCACTTTACTAAGTAAAGTAAAACACAAGTAAGGTAAGTTTGCTTTCAAGGCTTTTTTGCTTTCTGTTTTCGCTATTGTTGTCTTTAATCAAGACTGTATCTGGATAAGAATTTAGGTTTTGTCAAGCTGTCCATTGACTCCACCAACAGGTTTTGATTACTTTAACATATATATATATATATATATAATAGATAGATAGATAGATAGATACATAATGCTGCTGAATCAAACGTCTGCATTTGAAATTTACACTTTTACATCAGCTTGAATGCCAACATTTGGCATCAGTTGGCTATATGCTAATTACAAGTCAAGGGAAGACAAGTTAGTTTCAAATAACTAAAAAGTTTAACAATAATACATCTACTCTAAGTTTTACCAAATAATAGAATAAAAATTAATTTCCTTATAGACAGTTATTTTGTTAGACTGATCAACACCAATGAGTTTTGGTTAACTATGCACAGTTGGGTATGAACTGAGTGCAAAATGTTTTATAAAATCTGCAGAAAATAGTTAATTTTGCAGGAAACCATTTTCTTGCTTTTAATTACTGACTAAAGCACTGCACAAAAATTAGTGATGCCAAAAAACGATGGGGAGCAATCCTCATATTTACAATGCCCACCATTTAAAAAGCAGTTCATTAACGAAGCAGTGAAAAAAAGAGACTAATTTGATTTTATAAAGTGCATCAAGCTCTCATTAATTAAGCTTATCTTGCAATGTTCTGTTTGATGAAGATTCTGCAATCGGCAGATAACTCTTTCTTTCTACAAAGAAAAGATTAAAAAGGAAAAAAAAACAATGTTTCTTCATTAGGATTCTTTTTAATGATTTCATTTTTTAGCTGTGAGAATAAAAATAATTTATACATTTTAATAATACAGAAAAAATACATTTGCATTAGTCATAACTTTACTATATTATTCTTCTTATTATTATCAATATTATTATTATTATTACTATTATTGTTATTATTATTATTGCCTATTAAGATGTATCAAAAGTATTTTCGTTTTTTACAGCCTTTTACTCAAAGTCTTATTTCATGTACATAGTAAAAGATAATTTCAGTAAATGATTATTACTATAACTTATGATTGTTACTATAACTTCAGTATATGATTATTACTATTAGTAGTAGTAATAACTTTATGAGTAGTAGTAGTAGTACCTATTAGGATGTATCAAAAGTATTTTCCTTTTATTTACAGATATTTACTCCAAAGTTTCTTTCATGTACACATCTAACATCTGTTATAAAATAATTAAATTCAAAAAGTGGAAATTTTTGAAACAATATTAAAAAAGAACATCCAATAAATAATCCAATTTGTGTTTCATATTTTACCAGAGATTTTTTCACAGCAGTCAGCAGAATGCATTTAGATTATTACCATTTGTGAGTTCTTGAGACAATTTATATTAAGTCTAAGCAGCCTTCCCTCTATAAGCAAAAGGAATGGTTACTGTGTTTAAATGTAATCTATCTGTGAGTTATACTGGTGGTATTTTTTTCTTTTGTTCCTGTTTTTTACTCATTGTGCACATATTTATGTTTTGTCCTCTAAAGTGTGAGTAGTAATAACAGTTAACAATTTTAAGTTGTTTCTTTTTTGCTATATTTGTCAGTTCACCACATATTGGCAAGTAAAAACATTTTTGCTTATCCTGTCAATTTATTCCACTTTGCTTTAATATATTTGTATTTATATATACTTTTAAAATGTTCATTTTAAAAGCCATAAATATACATAACTAGCATCAAAAACAGAAAGAAATACCAAAATGATCACGTGTTCAATGTATAAGGTTGAAAAATTTATTTATTCTTCATGAAAATGATATATTAAAGAAAAAAAAATATATGCGGTTGTCAGTAGGCAAAAATTTAACTGAAAAATAGAGCATGTGTACAACCTGAAGCCTTTACTAGAGATATGGAATAAAAATCTGAAAGCATTAGTTTCCAATTATTTATTTATGTTGATGACACAGCTATTTACTCATCTTTAAAGTAATTTCAATAGGGTTGATAAAGTAAAACTGGCCGTTCCTCTCATAAATGACCTCCAATCAGTTGTTAACTAAGGCAAGAAATGGCTTGTAAATTTTGACACCTAAAAGAAACTGCTATCCTTTAATCATCATAGAGAACCATTTTTGCTCCCCCACCAGCATGGCTGATGTTAACCTTCAAGAAACAACTCATTGTCTTTTCTTGGCCTTGCTTCCTCTACTAACACGAAATGGAAAAGATTATATTAAATTAATTGTTGAGTCAGCTGCTATGAAAGATGGTCCACTATGTTGTGCCAGACATTTTTTCTTGTCAGAACTGAACTTGTACATTTATAAATCTACTAATCATGTATTGAATATTGCTACCATACTTGGTCCAATGCTTCAGCAATATATCTTAAGATTTTTGACAAAATCCAAAGAAGGGTTTGTAATGTAATCAGTCCTGACCAGATATCTCAACATCAATCACTTTCCCATCACCATAACGTGGCTTCTCTCTGTCTTTTCTGTTAATATTTTTTGTGGCAGTTGTTATAATAAGCTGTCCATCTTGGTAACTGAACTACATGAATTTAAGCTTATTACTAGATTGGCAGCTAGGTCTCATTATTTTACTGTTGAAATAGCTAGATGTAACTGTATGTTCTGTTCTAACAGTTTCTTTTCTCACCCTTCTCACCTGAGGAACTCTCTTCTGTTTTGTTGCTTTTCTGCTGCCTACAACCTTCAAAACATTAAATGCAATGCCAGTCACTATCTTCTGCTTCCTGACCTCTGTTCTTTTATTGTCCTTTCTCTTAACTAAGGTTTTCTTATTCTCTTTCACTCCCAGTAACCCTCTGCATCTTAGTGGCATTAATGCCTTGGTAGGAGTGAAATGATTAAATAATTTTAAAAAAAATAATTGCTAGTAATTAAGAATGAATGCAAGAATTACTGACCAAACAGGTCATGTTATATGAGGACTACAGGAAACTACTTGGCTCAGCCTAATTCTCAAAATATGATCGAAAGAAACATAATTTATTTTCAAGGCTCCCCCATCAGCCCATGAGGCAATTAATCAAAAATGAAATTGTCTTCATTTTCAATAACTGCAGCTTCTTTTCTTTTTTAAAATCTTTTCACCCTAAGGAAGGTAATAAAGACACTAGGATCCAAGGGTTTACTGAGTGTGAAAGAAACAAAAAAATGTTATTGAGATGAAAATAAAAAAAAGAACAAGGAGATAGAAGCTGACGATTGATATTGCCTTTAAATTTCTGAATATCATATTTGACAAGGATGTAAGAGGCTGGAAGTGAGAAATGAGAGGGAAGAAACTATTAAGATAGAACTTAAGGTTTTATTATATCTAGCCATTTCATTAGTGAATTTATGAGACCTAACTGCCAATCTGCTTGAATTTTGGGATTCAAGGAACCAAAGAGGAAATATCATCTGAAAGAATATTTGCAAAAGATGCAAAAGCTATTTTATAGTGTTGGCTTTGTTCTGTGACTTATGAAATATTCTAGTGATCAAAATCAATGAAAATCTGTAGCTGATAAATATAGAAGAAGCACCCATCCTTATATCTGTAGTGATGGTCCTTCAAAGGGTTCTGTAGATCGCATCCTTGTTTTAGCCTTGCCATTAATTTTTCTTTTTTGAATAATCATTATCTTTTTAATTATTTTGTTGACATGCAAAACCCATTTTTCATCATCTGTAGCAATTCAATGTAAAAATGAAAAGTTGACATTCCTGACTGGTGCAGATTTTGGAACCATGTGTACATTTCTCATGTGAAAGGTCATAAGGAATCCAAATTAGCTGTTTGGAAGTGTTCATAGCAAGAAAAGGTTGCACAAACGTGCATGCCAAATAGGAAAAAAACAAGAAAATTCAATTTTTTTAACGAGTAGTTTTAAATCTTATTTTCAATTCATTATATCCAAAAACTAAACATAATAAGTTTTTACCTCTTTTAGATTATCAGAATGACAAAAAGAGTGAAAAAACAAATATTAAGTTCCTAAGTATCTGTGTATATTTCAGAAATGAGGCATTATGTACACTATTTACATTATTCGGACTATTGTCCTCATCTTTGATGCCATATTTAAATTTAAAAAGCGATAACAACAACAAAAATTACAATATAAGCTCTGGTAAAAAAACATTCAATAATAACAGCAAAAAGTTGCAATATGAGACCTGGTAAAAAATGTATGAAGACATTAGGTTTATAATACCCAGAAATTCTTACACTGATGTTCTCAAGGACAGATGGCACAATGGATAAAGGCATTAGTTAGATCCGGTGACAGGACTCAAAGAGTGTAAGTTCAGTACCTGGTTAAGGCAGTGGAGAACTTGGAGAGGGGAGTTAACAGGATAACTGACATCCATTAAACATGGTATGTGGAACTAGAACAGTATATCCCAGTGAGCGAAATAAAGGATTCAGTTCGTCATTGCAACCACCTGAAGAAAACTGGAGCGTACAATGGCCGAAACGTTGTCATAAATACGGTGACAAAGATGAGGACAATAGCCTGAATAATGTAAATAGTGTTTTAAATTCTTAAATTGAATATTTTCTAACAGCCTGATACCCTTTGAAGTATTCCATGTGCATTGGAATTGTGAATTCTTTGCACCAAGTTGTCACCATTTTTCCCTCTTTTTCTCTTCAAGAAGTATGCATTGAAGTATAGCCCTGTCTTTGGCTTGATCTTCCTGCTTTATCTTGCAAACAAATACTCCAGGAAATGCCATAATCTAATGAATCTTGGTAAATAGTAACATGAATCCTAGAGATGTCAGTTAGACATTTAGACAAGTGATTCTTCTGGGACTAAGAAATAATAAAGTGGGTTTGGAGACACCAGGAGCAGTGTTGTCATTAGTCAGGATTTATATTTCCTATTACATTTTGCTTTTGTAAGTAAACTGTATTTCCTGTTACATGGAATTTCTATTTGTCCATATGTGAGCCTGAAATTATCTTGACACCAAAAATGGGGGCTACAAGGAGGAAATGATTGAGTGTTGTAAAGAGTCACTGCTGACACTGTAGTTTGAACATAGATCGCCAGAGAGAAAACACAGGTGATCCCGTTTTGAATAAGTAGATCACATGATAATAAAGGAAATATATATATATATATGGGAAATTGCATGACGCCTATAGGATCACTCTTTCTATTCTATCCTCTATTACTATACAGATCACTATTTCTACTCTATCCTCTATTACTATAAGGATCACTATTTCTCTATACTATTCATTATATTATTTCACTATACTGATCTATATGGATTACTATTCAGTGGTTACTTTCTAAGCGAGTATTATCAAGCAAGTACTATTAGTACAAGTGTTATTCGAAGACATCTGAAACCAGTATTGTTTAACAGCATTACTATAGTTGTATCTGCGATTACACAGTCTCTACTACAATGAGCATTACAAAAGTGACAACGATTATTTATTGACATTACAAAAGTGGCAACGAGTGTTCGTTGATGTCACAAAATTGAGAAAAACTAGTTTAGACCCCAGTCATGAATGAATGACAACTACATAATTGGAAAATGTTTCAATCATAAGTTGATGATATCTGTTAATCTTCAATTGAATATCAGTTGATAATTCTTGCTGTTTAAGGATCTAACCAACGCCTTTATCCACTGTGCCATGTGTCTGTGAGGATCCAGTGACAGGACCCAAAGAGTGTGAGTTCAATACTTGGTTAAGGCAGTGGAGAACTTGGAGAGGGGAATTAACAGGAGATAACTGACATCCATTAAACATGGCACATGGAACTAGAACAGTCTACCCCAGTGAGCGAAATAAAGGGTTCAGTTAGACATTCCAACCACCTGAAGAAGGCTGGAGCATACAATAGCTGAAACATTGTAATAAATATGGTGACAAAGATTAGGACAATAGTTTGAATAATGTAAATAGTGTACATGATACCTCATCTCAGAAATATAGAGAGTATTATTTGTCTATTTACTTTCATTCTCACTGGCTGTTCTTTTGAACTTCCCTCTTGCTTACATATTCTGTCCATTGTCTACTCAGCATCTTTCTATAGAAGCACATCTCTGTGAAAGAGTGAAAACTTGTACCATCCACTATTCAATACGTACCTAAAAATTTGTAACCCTCATTGTTATCCTTGACATATTTCTGAAACATTACCTATTCAAACAATTTTATTTTTGTTTTTTGTTTTTTCTGCTTCTCATTTGCTATTTCTAGTGTCACTATTCATTAAGAAATTCATCATGACTGCCAGCATCTTCTGCTGAAAGCTGCTAGAAAAACAAGGTGAACCAATTCTGCCAATGAAAGAAATGCTAATATGGTCAATATTTTCTTGAAAGTTGGACAATCAGTGCCAGTTATATATATTTGGCTATCTTGGTACATCTGCCTGAAGCAGACATCCCTCCAAAAATGGATGACCTTTCCATACAATGATAGTTCATAATTATATTTATGTTTGACCTATAAGTAACATAAATGTGTGTATAGGAGCGTGTATGTAGATGCATTATGTCGATGAAAGAAATTTGAAAAAGACATAATTATGATAATAATAATAATAATAATACCAACTATTATTATTATTATTGTTATTATTATTATTATGATTATTATTATTATTATTATTATTATTATTTCTATGCTAATAGGCAAATTAAAATCCTGACAAGAGAAATGTTAAAAATCAGAATTTTGAATGAGTCTTTTCTCAGTGAAAGTTAAATGAAAATGGTCACTTTTGTGCACAAAAGCATTTAAAGAAGGCTGTGTTGCACATTAGTAAACTTTTTTAAAACTTATTTTGTTAGTTTACACTGTTTTAATTTAGGGAATGTTAGGTAATTGTTTTTTGGCATTTTTATATAATTTCCCAAACACTTCCTTAAATAGACTTTATTTTTCTGGTGTGGGGAATTTTTGTATTCAAGTGTCTGAATGCATGTGGGATCGTAGCAAAATCTCTCTGAGTAAATTATATCAATTTATGATATATTTTACATCTTGGGTGCATTAGAATAATGCATAAATATATATGTGCATCTGTTGGATGTATAATAGTATCCAAAACAAAAGGGAAGACCATGAGACAAAGTGGAAAATCTATAAACAAAGTGTTAAAGGTATGCATACATGTGTATATGTATGCACAGGTATATATGAGAGGGTATGTATATATGTATATGTGTGTACAAGTATATATAAAAAAAGAAAAATACTCTAATATGCCTGGGTAGGTATTTATATATATATATATATATATATATATATATATATATATATATATATATATATGTAATTATTTATTTAAAAATTATAACATAAATATGTTATAAAATCACTACAAAAATAGCCATTTTGTTTCAACACCTCAAGTGTCTTAAAATAATTATATCTGCTCTACTCTGTATTGAGCACTCTTTTAAGAATAGTAATTGTTGGTTATTGGAATTTATTCCGTATAAACTAATCATATACTTATATATCTATATACACACATTTCATTGAATACGACAGACAAGGTGCTTTGATTTAGTTTTTTATACAATTTCTGATGTGATCTTATAATTTTTTATTTTCAGATGATAAATTATATAAAAACTGTCCAATTGTTCTTTTTATCTGAGTGCTTTTGGCTATACATTTAGCCATTTTCAAGGTTGAAATATATTTACTGTTAACAAGAAATAGTTTGTTGCATGTATATATTTATATAATGTTTTCATTTTCAAAACACGGTCAAGATATAGTGTCCATGTTCATAGTTGATATTACTGAGTGTTGATCTTTTGTTTTTATTAATAAGGCTTTATTTATTATATTTAGCCATTTTTTACATGTAGATGATGCTTTTATATTTTTGTTGTTAACAAGTATGTTACAAATAGTGTCCAGAAGCTCTCCATGAATATTTAAATGAGATCTAATTAAGCTATGGTCAGAAAGATGTAGTGTGGCCTATATAATTGTTTACGAATTTTGATTGATCAGGAATACAATTCCTTAACGGACATTTAAATTTGTATATAATATTTGTCCTATTTAATTTTGCTCTAAGATGTGAATTATTATTTTACTTAGATTTTGGACCTTTCTCTATGACTTCTATCTCAGTGTTAACATTTTTTTCATTGGCTGAATTGTTATTAACAACTTTTTTTCTCTTTTTTCTTTTTCTTTTCCTTTTTTTTGTATTAATATCTTTTTATATATTACTCCTCTTCGTTATCTCTTCTTTTCATTTTTCTTCCTTTTCTTTAGAGAAGGGATGATTTTTATGCTTTTTTTTCCCTAAACTTTTTTCTATTTCCCTTTCTTTATCCTTTTTCTTTTTATTGATTTTTTTATCCTTTTCTATTTTTTCTGTTTTCCTGAATAATTTTTTTTTTTCTTTCATGAAAATTTTTATATATTTCTTTCTTTTTCCTTTTATGGAAATTTTTCTTATGTCTTCCTAAATTTTTAGAAATGTAAAAAGAAGTGATGTTTCATAAATATCATTTTTAAATAAAATGTTTATAACCATCTTTGTTCAACACCTGATGAGAGGCTTATGTCAAGGTATCAAAGCAAATATGTATTGTTTTAGTGATTACTTGTTTATTCATATACAATAAATTATGAATAATATTTATATATTTATCTATATATATATAAATATATATATATATATATATATATACATATATATATATATACATATATATATATATATATATATATATATATATATATATATATACACACACACACAGCATGGTAGAGAGAATATAGGCCAGCTAGATAATTTCCATTGCACACACCTGCTCAAGTACATGTTTATTCAATACTCTACTTTATACAGTAACTATGCTGAACAGTCCCTAGTTACAGTTTTTGGGAAAGTGTACATCATCTGATATGATCAAAATTTTGTGAACAAGGACAGTACACTCAAATCTCAGACTTGTGATTCCATTCTAGCACAACCATTGATGGCATTTGAATAGTCTTGTGTGTTTAAATATATATATATATATATATATATATATATATATATATATATATATATATATATATATATATATATATACACACATACAGATTTATACACACATCAGGAAAGGGAAAACTTGTCTTTCATAGTTTTTATACTTTTACATATGGAGAACCCTAAAGGATGTTGTGTATCACAGAAAAGGTGGCAGCCCTTTTTCAAGAAGTTAAAAATGCACATGCAGTAATCCCACTGGACACCTTGCCCAACATTGTCGTACTAATAAATGTCTAGAAGGTAAAGGCCACCATTTTAAACACCTCTTGTGATTGCACAGTCCAAAAGTAACTGGTATTAACCTTGTAATGTTCAAATAAATGTAGTATTACAATATCTATACAAGATTTTTCTTTCCTGCATGTATACATTTTTGTTGGACTCTCTCTCTCTCTCTCTCTCTCTCTCTCTATATATATATATATATATATATATATATATATATATATATATATATATAACGTCATCCACAGACAGACTGTTTCGCTATTTCACAGCTCATCAGTGTGGCTAGACATCCGGTTGCCTCTAGCTCGGATCGAAACCCGACTGAATTGGTATCAGTCGGAGATTCTACCACTAAGCCGTCGGCGCTCAGCAGGGAATTAAGTGGATTTTTAGCGTATTTATTTTTAGAAACACGCCCAGTGACTGGCAGTGACTCAATTCGCTTTGCGAAGAGTCTCGCTATATAAGCTATAATAGTCACTGTTTACAAACCCAAACCTACTCCCTAGAGAGCTCAACTGAAATTAATATTTATTTCAGGAGCCAATATATATATATATATATATATATCATCATTTCACCCAAAGAAAGACACTAAAACCACTAAGATGAAGTGTGTGTGTGTATGTGTATGTCTGTGTATATATATATATATATATATATATATATATAACGTCATCCACAGACAGACTGTTTCACTGTTTCACAGCTCATCAGTGTGGCTAGACATCCGGTTGCCTCTAGCTCGGATCGAAACCTGACTGAATTGGTATCAGCCGGAGATTCTACCACTAAGCAGTCGGCGCACGGAAGGGAAGCAGGTGGATTTTTAGCGTATTTATTTTTAGAAACACGCCCAGTGACTGACAGTGACTCAATTCGCTATGCGAAGAGTCTCGCTATATATAAGCTATAATAGTCACTGTTTACAAACCCAAACCTACTCCCTAGAGAGCTCAACTTATATATATATATATATATATATATATATATATATATATATATATATATATATATATATAATAATAATAATAATAATAATAATAATGATGATGGACTCTTCTCATACGTCGAAATGTATGAGAATCTGACAGCTTATTGATCCAGTTATGAAAGTTTGTGCGATAATCTTAAGTGGCATTTAAGACCTGCTATATATATATATATATATATATATATATATATATATATATATAGATGTGTATGTATACTAAACTATATAGCATCTTAATCTATGTATAGTTCATATTAGGTCATTATAAAAACTCAGTCACCCAAGTTCAAGTGAACTTTTAATCTCCCCCTCGCCACCCATTTATTTACTTTGTTAATTACTCGATGTTAATCAAATGTTTGATACTTTGGATGTGCGCCAGATTCAACAAGAAACAAGAGAGCTGTCCCAGGAAATGGCTGGATTCTAAACATCATTTCCAGTCTTACTTGGCCTGGTGACTATGGATTCCATCCACTGAATTCAGCGGATATTTCACTTGTCCACTTGAGAGAATTTCCTGCAAGACTGATGCAATGAAATTTATTGGGAAAGATTCAGATGTAGTTGACATATTTTTGTCAAAGTCTGTTATTGTGGCAAAATCAACTTGTTTGGATTATTGCCAAGGAGAAGCTACCCCCTGAGTGCAGCTCATCTTTTACTTTTTCTTGTCAGATATGTTCAAAAATGCTTGATTTTTTTTCATCCACTGATTTATTTGGAATGAAGCCCAGAGCGGATTGTAAAGGCATGAAATCTATAACATTTATTAGTTTGAGTCATAAATAATTTCTGTTTAATTTCTCAACTTTATTCTTCAAAACATCTATAGTATTTATTAGGTTGAGTCATAAATAATTTCTTTTTAATTTCTGAAGTTTATTCTTGAAAAAAATAAAGTACAATTACATTTTATTCAGTTATATACTCATCATAATTAGCTATGGTCTCTATATTTGATATACTACCATAACTCATAAATTACATCCAGTAGCAAGCCCTCTGGTTGGGAGATTGGAGATTTTTTAAGAGTGTAGAACCACCTCTTAAATGCTGTTGTTCACAGGTCTACCCTAACCCAGGGTTAAAGTATCTGTTAGGGTCTCTGCTATGGGCAAATAGTGAACCCCACAATCAAAAACAAAACACTATGAAAGTATAAAAACACCAACAATACCTATTCCTATATCCCATAACCCAATTGTATATCCTAAAAAATGGAAGATCCTCTGGTATGTGTGACAGGCCAAGAGCTATCAACCATAAAACACATACTGACAAAATGCAACAATTTTAATTCAACCGATTTAAAATTCTACCAAACAAGATACTTAAAAGAACTTGTAAAAAATACTGATTCATTTGACATATTTTAGTTCCAAAGAGAAATTATACTGATTTAAAAAATATAATAAAAAATAATAACCATAACTGTTGCCTTACTATTTAAAATATTTTTTGACGACTTAAACAATACTTTATTTCCTACCATACTACCATAATCCATTTGTATATCCTAAAAAAGGGAGATATAGAACTGGTACTTTAAGTCCTTATGTTTTCACATGTAAGTCTTTTTTAAATATGTTTCTTCGCAATTATCATATATGTATTAATTTTTTGGGTGGTCATTTTATTACTTTAAAGTAATAGAAAACGGATCCCCCACTTTATGTCCAACTGTCATCAATTCTTTACTATTATCAGGTTTTCACATGCGAGCCATGAAATATATATTTTTCCAATTATTATATTAATATGTAATAATTATTGGGGGATCAGTTTATTACTTCAATTAATAGAAAATCGATCCTTCACTTTTTGCCCAGTATAATATAATCTCTATACTCTCGAACTCCTGCCCAAACAACGAACTGTACAAAATTAAACGAACGATAGGAGAATGGCATCAGAAATGCCAAATTGAAGAGAAGTGATTATGTCCAGACTTCATATTGAACATGCTACCATAATCCATTTGCATATCTTAAAAAAGGGGGATCCTCCGGTATGTGTTACGAGCTAAGAGCCATTCACCATAAAACACATACTGATAAACTGCAGCAATTTTATTTCAGTCCACTTAAAATTCTACCAAAGAAGATACTTAAAGAACTTTTAAAAAATACTGATTCAATTTTACATTTTTCAATTCTAAAGAGAAATTAAACTAATTTAAAAAATATAATGAAAAAAAAATAGCCATAACAAACAATAGTCTTGCTATTTAAAAAACATTAAATTTAGGTATTAAATGACCCAATGGGTTGATATGACATAAAATAAATGAAACCAAACCATTATCTGCTATAAAA
>OZ010605.1:31062220-31079720 GCA_963932145.1 Acanthosepion lycidas
CCAATCATTTCCCTTGTTAGAGGACATCCTTCTTGAAAGTCAATGTGATTTTAGTGTCAACAGAGGAACCCATGATATGATTTTCTCGATGAGACAAATTCAGGAAAAGTGCAGAGATCAGCAAAACCCCTGGCAATTATTTTCTACAATAAAAAAAAGCATTTGATAGTGTTCCAAGACCCACCATGTGGCAGGTCCTCAGATGTTATGGATGCCCCAAGCAATTAATGGTGTTCATCCTGGCTCTACATGAGGGAATGATGGGTTGTGTCTAACATAAAACCAGCCTTTCAGACCCTTTCTCCATCACAGGGGGGCTTGAAACAAGGGTGCATACTTGCTCCTACCCTCTTTGCCATCTACTTGGCAACAATGCTTCAGAAGATTCAAGAAGGCAACCAAGGAATCAACCTTCGATTCTGCACTAATGGTAACATCTTCAACATAGTTTGTCTACATGACACATACAACAAGTACAGAATTCCAATACAATGACGGCAACCGTACTCTGACCCATAAGACCTTTAGAACTCAGGGGGCAACTTTTCCAGAGCATACATGTGCTACAGACTAACCATCAATGTGGCATAAAAGTTCTGTTCCAACCATGATTGAGACATCAACCAACAACAACAGACTGGACCTGTTGAAAAATTTCCATACATTGGTAGCATACTAACATCAAATGTATCTGCTCAAGAAAGACATTGATAACCAAATCAAAAGTGCCAATGCAACATAAGGGAAGCTATTCAAAAGAGTTTCGGTAATCCTGGACTAAAACTAACCACTAAGCTTATGGTCTACTGAGCTGTTGTAATCTTAACTTTCTCTACACCTGTGAGATTTGGGTACTCTATTAAAGTTGAAAGATTCCCTTAAATGAAACTTCATCAATCCTGTGGAATGCATCACAGGACCTGATCAGAAACAATGAAGTTTTCCTCTGTGCAAAGATGGAAAGACTAGAAACCGTCATGACTCATCACCAACTTTGATGGGTTGGACACCTTGCCCAAATTCCTACCCAATTAAATCTTCTTTTTGAAGCTTGCATCTGGCAAGTGACCATGGGGAGCCCCATGTCATCAATTCAAGGATCAGTTCAAAAACACCTTGGTCAAGACAGAAATTAATCCAGTCACTTGGTAGACAAGCTGCAGAAAGAAGCAATTGAAGAAGAGCAATCAATGAACAAACGCTATCCTTCAAAAAAAGCAGGTGATAAATAGAGGAGACAAAAGGAGCCCCCCACCAAAAAAAAAGCCAGAGAACCCTTCTATGCTACAATATGGTGTCTGCAGTTGTCTCTTCAGATCCAACATAGGTCTCATTTTACACAGAAGGAAATGTCTATGAGCATCACAGTACTTGGCAACAAGTTCTGGCAATCATGATATATATATATATATATATATATATATATATATATATATATATATATATGGTTGTTTAGAACAAATTTTGTATTGCTTATTATTATTAAATTTATTTAGCTTTGATTGTATGTGCATTCATACAGTTTGAAAATTTACTTATTTATTTAAGGTACTGGATCTGTTTGTAGTATATTATATTATCTGCATGGTATATTGTGCATATATTTGCAATTTCTTGGTGATATTTTTCAAGGCATTTTTTGTTTGTTTTTGATTTTTAGTAACACAATAACATTTTTTTGTGCCTGCATTTTGAAATAATTTGTGATCATTTATTTAGTAATTTTGAATTGGTCTAGGAAGTTGATTCTAACAATTTTCTTCCCCTGACAATGTTTACAGTTTTTTGATTTATTATCATAGGCTGTTATTGTTTTATTGTTTTCCTTATTGCCTATGATATTTTTGGTGTATCTTGTTTTTATTTGTTTTTATGTTCCCATATATATTTACAATTTTTAGCGATTATTAATTAAGGATTGATTTCATCACGATTATTATGTTAAGCTTGGAGAATAATTATGCATTCTAAGTGCTAAATGTCCAATAGTGTTATAAAAACCCCAGAGAATTCCATTAAGATATCTTTAATCATTTCTAAGATACAATGGTTCAAAGCTTAATCTAACAATCAGACATTTTTGCTGTTAGACCAGGTATATATATATATATATATATATATATATATATATATATATATATATATATGAATAAAAGGAAGATGATAAATGCTTGGAATCTTGACAGTGCTGCTCAAATATATTTATCATTTGCAAAATTTTTATTTATTAGTTTTTCCTAATTAATTTGCATATCTAATAAATAGAAAAGATAAAAGGGATTTTGCTAACAATTATTCATTTCCAATTATTTTTCTGATATGTCAAATAGAAGGTAAAACAAAAAAAGAATTGTGAGTATTCATAAACCAGCTGAGAACTGTAAGTGATATTGATCCCTATTATTGATAAAAAGATTTATTGATCAATCAGGACATTTTAAATGTGAAAATGGCTTGGTAAATTTGTTTTCACATAACAGAAAACATCTTTCACCTGTTCAAACGTTAGCAATGCACTTTGCTATACAGACTTGAGCTGACAAGAATTGGAGTCATCAGTTGAACAAACAAGGACAATTACTGGAAAGAAAAGATCAAATCAACAATTTTTCTAAACTATATATTCCTTAACTTTTGAGTCAATATGGTAATTTTTCAGGTGTATGCTATTTCCTTTCGGTTTTTATCAGGTCTGAACACAAAAGAATACATAAAGATAGGTTTTCAAAGTGAAAATATATAAACGAGAAAAAGAAAGAAAGGTAATTGGTCAAATTTATGTCCAGAATTACTAGTCAGAAAAGATCTTGGAAAACAGGACAAAATTTAGAAACTTAACTTGAAATAAGCTTATTTCTATTTACTCAATTTACATTGTTCTGACTGTTATCCTCATTTTTATTGTCATATTCACAATGTTTTAGCCATTCTATGATCTGGCCTTCTTCAAGATATGTGTATATTTTTTAGATATGATATTGTACCTCTTTACACTTTTTACATGGTTCTCACTTGTATCCTACTCTTTATTGTCATATTCACAAAGTTTCAGCCATTGTATGCTTCGGCCTTCTTCAGGATCTATCTATATTTCTGAGATGATGTAACGATTTACACTATTTATATCATTTTGACTGCTGTCCTAATCTTTATTCTCATATTCACATTCCACTCAGAAACTTTCTTCCCCAGAACTGTTTTTTTGTGGAACAGACTAAAAAGAGGATGCTTACCCAATCCCTACAATGTTAACCACTTCAAATCTAGGGGTCAATTGTTTTCTATTCTACATATCCTCAAAATATGCACTTTTTATTTCTTATCTTTATGCAATTACAACAATCTCATTCAATAACTCTCTACCTTGAGTGGCTCTAGGGCTTTGTATTGGGTGAACAATACAAGACCTAAGACACTAGTTATAAAATAAAAAATGAAAATTTTGTGAAGTCACAGGAAATTGTCAGTAGTATGAGAGATGACCAAACTGATTAGACTGGCCAGATTTGTGAAATGTTGTTGTCCGATTCTGTATAGAATCCTAAGAACATTCCTGGTTTTAATGCCTATTTGTCCATAACCCAAACTTTGATGAAATTGTCATTCATTTTTAGTTAATTTTTTTTTTTGTTTTTATTCATTCATTTTCTTTCATTTAGTCATTTTCCTTCCTTCATTCATTTTCTTTCTTGAATGAATTTTCTTTCATTCATTCATTTTCTTTCATTCATTCATTCATTCATTTTCTTTCATTCATTCATTCATTTTCTTTCATTCATTCATTTTCTTTCATGAATGAATTTTCTTTCATTTATTCATTTTCTTTCATTCATTCATTTTCTTTCATTTATTCATTTATTCTTTCATGAATGAATTTTCTTTCATGAATGAATTTCCTTTCATTCATTCATTTCCTTTCATGAATGAATTTTCTTTCATTCATTCATTTCCTTTCATTCATTCATTTTCTTTCATGAATGAATTTTCTTTCATGAATGAATTTTCTTTCATTCATTCATTTGCTTTCATTCATTCATTCATTTTCCTTCATGAATGAATTTTCTTTCATTTATTCATTTTATTTCATTCATTCATTTTCTTTCATGAATGAATTTTCTTTTATTTATTCATTTTTTTTCATTCATTCATTTTCTTTCATGAATGAATTTTATTTCATTCATTCATTTTCTTTCATGAATGAATTTTCTTTCATGAATGAATTTCCTTTCATTCATTCATTTTCTTTCATTCATTCATTTTCTTTCATGAATGAATTTTCTTTCATGAATGAATTTTCTTTCATTTATTCATTTTCTTTCATGAATGAATTTTCTTTCATTCATTCATTTTGTTTCATGAATGAATTTTCTTTCATTCATTTATTTTCTTTCATGAATGAATTTTCTTTCATTCATTCATTTTCTTTCATGAATGAATTTTACAGTACTTTTTTTTACTTTTCAGCCTTTTATTTCTTTCTACTGATTTTCCTTTTGAATTTATTCATTTACCTATTTATTCATTCTTCATTCTTCATTCTTCATTCTTCATTCCTTCTCTCTACTAGCTCGGACACTTTAACTAGCATTTTCACTCTTCTAATGGTTCTTTCAATCTTTATTTCTTCCCTCTTCTTCTAACTTCTTTTCTTCCTGCTTTTTCTCATTCCACATATTTTGCTTCTTCTACTTTACTCTTTATTTCTTGTATTCATTCACACCACTATTCTTTGTTTCATTATTTATTCCATTTTCTCATTTACACCTTTGAGCATTTTTCATTCTTCTTTATATCTTACTTTTTCTCCTTCTGTCTTTCATTGTATTATTATTTTTCATTTTACTCCCTTTTCTTCTTAAATTCATTTAATCTTCTATTATTTGGTTTAGTCTTTATGTATTTTTATTTTTAACTTTCTTCTATTTTCTTATTCCAACATAAGATTTCGTTCTTTTTACTTTAATATTTTCTCTCCTTAAATTCATTCACCTGCCTAAATGCCATCTTTATTCCTTCCTTCTTGTTCTAGCTTAGACAATTTTTCTGGCATCCTTCATTTTTCCCTTTATATTTTTTTCTTTTTCAGCTTGTCTTTCATTACATTTCTTCCATTTTAATTCTTCTCCTTCTTGCAATCATTCACTCTCCTATTGTTTAATTTATTCCTTCTCACTTCTTTTTTCTGCTTCTAGATTCTTTCCTTCCTGCTTTTTCTCATTTCATCATGCATTGTATTTTTGTCATTTCTACTTTCTCTCATTCACTTTCCTATTCTTTAAGTCATTCTTCATTACTTCTCATTCATTCTAGATTAGACATTTATTTCATTCTTTTTTCCTTCCCTTTTGATCTCATTGCATCTTTCATCCTATTTTCAACTTTATCATGTTTCCTTTTTGCATTCATTCACTCTCCCATTCTTTCATTCATCCTTTACTATTTCCCCCTTTTTTTTTAGTTTTCTTTCTTCCTTTTTCTTTTAGCATTCTTCTTTACGTGCTGCTTCTTTCCTTCCTACTTTTTCTCATTCCATCTTTCATTTTATTTTTTATCCTTCCTACATATACATTTTCATTCTTGTATTCATTCTCCTACTGTTTGCATCATTCATTGTTTATTCTTTCCCTTTTATTCTAACTTTTTCATTTCCTTTTCTAGCTTCTTCTTTCCTTCCTACTTTTTCTCATTCCATCTTTCATTTTATTTTTTGTTCTTTTTCTATTGCCAACTTATGTAAGTAATACGGATTTATTGATTTAACAATTTTCAGCCATGATACCATTTGTTTGTGTAACAAATTGTTAACCTGAGTTGCTAGCATTAACTGGGTTTCAATAACACTACCTGATACAGAAATTAAAAAAATGAGTAAGTACTGGAGATTTCTAAAAAAAAGAAAAAAAAAAAAAAAAAAGAAAAAATCTTTACCAATTCTTTGTCCAAATGAAAACAATCATTTTGTTTAAAATACACACTCAGTTCCACCGTTTTTATTCATTATCACAGAACAATGCACCTTGAAAGGTAAACGATTAAAATACATACATACATATATAAATATGTCTGCTTGTGTATAAATATCTATTAAGCCTAAGATAGCAAACAATAACTAATTGCCTCTTAATTACTTCTAAATGAATGAAGAAACTTTGTGACACTGAAAAAGACAAAATGAAACAATACTTCATTGTTATTACTCTGTGCTGATGTTGAACAATGAAGGTGCTGTTGATTTGGACACTGCTATCAAAGAATGAAAATACCATACAAATATCTCTTATTACTAACAGAATAATGTGTTGTTAAAGTGATCGATTTTTTTAAATACAAAAAAATAAATCCAGCAAACAGAAGAATAAAAAAAATATTGCCACCCTTTTGACAACGGAAAAAAAAAAAATCATGTTTTTATCTGGCGAACATTCTGCAAAAGAAATTTCTATTCCACCTAGAAAGATGTCATTTTTGTCTTATTTTGAGAATTGGTTATCAATACTATTTGCTTTGTGATCCATCACTGTCTCTGCAAATCAATCAGGTATCTAGAGATCAATACTTAATCTTTTATTAGAAATATACTGCAATGATTCAATCAAAGCTGTTAACTCAGTGAACCAAATGTAACTTCTCTTAATCCGCTCACAAAAAAAGCATCTTTTATCTACAACAACCCTTTAGAATCATAGCTCTCTGCAAGTTCTTAGCCTTCATAGATCTAAGCAATGTTTGTCTTGTTACTATCACACACACTCCCTTTGCTGGCTTTCATTTACAGAAACTTATTTCTCTATTCCTCTTACCTTCAATATACACTGTGAGTGTCAAATTTTCCAAGCCCACTTTCCTTGTTACATGCCCCAGAAAATTTAACTATCATTTTAGCAAAGGAAATTCTGAAGTCAAAAAAAAAATAAAATGTAACACTTCTTTTATGTACCATGTCCTTTCAGGAATTGGGTTATCATAGCTCTCCACAACTTCCTATTCGCAATTGCTCCAAGCAATTTTTTTCTTCTAACTATCCCTCCCAATACATTTTCTGCCATCTATTTACACATGTTCATTAGCTAGGTTATCACTGTTTCCATCTATTTCTCTTGCCTTCAGCATATCCTGTCAGTGTCAAATTTTCCAGGCCCTCTTTCCTCATTACATATCACAGAAAATTCAACTATCATCTTAGCAAAGAAAATTCTGAAGAGAATACTAAATAAAATGTGACACTTCTTTTATGCATCATATTCCTCAGAACTTGGGCGATCATAGCTCTCCACAACTTCCTATCTTTCATAGCTTTAAGCAGTGTTTTCTCCTCAATATACCTCCCAGTTCATGTTCTGCCATCCATTTACACAAGCTTCTTTGGTAGGTTATTTGCAATTTCCATCTGTCCCTCTTGCTTTCATTATATCCTGTGAGTGGCAAATTCTCCAAGACCTCTTTTCTCATTATGTGCTCCAGAAATTTCAAATGTTTCTTTCTAAGTATAAGCATAATTTTGCTTTCATTTTCCTCATTGTTACTCACATGTTCAGTCCATGGTATTCTCAGCATCCCTCTGGAGAACAACATTTCAGTTGCCTCAAGTCTCTTCATCTCTGAGGAGATTGTTCAGCATCATTCACTACCAGATAGGAGGACCAATATTACATAAGAGTTTAGCATTGTTTTCTTTATTTCTAATGAAATTTTTCTCTTTCTTAATACTTTGCTAAGTTTTTGAAAGGGATCTTTTACTATAATGTGTCTTATGATCTCAGTATCACATTTACCATCCCCTTCCCAGATATTTAAATTTCCTTACTTGCTTTATTTTGATATCCCAAATTATTGTTTGCATCATGAGATGTGCCCCTTTCGCTGACAACCATACATTCTTTCTTCTTACAGTTCATGTTTAGTCTTCTGTTCTCACTTTATGTTACTACTGGATCCTTGCCCTAAGTAGGCCCTAATATTAAATAGCTAAGTATTTTGTAAACAGACCTCATATAAAAAAATATAAGTAATAATGAAACATTAGCAAAAACCTCTTCCAAGAAATTAATTCTTTTCTACAACATATATTTTGGAATCAAATGTGAGTAAGTTGGAAGAAATATTTGAATTGATTAAAAATTTGTTTTATATAAAACACAATTAAATATTTTGCAACAAAAAATAATTGTATGATTTTTGTAACCATAAATGCGTGCTGGAATCGGTATGTTGAGATCAAATTTTGGCCAAGTTTGTTGCATTCACTTTCACACAAGTAACCTTGGTAAAGTTATGAAATTTTCACTACTCCACCATTTATGCTTAAATAACAGGGTGTATTGGGGATTTCTAGCATTGGTTAGCAAACAATCTAGGAGAAAAACAACTTTGACTTCAAAATTGGCTTAGAATAGAGCTGGTGACTCCATCTTGTAAAAGTCTACTTGCTACACTAGCAACACCTTATGCAGTGTGGCTGTAGCAGGAAAGACTAATAGCACCAAGAAGGAGGATGCTAGTAAGAATAATAGTAATAATAATAATAAACACCCAGATACTACACCAGGTAGGTCTCTCATGGCTTTTGATCTTAATCGATCATATTTTTTTTTAAGAATTAAGGTGAGCAAAAGTAATTATCCTGTTCTGTATTACAGATTTGCCTGCCAGTTGTTCGACAATAACCAGTTAGGCATGACTCTTAGGGACTGATGAACAGTGCCTCTCTGTTCATGAGCTGGGATTGTTGGGGTGTATTATGGATAAATGTTGAGATTTTGTTTTAAATTTTGAATGATGCAGCAGCCATGATTACTCAAGAGTCAAATCTAGAGACTCAAGAACTCTTTTAAGCAAGCAGTGTTACTAAGCCTAAAGCTATTTCCAGCTGAGCCACATTTCCAATAATATGTGCTGCTTTTTTCAAAACTTACCATATCCTGTACATTTGGCTGAGTCAATGTGCTTGGTATACTCTTATCAGACTGGGTGTCATGATAACTATACTGAGCTTTGTATATTTCAACTCCAGCATCAATTTGTTGGCAAACTGCTCTTTCACTCAACAATAATAATGTCATTACTGACTGAGAAGAAATATAAAATAAAATCTGGATAGGAACAATTAATCACAAGTAACTGTGCAAGTGACTTAAGTTTGGTTATAAAAGCAATATATGCATAACCCAGAAACTCTTTTGAAAATCAGGGAATAAAAATATTTTTGATTTTTAAAATTCAGTTTGCAATGTTAATCATTATCTTCTGTCTTCTTAATTCTTGTGCTTTTATTGTTTGCTCTCCTTAATAGTATATTTTCTCATATTATCTAACACTCAGTAACTCTTGTAATGTAAGCAATCCTACCTAGGCATCTTGACTTCAGTCACTTTCTCACTATCAGGATGTGATTTCCCTCTGTCATTTCCATAAATATTTTCATGGCAACTGCTCCGAACAGCTTTTTCCTCTGGTGCCCCAAATACATGAATTTAAGCATGCTACTAGATTGGCATCTAGGTCCCACTCTTTTATCATTTAAATAGCTAAATGCAACTACCACTTCTACTCCAACAGGTTCTTTTCTCACACTTCCCATCTGTGGAACTACCTTCTACTTACTTGCTTTCTTGATAACTATAATCATCAAAAATTTAATGCAATGTCAATTAGAATATTTTGTCTTCTTGAATCTTGTTCATTTTTTATCCTATCCACAATCCTCCCTATATTGTCTTTTCTCTTACATTCACTGTCTGTAACCCTTTGTGTATGTGGCATTTCTGCCTTGCTTGGGATGAAGCTGTCTAAGCACCCAATCTCTGTTACTTTTGGTCCTTAAATTGTAAAGAATCTGTCCAACATCAAAGAGGATTCTTCTATGGATCATGTCCTTTCATGATGCTTGTAATCATGGCTCTCCACATTTTTCTGTCCTTTGTAGCCTTTAATAAATTTTGTCTTTTTGTTATCTCTCCTAAACCTTGTTCTGCCATCCATTTACTCAAGTTCAATCTTCTTATTCTATGTGCCATGCCCATTCAGGACGTTGGCAATCATGGCTCTCCACAATTTTCTGTTCTTTGTCACACTTAATAAATTTTATCTTTTTTGTTATTTTACCTAAACCCTCTTCCACCACTCATTCACTATGTTATTTGTTGTTTTCCTCTGTCCCTCTTGCCTTCAATTTGTCGTGTCAGTATCAGGTTTTTCCATCCCTCTTCCTATCCTTGAAACTTCAACTTTCTCTGCCTGATGCTAAGTATAAGTTTCCTTCTTCATTTCCTTTTATCCAAAACATCATCATTTCTCAGATATTCAGTTCATGGTATCCTCAGCATGCTCCAGTAGAACCACATTTCTGCTGCTTCATCTTCTTCATCTGTAGGAAGCTAGGAGAATTAAAGATCTGAGGAAGATTTGAAATAATTTGACAATTGTCGGTGATGATTTAAAACTAGATTAGAATTATAAAAGTGGCTCTTTGAATTTTAATGACTGGATTTCAGTGTGTTTGGAAAGTTATTGCATGATTCACCATTATGAATTATGATTCAACAATTCAAGACAGAATCAAAGAAATAGTGATCGCATAATGAAAGATGAAATTTACCCTCTGTAGTTTATGCTCTTTTGATGGTCACCTTTCTTGTAAATTGGAGTCATGATTGCTTTTTCACAGTTATTTGGTACCTGTCATGAAATGTAATTTTCTTTGTATTTTCCCAGTCTAGCAATATTTGCTATTCTTGCATATCATAATCTTGATTACACTATTTAAATTGTTTGGACTCTTGTCTCATCTCTGTTGCCATATTCACAATGTTTCAGCCATTGTATGCTCTAAAACTTAGAGGAAGAAACCAAGCAGTCTTTTCATATATCTTTTGAAGTAAAATCTTATTTGTTTCATATTAGTGATGACCATTATACACTCCAGCCATCTTCAGATGATTGGAATTTTGAACTGAACCTTTTATTTTGTCCACTGGGGTAGATTGTTCTAGTTTCACATGCCGTTTGTTTTCCGGATATCTCAGTATCAGTTATCTCCCTTTAAATCAACTCTCCAAGTTTTCTGTTCACCTCAGCTGTAGGCAGGTATTGAATTCACAACTCTTTGACTCAAGTTACTGGATTCAACCAATGCTATTATCCACTGAGCCATTTGAATATGGCAATGAAGACAAGGACAGCAGTCGAAACAATGTAAATAGTGTAAATAGTTGCAATACCTCATCTCAGAAATATAGACAGATCCTAAAGAAGGCTGGAGCATACAACATCTGAAACATTGTGAATGCAACAATAAAGATGAGGACAGCAGTCCAAACAATGTAAATAGTGTAAATAATTACAATATCTCATCTCAAAAATATAGACAGGTCTTGAAGAAGGCCGGAGCATACAATGGCTGAAATGTTGCAAATATGACAATAAAGATGAGGACAACTGTCTGAACAACATAAATAGCATAAATAGTTACAATATCTCTTCTCATAAATATAGACAGATATTTGTAAAAAGCATCTTCAAAAGTCTCCTTTATATTTTCTTTTGGATCTTTCCGAAACTGCAACGTCAATAATATGTCTACATGTGGAACTGAATTTCCTTTGACATATTCTATATTAAAGTCAAAGCCCATTAATCTCATTGCCCATCTCAATATTCTCAATGTTGTGACTTTGAAAAATATAGTAAAGTGTGTCGGTTATAAGGCATTTCAGAGTTTAATTGTGAAAAATTGCAAAGTAGGAATTTGGATATCTGCTTAACACCAGAAAGAGATATTTGACATTTCTAGACCACATAATGAGAAGTAAGGGTTAGCAAAATTAGAGACAACCAGGATTGATTTAAGGGACAGGAAAAAATGCATATCCAACCTAGTTAGCTTGAGGAAATAGATAGTAAAACAGGGATTAGAAGAGATAACAAAAAGACAACATTTATTAAGGGCTACAAAGGAGTGGAGATTGTGGAGAGCCATATTCCCCTATGTTCTTAAGGGATACAGTATATAGAAGAAGAATGAGTTTGAGGAAATGGATGGCAGAAAAGGTTTAGGAAAAATGACAAAAAGACCACAGATATAACACATACAACAAGAAGAATAATGTGGTTTTGTTTGCAAACTGGCTATAACATTCTACAATCTGCAATCGTGTTTTAAACAGGAATGCAAAACTTTCATTTTTCCATCGTCATGGTGAAACATATGATTGGCATATCAACAGATAATGAAAGAGAATAGTGATTATCATCAAATTATAAGAAGCTAGTACCAACACCAAACCAGGAAACTATTTACAGAAGTACTTGCTTTGTGTCTGGTGGAATGTGAAAGGTGTTGTCCATTGCAAGAGATAAAAGAAGAACATGAGGAAATGGATGGTAGAACAGGGTTTAAGAGAAATAACAAAAAGACGAGACATAACATATAGAAGAAGTTTTGTTCATGAACCTGCTAAAAAAGTCTACATTTATTAAGAGCTAGAAAAGACTGGAAATTGTGGAGAGCCATGATCAGCTATGTCCTGAAGGGATACTGTACATTGAAGAAGAATGAGCTTGAAGAAAAATGACAACAAGACAACGGACATAGCACACAGAACAAGTAGAATGTTGTTTATTTTTTATTCTGTTATGTACTCCATACTCACCAGACTTAGCATCTCTTCAATTTAATTTACTTTGATGTAAATATATGTTGTTGGTCATTCAAAGACAAAGAAAAGAAACTGAAAATATTCTTCCAAAATCTTTGGTTGGTGGTGGGTGGGAGTCAAATTTTTTTAAACATCAAAACTTTGAACCACCTTCGAATTGCAATCTTTGAAAATGAAGATGATTACATTTTTTTATAAATAAATTCTGCAGAATTGATCTTACATATTTATAATTCTACCATTTGCCTATGCTTAGAATATTGCTGCTACATATGATCCAGTACCCTTACTATTTACCTTGAGCACCTTAATAAAATCCAAAGAAGAATCAGCAATATTATTGGTCCTGAACTGGTGACTCGGCTTCAGTCACATTCTCTTTGTGTCTTTTCTATAAATACTCTCATGGTAATTGTTCAGATAAGCTCTTTGATATGGTACCTCGACATTTTGAATTTAAGTGCAGTTCTAGACTGGTGTCAAGATCTCAGTTGAGCTAACTAGATGTAACCATAAGTTCTATGCTAACAATTTCTTTTCTCACACTTCTCACTTGTGGAACTCCTTTCTGGCTCCAGGCTTTCCAGCCAACTTTAATTTCCAAAAATTTAAATGCAACATCAACTGTCCTATTGATTACTCTGTTGTGGGAATGCAAAAACACATGCTAAGGGTTCTGATACAATCAAAGCACCCAAGTTTGTACACAAAAACACAGAAAATTCTCAATAAGAACCCCAGAAAGTAAATTAACAGCATTGTTAATGAGCTCAAAGTCTCAAGTCACTCTACTGGAAGTATTTTTCATGAGGAGCTTTGAATTAAGTTATATCAGGTCATCTCATAAGTTCTGTCCAAATTTTGAATAAAGAAAACAAGTGACCAAATGTTACATTTAATTACAGATTCAGTCAACAATGTATTTTCCCTGATTATCTATGACTTTCTTCCATCTATTAACAAGCTTACTAATTCCATTACTGTAAAATTCTTTTGGCTTTGATTCGAAGAACTCACAAATGTCAGTTTTAACCTCTTCTTGTGTTACAAAAGCTGTTTCTTCCAAATGATTCTATAAGCTACGAAACAAATGGTAGTCTGAAGGAGCAAGATCGGGAGAATAAGGTGGATGAGGAATTTTCTCCCAACCAAGTTCTTCAATCTTTTGTGATGTGATTCTTGCTGTGTGGGGTCACACATTGTCCTGATGAAATATCACCCCTTTTCGATTCACTAGAGCAGGTCTTTTTTTCCTCAAAGCTTGGTTCAAACACTCTAATTGCTGACAGTATATTTGAGCAGTAATTGTTGCATTAGGTGGTATGAATTCAAAGTTGATTATTCCTTGGTGATCCCACCAGATTGAAAGAAGAACCTTTTGCCCATGAAGTTCCCTTCTCGGCTGTGGCTGGGGTCCTTCCCCTTTACCAAGCCACTGTCTTAACATTTCGATAAAAGATCCATTTTTCATGGCTAGTCACAAGTCTATCCAAAAAAGGTGAAACAAGTTGGCAAGAATGGAGAGAAGAGCAGATGCCAACTCGGAATTTGAGGTTGTTTTCAGACAATACATGAGGCACCCATTTTCCAAGTTTAGGAACTTTTCCAAGTTGTTGAAGATGATGATGAACAGTTGTATGGCTTGAACTGAGAACCACTGCCAATTCCTCAACTGATAAAGCAGGATTTTCTTCAAGGGGTGCTTCAAGAAGATTTTCATCAAACTCAACTGGACGTCTTCAAGGATGAAATCTCCACCTATGAATTTTGCAAACCATCTTCTGCAAGTTCTTTCATTCACCCATTCCTCTCCTTAAACTGTGTGAATGTTTCTAGCTGCTTTGGCTGCTGAGTTTCCTTTCTTGAACTCATAAAGCATTATGTGCCTCAAATGATTCTTGGGTACTTCCATGTTAGCAGGGTTTTAATCAAACAAAATTTAATTTTATTGTTCTCTGAAATAAAATTTGATTAGTTTAAATGCATCTAAACATAAAAATAATGTTCAGCTCAATTAGACATTATAAAATACTCTTTAAATTTTGTTCATTTTAACAAAAAGTTAAAATTCAGACAGAACTTATGGGATGACCTGATATATGATGCAGAGAGGTTAATTTCTATCTGTAAAGGCAAAAAATAACTGTCTTATCTCTACAAAGTACTTGTTGATCAAGTTGTGCCTGGAATGATTTGTTTTTTCTCAAGTGAGGAAATCTTTGATCACACCAAAAATCCAACAGAAGGAATGGCGGATGGTAATGCAGAGACCATAAAAATGTTCCAGTGATCATACACACCTGCAATGGTTCCAAAATTTGTGTGCAATGGTGAAGGTGTTATGCCTCTACACTTTTTTCTCCAGAGTTTAAGGATCAATGCTTCTGACTACAAGGTGGTGTTAGAGTTCCTTTGATAGAGAGCATGAGCAAAAGAAGACTATACACCTACTAATAAGACCATACACCTACAAACAAGACTATACACCTACCAACAAGACCCTGTACCATCTCATAGGTCAAGACTACACAAGAATAGATAAATTACAATCTTCATGATCATATCATTCAAAACATATGGCCACCTAGATTTCCAGACCTGAATCCATTTGATTATTACATGTGAGGTGTTGTCAATATCCTCATGATTCTATAAAACCCCTGAAGTTCATCATAACTAGCACAATGTCAAGAATAGATAAAGATCACCTGATTCAGGCATTTCAGACCTCATATTGAACGAATCATCAATAAAAAAGAAAGAAATGTTTAAAAATTAATATAGCATAATTTTCTTGAATTGCTTTTATATTCTATCTCTCACTTTCAAGAAAGACTTACCTTGAAAATTGAAGACTGTTCCTATTTTGGTAAGGTGGTAAACTCAGAAAATCAGCAGTAGATGAAATATTTATCTTCCCCACTGTATATATATGTGTGTGAGAGTGTGTGTGTGTGTGTGGTTGATGCTACCTCCAGAAAAGTGATTCATTGCACAAAGATAGATGGGGCCAAGTACAGGGAAATCTTGAGTGAAAACCTCCTTGCCTCAGCCAGGACACTGAAGATGGGTCATGGATAGGTGTTCCAGCATGACAGTGACCCAAAGCATATGGCTAAGGCAACAAAGGAGTAATACAAGAAGTACATTAAGGTAATGAAGTGGCCTAGTCAGTGTCTGGACCTTAATCCTTTAGAGAAAATATGGAGGAAGCTGAAGCTTTGAGTTGCCCAACAACAACTTACAAACCTTAACAATTTGGAGAGGATCTGCAAAGAGGAGTTGGCCAAAATCCCCACCGTGATCTATAAAAACATGGTAACCAATTACAGGAAACATCTGATTGATGTGCTTGCCAACAAAGGTTTCTTCACCAAATATGGAATTATTTATTGCTAGTGGGTGAAATATTTATTTTTTTCAATAAAAGAGAAACAAATGTTTAAAAATTAATAAAATGTGATTTTCTAGAAGTTTTTTTTTCAGATTCTATCTCTTGCTTTTAAGATAGACCTACCCTGAAAATATTTGTAACGTGGCAAACTCAGAAATTTAGCAGGGAGTGATGGTATTTTCCCCACTGCACTGGTTGCTCTACAAAGGTTCCGTACAAATGCAGAAAGCAATCATCTGTCCAGTTTACAAGAAATATGACCATGAAGAGTACACAAACTACAGGAGTTATATTGTTTATACCACTTTGTGATCATGCAAACCAATACATATTAGTCTTAAAACTACATATATGAATAAATATTACTTGATAAATGTATTTATTAATATTTATATATCACTTTTCAAATAAAAAGTATATGTAAAAATAAAAATACATGCAAAAGTATTTTCTTTACATTTTGAGATCCTCAAACATCTGAAGTTTATCATATGTGGCTCTTGTATTAAGTAACTTTGGCCACCCCTGACACATACTATCATCTGGAGGGAACAGTGGAAAGAAAATATGTTAGTGCCATATGCAAAATATTATGTATACGATGGTGGCAGAGTTGATTTTCTTAATAACATAGATATGCGTTTTCCTTCATCTCCAAGGCATCAGTGTACAGTGGCAATGGAAAAAATTGATAAACAAAATGAAACAAAAATGTAAAAAAAGCAAACTCAAAAACTGACATCAAAATAAATGACATGATACTTTCCATTTTGTTTTCATTGCACTTTCCTATATATATATATATATATATATATATATATATATATATATTTATATATACATACACATACAAATAAATATATGCACATATAAATGTTTGTTGTGTGCATATGTAGTTATGCATATATTTATACACATATGTATGTCTGTATTTATCCATCAGCTAGAAAATACTAATTGATGAAACAAATAGCTAACATGTCTGGACACGAGAGATTTTCACTGTCGAGAAAGATTATGGTTTATATGGGTAAACGTCTTGTAGCCCAGTCATGGAACCATCCATGGCTGACCACTTTTGTGAGATGCAGACAAAAATTGTTGAAATGCAAATGATGTGGGATAGAAAACGTCAATCCAAAAATATTAAGAGATGTATTGTGTAATAAGGTGGGATTTTCTTTTTTAAAGATTTTATATTTTTTATTTTTGAAATTCATGATATTCTGAATTTTTGTAAAGACAATTTCTTGAGTTAAAAATATACATGAATAATTAAAAAAAATAATTTTGTATTTTAGATTCAGCAAATGTTAATGGTAATAGTCAGAAGAACTGTATCCATAGAGAAAACATTGCACATTTATTTGCCAAACAATTAGCTCACCTTCAATTGCCCAATTCCTATTTTTCTACTGGCTAATGTTTTTTTCAATCATTTTACCCCAAGCAA
>OZ010605.1:31084720-31152220 GCA_963932145.1 Acanthosepion lycidas
ATCTTAGAAGGCATCGTATTCACCTGTCACCTAAGGAACCATTTTTACTCAACAATTGCCAAGCCTTATTCTTTCAGCATCTCAGGAATGATGTCTTCAAAAGGAATCTAATATTGTGCAGTCTCCATGGTAACAGCACGAGTCTTGTATTATATGACATTGTCAGCCAATGATGTACTTGTTTGTGTCATTATTCCTCTCCATGTACATTATTATTATGAATATTATTATTATTATTTCTACATGCTCTCTCCCTCTCTCACTATATATATATATATATATATATATATATATATATATATATATATATATATACCAGAAATATAACTGTGACAGTTACTATAATAATGAAAAGTTTCCTATTGGTAACTGTAAACACAATGCTGCTTTCTTTCGATGCATGTACTTAATATTCCATGTTGCCAATGTCATTATGGACGTACATATTCTTATATAAATATACAATGCTATATATATATATATATATATATATATATGTGTGTGGGTATATATATATATATATATATATATATATATATATATATATATATATATATATATATATATGTATGTATGTATGCATATATATATATATATATATATATATATATATATTTCTTCTTTTCCATAGATAAATTATAAAGAAATTATCAAAATGTTCTGTATGTCAAAGTACTCTTCGCTATACTTTTAGCCATTATCAAGGATGATTTTATTTTATTTTTCCTTTTACCTGAATGTATGAATTGTTTTATACATGTATCTAGATTTAGAGGAATGTTTTAGTCTGAGGGGGAGACAACTATGGCTACCTTCGCTACAGAAACCTGGTATAAAGACTGAGATTGATCAAATTTTGCTTTAAAGATAAAATATAAACATACAATTGGGGCCTGAAACAGTCCTTCACAAGATACATCCTCTCATGTTCTCTATCGGTGTGAACAAAACCTGTTGAATGCCCAGTACATGCTCAACAAAGAAACAGAAAGTGAAAATAAAAAATACCACAACTGAAACACAGATCATCATTAACATTTACTAAATATAAGAAGACATATTTGAAATAGTTTGACATGCAAATCACAACTGAAGAAGTAATTACAATAACTTTATATGAAAAAAATGTTTTTGAGCAAGCCCAGACCTAAAAATAATCTTTTGAACCCAGATTCCAAAATAAATTTTCATCTACCACAACTGAAATACAGATCTTCCCCAAAATTCAGAAGTCGAACATTTCTATACAATCTTTCTTAAAATGAAATGTTATAACATGAGAAAGAATATTGAGCATTCCCATATATAAAAGGTTTTTTGTTGGTAGACCACAAAATAACCATTTATTTGTCAGAATTAAAATACAGATCACTACAATTCATAAACAGGTCATTATTATGCATCTTTTCATAAATTGAAATAGTGAATAATAAAGAAGTACAGTATTTACATTATGCGGACCATTGTCCTCACCTTTGTCGCCATATTTGTCACAACGTTTCGGCCGTTGTACGCTCCGGCCTTCTTCAGGTGGTTGGAATGTTGAACTGAACCCTTTATTACGATCCCTGGACACATGGCACAGTGGATAAAGGCGTTGGTTAGATCCAGTGACAAACCCAAAGAGTGTGAGTTCAATACCCGGTTAAGGCAGTGGAGAACTTTCAGAGAGAAAATTAGCAGAGGATAACTGATAACTGACATCCATCAAACATGGCACGTGGAACTAGAACAGTCTACCCCAGTGATCGAAATAAAGTGTTCAGTTCAAAATTCCAACCACCTGAAGAAGGCCGGTGCGTACAACGGTCAAAACGTTGTGACAAATATGGCGACAAAGGTCAGGACAATGGTCCGCATAATGTAAATACTGTACATAATACCTCATCTCAGAAATATAGACAGACCATGAAGAAGTAATTAACATTGATTTATATATAAAACATTTTAGTGTTCCTCGGCCTAAAAAATCTTTCCACATCAATAATTATAATTAAAATACAGCTCACACCAACAGTCCAGAAATAGAACAATATGATGCAACTTTCTGTAAACTGAAATGACATGAAATGAAAAAGCAATTACTATTATATATATATATATATATATACATATATATATAATTATTTATTTAAAAATATGATTCCACACGCTATATAAGAGTTCTCATGTTTCAAAGCAAGAGCCGAAAACTTCAAAATAATTATTTGAATTAAATTGAATTAAAGTAAGCTCTGTTCCATCTTCTAGCGAAATTTTTTTGGGGAATAACTTGTTTCTGAAATTTACGTGTTTTAATAGCAGCTATTAAAATACGTAAATTTCAAAAATAAGTTATTCCAAAAAAAATTTCTGTTGAAGCCTAAATAAGTTAAACATGTTAGATTAAGGTCTGTTTCCTACTTGTTCATTTTGTCAGATTCTTATCCATACTTGGTCAATATATATATATATATATATATATATATATATATATATATATATATATATATATTGAGAATGGTCGGTGAAAGTGTGTGTTTAAAAGCATTAATTCGAACTTTGCTTAACTGGAAGTCATCTGTAGCTAAACAGTTATAGCACACCAGGCTTAATGGTGGTGCCTCATATACACACACACACACACACACACTCACACACACACGCACAAATATGCACATATATATATATATATATATATATATATATATATATATATGAAAGTGGACATTGAAGTCAACACCCACAGGTGGCAAGTGTCTCTGGGTGTTGACTTGAATGTCCTACACACTTTTACTGATATTGTACACTTTAACCCATAAATATAACCTACCTTATACTACATTTCTTTATATATATATATATATATATATATATATATATATATATATATATATATATATATATACATACAAATAAAGTGAAAGAACAAATAGATTTTATTAGGTTGGTGCAAAAATAATGACGTAATAATGTCGTTTTTTGACGTATTTTTAACGTCAAAAAAACGACATTATTACGTCATTATTTTTGCACCAACCTAATATCATATATACAGTGGGGAAAATAAGTATTTCATCCCCTGCTGATTTTCTGAGTTTGACACCTTACAAAAAATGAGAACAGTCTATAATTTTCAGGGTAGCTCTATCTTGAAAGTGAGAGATAGAATATAAAAAAAAATTCTCAAAAATTCTTTCCTTTGTCTCTTTTTCTCTCTATCTGCCCTGTATTAGATTCTCCAAACCCTCATTTCTCATTACAGCTGCCTCTTCCTGATGTTAAGTATAAGCTTACTCCTTGTTTGCATCTTCTTCAAAACCTCATTGTTGCTCACATGTTCAGTCCATGGTATCCTTAGTATTCTTCTGTAGAATCATACTTCTGTTGCCTCAAGACTTCTCTTCATCTTTGAGGAGACTGTCCAACATTCATTGCCATAAAGGAGGACAGATATCTTGTAGCAGTTCAATACTCTTTTCTTTGTCACCAACAAAAGTCTCCTGCCTCGTAATACTCTTCCTAGCTTTTAGAATGCGTCTTTGGCCATCCCAATACGTCTTCGGATCTCACCATCGCACTTACCGTCCTCTGTCAGAAATTTCTGCACCTGCTTGATTTTAGTGTCACCAACCTGCAAATCACATTCCGGGCTCATCTTTTTGCTGATGGCCAAGCATTCTCTCTTCCTGTAGTTTATGCTTAGTCCTTTCTTCTCCCTCTCCTTCAGTACCTTCTGTAGGTGCCTTTTTAATTTCATTTCTGTGTCTGCTATCAATTAAATAAAGGATTAATTCAGAATTTCCTATAGGTTACCTAGATTGATATACACCTGAGGAGGTCACAATGGCCAAAATGTTATCATAACAACAACAAAGATGAGGATAATAGCCTGCATGTAAACAGTGTAATTAAGGTGTGTAACCTCAAAAGTGTGGATAAACTATCCATTGTTCACACCGAGTTCTTGTTTTGTTTAATTACTTTTGACTGTCTCAGTCATTTTCAAGAACCAACGGGGAATCTGTGTGGTTGGCAGAATTCCTTTATCAAGATCATGGTATTCTTGGAAAAGCTGAAAGTTTGAATTTGTCTATGGTGATGTCATGTGTAATAGTGGTAACTGGAAGCGAGGCTGCACCAAAAAGAACATATATATATATATATATATATATATATATATATATATATATATATATATATGTTCCTAGCACTTAAAACAGTAATTGGCCAGCTAAGTTCAAATTTCAGCTGAGATTGCATTTGTCCCCTTATGGCACTTGTCACTATCTCAAAGTTCCAAAGAAAGCATAATGTCATAAAACTGTAACTTACAATTACCTTTTTTTCTTTTTACTTGTTTTAGTTTTCACTGATATATTTTACTGCAGTAATAGGTACCGCCCTAAAATAGTGGAATGAGGCACATGCCATTCACTTACCCACAAAATGTACCAATAAGTGAAAAAAATGTAGTTGAAATAAGGTCTCTCATTTCCTTCTCTCTTTCAACATATATATATATATATATATATATATATATATATATATATATATATATGTGTGTGTGTGTGTGTGTGTGTGTGGGTGTGTGTGTGTATAGTGACAACTAATTTCCAAGATTAAGATTAAGGGATGTATGATCTCTTGTAGGAATTACTTTATAATTAGATTCATGTAGGGTGTACATAACTGAACAAACCCCCAACGAACAAAAAAAAAGAAAAAACCTTTGAACATAAATTATTTGTTCTTGACGTAAGGGGCTTCTTCAGTTACAAGTTAGTGGTTTAGTTTCAATGGTACAGATGGCCAGAAAATTAACAGTAAAAAAAAATTGAATCATCTGTTTGAATTATTTTATTCTTCTCTCATCTTAATAAAGGTTTTTTTCTCACATTCTTTCACTCTGAGTGGCCGCTTGTGTCTTAGTGGCTTTATTGCTTTGCTTGGGGTAAAATGGTTTTAATATATATATATATATATATGTATCCTTGTGCAGGTATGCAGAAAATAGAAAAGAACACGTTGGGTGCATAATCCGGGGTTCCTTGGTATTTTTGTTTTTATTTTTAAAAAACAGTGCTCCATACAGAAGTAGAGCTTATATTATAATAATATTTTTTGTTTAAAAATATGATTCCTTCGCTACATAAGAGTTCTCATGTTTCAAAAACGAGAGCTGAAATCATCCAAATAATTAATAAAATTAAGTTGGATTGAGGTGTTTAGTCACGTTTCATCTTCAAGCGAAATTTTATAATATATTATATATATATATATATATATATATATATGTGTGTGTGTGTGTGTGTGTCTGTATGATATATATATATTTTTTTTATTATTGTAGATCTTGGTTTCAATCCATATAGGAGTGACTACAAAATACAAGATGGGATTTCTTCCAAGCCAATAAAATAAGCCAGTTCTTGATTTTATATGACTTAGTCACAGTCTGTCTTGTCTTGAAGTCAGAATGCTATGTTCATTTGTCCGAATTTGTGTGTCAGCCCCAATTTTTAGTTTGTAAACTTTTTGCCATATTACTGTTGATTTCCCTTATTACTGTTAATTTGCCTTGCATATATATTTTGCTTGCTTTATATTAGTTTTTGCCCTATCCTTTTTCTTGTTATTGTAATTATTTATTTCAAACATTGTCAATTCTGTTTGTTCGGCAGTTCTGCCATTTTTTTGCATTTAACCATGGCCACTCATTCTACAGTAGACATTATACTTTTTTTCTGATATTGTAGACATTATGTATTTTAATGGATACACGTGTTTGAGTAGACCCCCTGTTTTGTTTTTTTAAGCTGTATTAAGTCCAACTACTGGCTTTTCATTCAAAAGATTTAATAAATAACATGAGTTCTTCAGCAGTAGCAAGAACCATTTGTATTTGGTGAAAAACATTGTTTGCTTTACACTATTTGGATTTCATTCAAGAAGACTAATAAGCCACGTTTTTATTATCTTGAAGATGTGCAAGTGTGTTCTTTTCTTGAATTAATGCTTGGGGTGAAATGACAAAATATATAAATACCTCAGCATCTTAAAATCAAACAAGCTGCTAAGGTATTTACTCATATAGGGATGCAAAAAGGGAATACCTCCCATTGGTTGAGATGAAATCGAATGAGTCACATGATGACTACTTAGTGACATCAGTACATAGAGTGACAAAAATGGTGGGTCATTTAGTTCACTTTCTGGAGTCAAGATGAACAAGTAGATTTCTTAGCATGGGGGAGGCAAAACCCCTTACTGGGCAAGCACACAAACCCGTAGTGCCATTTTCACATTGGGAAATATGTCCTCACCAAAGACATAAAGATATATCTGGCCCAGCGAAATTATCTCTGGCTTGCAGACTTCTCATCAGGAAATACCCTTGATTCACTATTTTTCCACTGGGTAATGTGTCCTCACCAGAAACATGGAAGATATATTTGGCCTGCCTGATTTCCCATTGGAAAATAAAAATATAGCATTTTCAGAAACATAGAAGAACCCTTTAACAGCTAGATTTTCCATTTGGAATTATTGTCTCTTCAGATTTTCACACTGATTGTTGTAGTATACAGGTGTTATAGTTTTACTGTGTGGGACAAGTGAAAATATTTGTATATAATTTTGTGTATGATTTAGCATTATAAAAACCTCCTTGAGAATAAAGTATGTGTGTCATTCCTTTTCTTTCAGCCTGTCCATGTTATTATATCATGGATATTGTAATGCCCATAATGGAAGAAATGAACTTCAAGATGATCCTTTTCTTGTTGCCTAGAATAACTATTATATATATATATATATATATATATATATATATATATATATATTAAACAGAGACACATCCCCTCTCCAGGACCAATAAAACTGTCAAACTGACCAAGGGAATTCAGAGAAGCATAGATCCATCCAGCTCTTATCTCAAATAACAACTTAAAAGAGCCTTTCTGACCAAAACACAAGGAATGTTAAAAGATTCATGTTAAAAAGATAAAAAAATAAAAAAACAAATGAAAACTACAGACAAAAGTTCATTTTCTCCATCAAGACATTTATTTCAGTAGCTTACTGCTACCAGCAAGCAGAAATATTTCTTCTCCCGATGATGGTCATTTTGACCGAAACTAGTTGAGGAATCTAAATGAAATAATAATAAAAAAAACAAAAGAATATTAATCTACAACCCAGTGTGTCTGAAGATTTTAATTTTTTAATATTTTTTATTGTTTAATATATATATATATATATATATATATATAAACATCAGAATTTTGATAAGCAGAAAAATATACACTTTTCCAATACATAGGCACCCAACTGCGTAAAAGCTTCAAAGTTAGCTAATATCACAATTATACATAACAAATCATGCAAACATGTATACACATAACTATGAATATACTTTTTTGATCAGTTCACCTCAAGCAAGGTGATAATGCCACTAAGATGCAATGGGTTACTGGATGTGAAATATAATGAGAAAACTTTAGAAGGAACTGGAAAAACAATCCTAAACTCAAAACATGACATAAACCTCTAAGTGTAAAAATAATATTAATAATTATTAATTAAAAATAATATGCTTGAATTTCCCTTTCTCTCTACTGTGAACTGATAGCTCAGGGGTAGAAACTCTAACTGATGTCAAATTAGTCGGGTTTCAATCCTGGTTTGAAACAATCGGATGTCTAGCCACACTGATGAGCTATGTACAGTGAAACAGGTTTATATATGGATGATATCATATATATATATATATATATATATATATATATATATGAAAAGAGAGAGTGGAGTGGTCGGACAGCACAAGGGAGTGAACAAACAACAAAATACATGTGATCATATGCCTATAGGTAAATATTTCGATCTATTTTTTTTCTCAGCACCTTTAGTGTAAAATGAAAATAGGATGAATGTTCAAAAGTAGGTACAAATTAAAAATCATCAATTCATTCATTCCTGATATTGATCAATACATTATCATTATTCAAAGTCCAACATAATAATAGACTGGGAAGAATTTAAATTGACATTGCTCCTCAAACTTTGCTGATCAGAAATTCATTAAAATGTCAGGCCAGAAGATACCAAATCAGGATAAAGAGCTGGTGATGGATTGCATCTATTATTAATCAGTCTAATAATAATAATAATAATCATTTCTACACACTGAGTTGTTGCAACAGTCATGTGTAATGGCTTTCATTTGTGATCATATGACAACAATTCTTCTCAGAAACGCAGCACCCTACTCAGTATTCATTTTACTAGTGCTGTTGTCTAGGACAGTCTTGATTCTTCCTCAGGTTTCCAGGGTTTTTTTAGCCATGCTACTTTGTGGTACAGGCTCCCACATGGATGCTTCCATGAACACTACAATCTTAACTTTATCAAGTCATGTGTCAATCATTATCTAACCATATTATCCTCATAAAATGAATTAAATACCTCCTACTCCTTCACACCACATGCACCATTTTAATAGTAACCTTCTACCTTGGCTAAGAAAACTTTAAAAGGAACTGGAAACCCAATCCTAATTTTGAAACATGACATAAACCTCTAAGTGTATGCATTAAAAATAATATGCTTGAATATCCCTTTCCCTCTGTATTGATGAGTGTTCACTTTATCAACATCAGCTTTATTAGCATATTCTGGATATTGGCCATGCAATGGTTTGTCTTGCGAGCATTGTTTCAAAAGGAATATTCTTGCTTCTTTTAGACTCTTCTCAGGGATCCAGCCATTACTGGAATTACTATCATTTTAATATTATAATTATTATCATGTAAGAGAGCAGTAGACCAACAAAGTCAAGTCCAATGTACCCATCATGACACTCAGTCAGAAAAGAGTATAGAAGATACATGCAGCACCTTAAAATACCTTCAGATTTAATAATCCAGTCTGCTCAAACAATCTACAGTTGAGGTGTAGCAAAGTATCTACATTTAACTCCCAAATTGCCTTGTCTGCTTCATCATTCAAACAGAAAAAAAATCTCTTGACAACTGGTCATGATGCCACCACTACTCCCATTTATACACAGTATGTTAGCCCCTAATTGACATACCCAACTAGTTAAGATCAGGCAACAAAACAAGGAAACCTGTTTTTCTGGACAGGAAATTTAATGTAGTCCATCTTAATTCACTAAGACAACTCATGTACCTCCAATGTTAACACCTCCAATCAATTAAGACCAGAAGCCCTGAGAATCATTACTTATTATCATTATCATCATCATCATCATTACATTTCAATTTCTATGGTCACATTACCTACCAAGTCTGCAGGAAACCTAAGGCAGGTGTTGTTATGGCTACATTTCATGATTTATTTTCCAATTTCTATAACAGTACATGGACAAAGTTCTTAGAGTGTGGGCTGTCCTTATCAAGACAAATTTTTGTAATTCTCTTAATCTGGACGATTTTTGTATTCATTTTGCGCAAGTGCAGAACATCTGAGACTAGATGGTTTCCTGACATTTGTAACAGAACCTGCATTTTGGATCCACACTATTATGTTTGGTATTTGCCTGAAAGTTTCCAGTGAAAAGACTCTGGTCTTACACTGCAAGAATAAAGCCTTTCATTTCAGTCTTTAATCCAGATGCTCATAACCATTGATGAGTGTTCACTTTATTAACATCGGATTTATTAGCCTCGTTCTGGATATTGGCCATGTAGAGGTTTGCCTTGCCAGCATTGTTTCATCTGTTCAAGAGCTTTATCTTTGACTTTCTTTTTAATAATTTTTCTGCAACAGTTGGCTCTTGGGTTCTGTTTTGGTTTTCTACAGAATCTATGTAAATCTGGTTTGTATTTAGCATGTTTTTCAGGTTTTAATATTTTTTCTTTCTGTTTTCATGTTTGACTAATTGTATCATCCAATCCTTTGTTGTTTCCTTTTATTATAATTATTATTACTATTTTATTTCCTTCGATTTCTTGTGTGTACACAGTTCTTTCCAGGCCGTGCCCAGAGACCTAAAGTTAGAAATGGCATCATGATATTTTCCACTGACAAAAATGACAAAAAGAAAACATATTTCACATAGATAAAGCCCTTCGTAAGGTGTGGGCTCTACTTGTGAGAACAATTTTTGTATTTCTTTAAGACATGGGCTTCCAGTTATCCCTGCAATCAGTCTACTGGAATCTTTTCCAACCAATCCAAGGGCTCCAACTACAACAGGTATTGTTGATATTCCATGTGCCACATTTTATTTTGAGATTTTGATTTCATTATTATTATTATAATTATTATTATTATTATTATTTTCTTAGATTTCTGGCATTTACACATTTCCTAGGGACCTAAGATTAGAAATGGCATCATGACACTTTCCACTGACAAAATAAAAAAATAAAAAAATTACATAGATAAAGCCCTTCGTAAAGTGTGGGCTGTACTTGTCAGAACAATTTTTTGTATTTCTTTAAGGCATGGACTTCCTGGAATCCCTTCAATTAGTCTACTGCACTCTTTTCCAACCAGTCCTAGGGCTCCAACTACAACAGGGATTGTTGATGTTCCCATATGCCACATTTTTGAGATTTCTATTTCAAGGTCCTTGTATTTTGACAGCTTTTTGAATATCTTCAAAGATACATTGCAGTCAGCAGGGACTGCCATATCAATAAGGAGGCACTGTTTTTGTTTGTGGACTTTAATAACAATATCTGGGCAGTTGGCTTTGATTGTTCTGTCAGTGTGTATTGTGTAGTCTCATAGAATTGTAACAGTTATTATTATTATCATTATCATTATCATCATTATTATTATTATTATTATTATTATTATTATTTCTTTTGATTTACTCTTCACTATAATCTCTTTGGTGATGGAATGAGTTTTCTTGAGTTGTCACCCAGGTAAGTTATTTCCTCTCATTCCCACCAGGTTTCTGATTTCCTCTCTTGGCCTCTAGAGTTTTGAGATTTTATCTTGTCCTTCAGGTTTCTGAATTCCTTGCTTGCCCTCCAGGTTTCTGAGTTCTTCTCATATCTTCCAGATTTTTGGGTTCCTCTTTTGTACTCTAGGGCTCTAAGTTCCTTTGTTGTCTTCCATATGTTTTTACTTTCTGTTTTGTATTTTCTCTTGTACTTGAGTTCCTCTCTTCTACTCTGGATTTTTGACTTCCTCTTTTTTTTCTTCTAGTTTTCTGAGTTTCTGTGGCGAAATAAAAAGAAAACAGCAGCCATTGAGTAAATTCAAGCTCTCCCAGCTGGTATTCCAACCTCGAGTTGTTCCTTCTTGTGTTCTGTCTCAAAATCGCACTAACAGACTTTTCCAGCCACCAACCATGAATGTCACTTCCCAGTGAAGAATGCCATGCAATTCTTCACTGGGAAGAATTAGTTGCTTTTATATTTGTACATATACCCATAATCCCTTGTGTCTTCATGCGATCCCATAATTCATTGCATCCCTGTCCCATAGTGCATTGCATCTTTATTGCATAAAAATGCAATGCAAGTCCCCCCTCATTCTTTTACGTTATTGGGCTGAGGACGGATTACGGCAGAGCGGAAAGTTCTTTTTTCTCCCTCATTTCAAATGCAGTAGCTTTACATGCTAAGCAAATACGGGCTCTTTTTTGGCAGGGACAAGGCAAGTCGCAACCAGTTGTGCTCATCCCACGTTCTGTCTCATCACATCTGCCACAGTTTCTCTCTTCTCCTTCAGCTTCCTGTGTTGTTCTTTTGTTATCCAGATTTGTGTTTTTCTCTCTTGTCTTCCATGTTTTTGAGTTCTTGTCTTATACTACATATTTTTTTAGTTATCATTTCCTCTTTTACCCTACAGATTTTTTAAATTTATCTTCTGTTAATTCAGGTCTCTAGGTTTCTCTCTTGTCCTCTAGGTTTTTGAGTTCCTCTTTGTTATTCCAGATTTTTAGTTATCCATATTTTTGAGTTCCATTTTTCATAATCCAGATTTTTTTAGTTAATCTCCGACTATCTTGTCCTTAGGACTTTTATTCCTTTTTTCTCCTCTAGGAATTTCATATCCCCTCTTGTTCTACAGGTTCCTCTCTTGTCCACCAGATTTCAAAGCTCCTCTTTTATACTCCAGTTTTTTGAGTTCTTGTCTTGGCCTCCAGAAATTTTATATTCCTTATTGTCCCACAGGTATCTGATATCTTTTGCCCTTCAGATTTTTTTAATTCCTATATTGTACTCCAGTTTTTATAGCTTCTCTCTTATCCTATATTTCTCATCTTATCCCACAGATTTTTCTATTGTCCTTCATGTTTTTGCAATTGAAACTTGCAGGTTTCTCATTTCCTTCATTTCATCAATATGTCTGAGTTTTTTTCTAGGTTTCTGTTTTCTTCTCATGTTTCTGAATTTAGCTCTTGTGCTCCAACTTTCAGAATTCTTCATTAGTCCTCCATGTTTTTTGAGTTTCTCTTTTGTCCTTCATGTTTTTATATTTTCCCTTGTCTCTCAGGCTTGTGAGTTCCTCTGGGTAGGGCCATAAGGCCTTTGATTAGAAGATTGATGGCTTTCAAGAGTGTGGAATCACATTTTAATTGTTGTTGCTCCTGGGTCCATCATGATTAGGGTCTTAACTGTGGGAAAATAGTGAACCCACAAACAAAATACTATGAATGTATAGAAATACATTTTTATCATAAAAATACCAGCAATACATTTTATATGAAAAAGGACCAACAATATATTTAATATAAAAAAAGGACCAACAATATATTTTTATATAAAAAATAAACCAATAATACATTTTTATATAAAGAAAGACCAACAATATATTTTTATATAAAAAAGACGAATGATGCATTTTTATACAAAAAAAAACAACAGTACATTTTTATATAAAAAAACAGCAATAATACATTTTTATATAAAAAGTGACCAACAATACATTTTTAAAGCAAAATAACCAGCAATACATTTTATTTGTAGTTGAAAGTATAAAATTGCGTTTAAAATATATTTATTTGAAACCATAAAATTGTGTTCAGATTTAGATTTCAACATTAAATATCCCACAGAGTTTGAAATGTCACTAGACAAATCCAAACAAACAAGCAACATGAAATAACTTTGATAACATTAATCTAAATAATATCCTACAAATTCTTTAAGAAATCAAACTGTATTCCAAAATATAACTTCAACAAAGCTAAAACATAAAACACACATACCACTACCTCTAAGAATTATGTCCACACAAATATGTATATGCACAAAAGCTGAGTATAATCTACCATGTAGTCAACTGTGAAAGCAGAATAAGATATATCCTATTTTTATTACTTCAAATGTCCCAATTACATTTAATTTTGGCACTAAATTACCCATTAGGAGTCGATATGGTGTTAAAGAAACAAAACAGTCCATCAATCACTTCCTCTCCTGTCAATATTTTTTATAGAGACTATAGAGATCTTTACTCCTATTTATTAAAGGATGAGTGACAGAAAGTTTTCATGATAGACGACTAAATTCCCCAATAATTTATACTATGTGATGTTCTGTGAGTAAGGCATGCTGATAGTGTGGTGCTTAATGGTATAGAATATGGAAATGTTAAGTCAAGTTAAATTTTCACCTCTCTTTTTGCATTCAGTTTTACACAAAAAAAACTTGCAAAAAATACAAATACATTTATTTTCCTCATAGCTATGAGTTAAATAGCAGGGTAGACTTTATTCTCAAGCTTTTTGTGGTAATCAGTCTAGGAGAATTACAACTCTTTCTCAAGAAGTAATATCTTTCTCAATTCACAGATACAAAGAAAAAGAATTTGTGGAAAGCAATGATCACCCACGTCCTCAAGGAACATGATATTTTAAAAAAGGTGACATTTAATGGAGAAGTCCATTTTAAATTGCATCATTCACCCCTATATTAGAGGATCATTATCTTACATTTTATTATATGAAATTTTGTTCGGGACATTCTAGAAGTTCACTGACTGCAAGTCATGGTGAAGTGATAAGTAAAAAAAAGTGAAAATGAAAAATAATAAAACTGAAGTAATAAAAACAGAGAAAATATTAATTTTGTAGTTTTCCAAAAATTAAAAAGTTAAAAGAAATTAAAATGAAAAAAGCAAAACCATTGAAAAAATTAAAAATTTAAAACAATGTAGGAAACGAAAAATACAAAATGAAAATAAAAAAAAAGGAAAAATTGATGAAACAAAAAATGAAAATTGGAAAGATAAAAGAATGAAAAAAATGGTGTAACAAAAAATGAAAAAAATAAAAAATGCGAAACAAAGTAGAGGGAATAAATTTAAATAAAAAAACAGAAAATAAAAAAATGAAGAAGAACAAAGAATGAGGAAAAACAAAAAGCAAACTATGAGACAAATATAAAATTCATTAAAAATAAATAAATTTAAGATCTGGTAAATAAATGCAATACTTGAAAAGTGAAAAAAACATGAAAAAATGAATAGAAAATAGAACAAAAATTTAGTAACAAAAATAAATGGAAAATAAAAATGTGAACATTTAATCAAAATAGCCAGCAAACATTTTGTATATTTTCTATAAAAATTCATAAAATTTCAGTTAAAGAACGACCAGCCAGAAACTGGAAGCAAAATAATTTTCCCAGTTGGAGAATTTGTTGACAGTCTGTTCAGACACTGTTTAAAATTTTTCAATTTGAATATTCTTCAACATGCAAACGAATTTATGTTTGTGGCTTCCAAGTGGGATCACTGTATATAACAAAAATGATTTTGTCATTAAACAAATTTAAACTTTTCCATTATTTTCCTCTGAAAAATTTCGGCTTCTTTGAATCAAGTGTTTAAACATTGTTACTTTTGTTTTGGTTTTCTTTGTAATATTTTTATCTTTCTAACCCGTTTCCAAATTTTTTGGTATCCTTTTTTGTTCATTCTTTTCCTTATTTTTTCTAGCTTCTTTTTCATTTTATTTCTTTTTCTTCTTTTTCCTTATTTTTTCTCTTTCATTTCCTTCTTTCTTCTTTTTCCAGCATTTAATTTCATCTTTTTATTTTCTTTTATATTTTTGCTTTTCTCTCTCATTTTCTTTTCCTTTTTATCTTATTCCCTTTTATTTTCTCTTTCTTTTCCCTTTTCTCTTACATTTTCTTCTTTTTTACTTTGTCTTACTTCTTTTTCTTCTCTTTATTTTATTTTTTATTTTACTTTTCTCTTACATTTTCTTTTTTTCTTTTTTTTTCCTTCTTTCTTTTTCTTTCCTTCTTTCTTTTTCTTTCGGATTTTTCTTTTTTATCTTAATTTATTTTTCTTGTTTTTCTTTTTTTTTCACGTTTTTCATTCATTTTCTTCTTTACCTTATTTTATTTTTTCTTTTCTCTTTCATGTTCTTTTTTCTTTCTTCTGTCTTTTGTTTTTCCACTTGCTTTCTTTTTTATTTTCTCAGCGACTATGCTTGTTTTTGTCTCGTCCAGTTAGTACAGAAGCCTCAATGACATAACATTGGGGGGTCTATATTTCTGAGAGATACGATGGGCTGTCCAACTTTTTGTTGAAGACTTTGTGGAGGAACAAGAGGCAGTTCCTGTCAAATGAGAGAGGACTGACTGAAAGAAACTTAACAATAAAATAAACCCATAAAAAGGAAAATCTTATCCTCTTAGGAGATCTGCTGCTCTTAATCTTTAGAACAAGAATGCCTTATTCAGAGAACAACTGGTACTTTCTGTAGTTTGGCCCCACTATTTATATTTAAAATAGCAAAAAAATATCAAGTGTAATCTGAGAAATTTTAGGCTTCTGACTGAAAACATTTTCCAGAGTTGGAAGAAATCTTACAAACAAATGACTTAAAAATCAAGTTTTTAGCCTATTTAAAAAAAACCTATTTCAGTCCCAACCTGACTTCTGATGTCTCCTAATTACTTTTTCTGTCCAAATTACACCCAAATACTAATTTACTGTTAAGATTTCTTACCAACATTTCCTTTCATATTCTATTGGTCAGGAGGAAATTTCATTCAGGCAGTTTTTTTTTTCCCAGAAATGGTATTTTGTGGAACAGACTTCCAACAGGATACTCCCCTGATCATTACAATACTAACATCTTCAATTCTAAGGTCATCCATTATCAATTGTATATATCGTCCTAATTTGCACCTTTTACTCATTCCTTGAACCCTCTTACTTGTGAGTAAATACTAAACACTTCAAATACCTCAGTTTATTGATCAGTGATAACAAATTTTGTATGAGAAATAAGGAAATTGAACATCGAATAGGCTGCAAAAGGGATAATTTCCCACAATACTGCAAGTTGCTACAAAACCAAAATATTAGGTTGGTGCAAAAATAATGTCGTTTTCTCGCATAGTAACATATGTGAGAAAACGACATTATTTTTGCACCAACCTAATACTAAACTAAAATCATGTCATGTTCTTAAATAATCTCGGTAGATCAAGATTATGTCATTATTTTCTCTTCGCATTATATATGCCATTCATTTTTGCTGTTGCTGTTGTTGAAAGTTCTCAAGTAATTTAGTTTCTGTTAATTAGTAATTCTTTGTTTGTGATTCTATAACACCAGTCTCGAAGAATCAAAGAATGTTCAAAGAAGTATGATCTTTGCCAAAACCCTCAGGCTTCCCTTGCTCAAAGACTTTGTTCACCATTGATCTTGAGAAGTCGTTCTATACAGTTCAGAGAGTTTAGATATTTATGAACGGGTTTGGCATTATGCATGACATCCATATGAATGTCTTCATCTGATGAGGCTATTTAAGGACATAACTCATTTTCAGGTTGATGTTTTCATTTTGTAGCAGTTTGCAGCATTGGCAGAAGTGACATCTGGCACAGCCTGTTCTATGTTCAAATTCTTTTCCTCCTATACTTAATTTCTTACAAAGGATCCATACACTGAGGTATCTGAAGTGTTTATCATTTACTACTTATATATATATATATATATATATATATATATATATATATATATATATTTACTACTTATATATATACATATATATATATATATATATATATATATATATATATATATATATATATAATTAAAAGGACTCTGGTGAAATGAATTATTAGGTTGGTTCAAAAATAATGACGTAATAATGTCGTTTTTTGACGTTAAAAAATACGTCAAAAAACGACATGATGACGTCATTATTTTTGCACCAACCTAATATTATAATGGTACCTTAAAGTGGTCTCTTTTTCTTTTAAATATTAGCTCTGGATTTACATTGAGCTCTCAAGATTTATATATATATATATATATATATATATATATATATATATATATATATATATATATATATATATATATATATATATATATATATATATATGAGCTGTAGTTCTGTCATAATGAATACTTATGATAGATTTTCCTGGAATGTCATTTATCTACACAAATTTCATCCTCACTAGGTGGTGCTTTATTGCCTTGTGGCAGATTAAGCTCTGTATGTAGATGAGAATGATTTGTAAAATCAAGAAAATCAGATGATTGTTGGAAGAGGTAAAATAGCCTTCACCTTTCCAAGGAAAATCCGAGAACAGTCACTAAGCAGTAATTTAGAGATTTTTAGAGGATATCTTTCGAATTGTAATTCAGATTAGGCAAATCCTTAATCTCCACTGGTCACATCAACTAATGAAATACATAACTTTTGTTCACGCCAATCATCGTATACATTAATACTAAAATCAGATGAACAAAATAAGCAGATAGAAACATTCTTCACTGTATGGAGAGATAATCAGGATATAATAACAATGGAATATTAATTTATTTAGAATATTATATAAATATACTAGAATCTTTTAATATTTGGAATATACTTTCCCTGTTCTGGTTAATATCTTGTTTGGCCATCCATAGTTCAGCTATTTCCTGAGAGACTCATAAATGTATGCAGGCTTTCATCACATATGGATAACAGAACATAAAAATATGTTTTTACCTTATAAAGCAACTGGTATTAGATTTGATATTCAAAAAGCTGATTATTTAATATTTATTCACATTCTACTAAAAAACTTATACCAAATATTAACAACAAGAGAAGTATATTCGAAAGGTATATTTTATCCTTTTTCAAACAAGAATTTGTTGGAATTTTCAGTGTGGTGAAAAATTATTCACCATTAATTAGTCGAAGTTGATTAATTTTATAATGACAATAATAATTTTACCATCATCATTTATACATGTCTTCTCAATCTTTTTAATGTATCACTCTAAAATTTAATAAAAATGCATATCATATATATATATATATATATATATATATATATATATATATATATATATATATATATATATATATATAAGTGAATATAAAAATAGTGAAACAACACAGAATATTAAGAATATTTACTAAAGATATGAAAGCAACAAAACTACAACCTTTAAGTAAACACTATAAAAAAGAAAAGAGTAAATTTGTTGAAAAAGTACATGAAAACTGATTTCTTAGTGACAATTTCTAGTGATAAATAAAGCTACTTTAGATGGACTTGATGGCTGTGTAGGAATTTGGGCCCTTCAGTGAAACAGCCAACATAAAATAGCAATTGTTTGTACAAAAAACACCTGACCTTTTTGATGACTTGAGTTTAGTGAAAAATTAGTTACCATTAAGTAGTCCACGTTTATTAAACTTACAATGACAATAATAATTTTGTCTTCCTCATTTACATTTGGCATCACAATTACTGTATATACTCATGTGTAGTGCAAGTTTGTATAATCTGTATTTTACACAAACTAATGTAAGGCGGATGATGGTTGTTCTAACTTTAATTGAAGCCTGTGGGGAAAAACACCAAACAGTTTAAAAGAGTTGGGGCACTAAATTGGTTTTTGAAGAGATTCTGATAGACATTTTCAAATTGTTTCGAATACCTGGAATGGTCTGAATCCCTTTACCTGAATTGAGGAACTCATTTCTGTTCTGAAAGGACACTAAAGTGTCTGGAACAATGTCAGCTGAGTTGTACAGCTGATCCTCTTTAGGGATCTGTTTCTTAGTTGATTTCTTCAAATGAATCATTCTTTGGAGCAATAATCTCTCATTCTAAGTATATTCTCTGTTTAGTTTCTCTAATCTGGGGACCTTTTTATACATTTAAAACAGCTGAAAAATTCCAGAACATTATTTTGTTTGAAAATGTTTTTCAAGCTTACACAAATTTTTTCCTAATTTTCTTTTATTAATTATTATTATGATTAAATATTTTTATTTTAACTATTTTAATTCTTTCTTTTGATTTAAAAAGATGAATTTCTGGTGAACTTAAGAGTTGAATTTGACCATAACCACCCCAACATCTGTTGGAAACTTTTCTCAATAACATGTAGGAGAAGCTACATGACAGATAAAAAGTTTCATTGCACAACTTTAATGGAGAGTCTATGTTGATATGTATGGAGTATGATATTTATCATAACTTTAATTGAAGCCTGGAGGGAAATATGCCAAACAGCTGAAAAAAGTTTGGCCACTAAATTGTCTTTTTGAAGAGCTTCTGCTATACCTGGACTTGTGTTAATTTATTTGTACAAATGAATCCCTTTATGTTACCCTAAACACTACAAATTTAACCTATTCAAGTCTAAGGTCAATAATTATCTATCCTTCATATCCCAATAATCTTCTCTTTCTACTTTTCTCATGTTCATATCACACAACCCAATTAGTAATACTCTAGATTGAGTGGCTCTTGGGCATTATATTGGGTAAAAATTAATAAAAATGAAACATTGGTTTACAGATGAGTAAGTTTCATTTAACAAATTTTTGGAATGTTATGATATGTAAGGCGGGTGATGGTTGTTCCAATTTTAATTGAAGCCTGTGGGGAAAAACACCAAACAGTTTACAAGAGTTGAGGCACTAAATTGGTTTTTGAAGAGATTCTGATAGACATTTTCAAATTGTTTTGGATACCTGGTATGGTGTTGATTTATTTGTAGAGGTGAATCCCTTTACATGAATTGAGGAACTCATTTCTGTTCTGAAAGGACACTAAAGTGTCTGGAATTATATCAGCTGAGTTATACAGCTTCAGGGATCTGTTTCTTCAGATTTCCTCAAATGAATCATTCTTTGGAGCAATAATCTATCATTCTAAGTATACTCTCTGTTTAGTTTCTCTAATCTGGGGACCTTTTTGTACATTTAAACCAGCTGAAAAATCCCAGAAAACCTTTTTGTTTGAAAATGTTTTTCAAGCTTAGACAATATTTTTGAAAGGTATTTTGTTATTATTTAGCATTATTTTAATTTATAATATTTTAGCTCTTTCTGTTCAGTAAAAAAAATGGATTTTAATTAAAAATTGACATCTACTGATCTCTATCAGCATTGGAGGTTAAACTCACATATCTCATCATCTTTCTCTATGCAAGTTATCTTCATACAATTTTATCTCCAAGAATGTAATTGCCTGGCCACAATACTGATCCTAAAGGCAACAAAGTAATTCTCCCTTTCGTGACCTGCTAGTGATTTCAGGATTTGAATTTGACCTTTTCCATCCTCCATATTTTTGAGATCATATAAATTTTTTTTTCTACTTCATAGCCAACTCATAATATCTCTCCATTTTGCACAAAATTACTTCATTTTGCAAAAAAATTACATGCCGTGTTCTTTGACAACCTCTGGTAACATTTAAAGATTTTAAAAGTCAACCACACATGTACTATGTTATTATATAACCTGGGACCTTTCATTCAACTTTCATATCTGAATACAAATGCATACATGCACACATATACACACACACATACACAAACAAGCACACATGTACACATGGACATAGCTCAGCATAGTAGCATAAATTTACATTATATTATTGTGCATTTTAGTTGGATACAGAATATTATCCAAACAAAAGTGAAAAAAATAAAATAAAATCTTAAAATAATAATAATAGTGTTGATATATACATATATTTTTTGTGGAGAGGAGGGAGGTCTTGAGTATGACTTAAAACTACACCTGACAATGGAGTCTCAACTAGAAACAGAATTAGGGTACCCCAATCCATTGTTACCTATGGTGATCTCTGGCTAAGATCTAGCACCTGTTTTCCCCCTACAGTATTTAGTTTATTTTTTTTTAGATGTGTGTGTTAGTGTGTGTTTGTGGCAGCATTGATATGTGTGTGCATGTGTGTGTAACTCATATAGGTGGAGGCTCAAGAATGAAAAGAAAAAAAAAACAGTGAGAAGGAGGAAAAGGAAATAATTTTATTTTCTTTTTCTTTTCTTTCAGCGGATGATTAACATGAATGAAAATGAGATAAGTGTAAATAAAATGTGATGCTTGAATGTGTTTTTCAGTGTGTATTGTCTCAGTGAGGGGTATCAAATTAGTACTTCAAGCCAAGCATGCTGCCATATTCCAGATCAGATAGAAATTTTGACTGCATTTGCCTCCTTTTTTTTAGAAGAGTGTGGCTGACCTAGAAGTTATTTGGGATTGGACAATAAGTTGCCAAGAAGAGTCGTATGATGTGTACTTTGGAAGATGGAAAAAATTGTAGCTGATGGAAGGTACACAAGTCGATACTCGATCTGTATTGGCTGGGTCACCACGGAGAGGATGTTGAAAGACCTGAAACCCCTAGTGAACCTAGGCTAGAAACATCACTGATGATGTGTATTAAAGCATCCAATAGATGTATTTTATGAAATAATTTAGAGCTCTTAGAATCTGTAGTCCATGATTCCTGTCTGAGGAAGAAAAATAAATTGAAAACACTTTCAAACTTCTTCAATACCTGAATTATTCCCCATATAATGCCAAACACAAAGCATGTAAAACCAACAAAAGAAAAATAGAAAAACCCACAGAAAATAATACTCCCAACAACCCTGAGAAAATTCTACTTACCAACTCCGTAACAGCCACCATAAAAAATAACTTATCAAGCCTTAATCTAAAATTCATCAACACAATCTCTAAAACAATAAATGAATATAGAAAGCACCAAACAAAATAGCAACAACTACAGAGACAAGAATCTACAAAATAGATTGTACAAAATGCTCAATTGATGGAACATCTGGAAATCTTAAAAAATTACTTCATGAGCTTTACAAAGATTTTCTGCATAACAAGACATTGAATGTACTTGTAATTCACCGTAAAACATCTTTCCACAATTTTGACTTAATAAATACCAATCTGATTGGGAGAGAAAAGCATTCACTGAGAAGAAAATACACTGAGAGTTCATTGATCTCACAATTCTCATTGATAAACCTAAGACCAGGCTCATACATTATATAAAAGCAATAGCAGTACAATACAGTACAGAGAATAACGGAGAGAATAACAGAGATCTACTCAGAAAGTAAATCTAGTTTTATTTCAAATCCAACAGATATTAATGGCTTTAATACAAAAGACACACACTTTTGCCTTACATTCTGACACTGAAAGGCAAAACATGTCAGCTTTTCCACTTAGTTTCATTTCTGCACAATACAATAATGTGTATAATGTGATCCCCTATTTTGTATGCAAAATAAAGATATTTTATTTTTATGTACAGTTTTCATGTGTAGTAGTGTATAGCTGGCCACTTGTATTCGAGGATACCTGTCTAATAGGGCGGCTAGCCAATCCCTATTGCAGACGCTTGCTCAAATGCATTTCTGTTTATTCAACACCCACAGAGCACACCTGTAGTTTATACTGAAACTATTCTAACCAGACCTTAGTTATAGTTTCTAGGAAAGAGCATGTTATCAAGTGTGATCAACAATTTGAACAAGGCTCAGCCACGATGAATTATGACTTTGTGCTAGCACAGCTTTCGCCGGAGCCCAAGGGTTCCATCTACTCAATTTCATCACAAGGCTGCATTTTCAGGCGCTTTCCAAAGGTGCTGCATGCTGGGATTGACCCCCTCTAGTCTGATAACATCAGGAAGTCTCCTTCCCGACAAATCGATTATGGTGAGTCTCATTGTCAGAATGTGAATCTTCTAACCACTCAGCCACATGCCCATTAGAATTTTCATGTACTACTTTAATGTACTAACTGTTTTATTTGCTCTGTGATTTTTGAAAACAGTGTAAACTAAGGATACTTTAAGGCTTTAAATCATAGTTATTTATGAAAGGAGTTATTTTAAATTTATACGACTGTATGCAGCAATTCATCTGGAGAGACATGGTCTGTGCTCAGTCTGCTTTATTCAAGACGTACTATGATGAAAGAATACTTCCAGAGAGAGGAAGTTGTTAAAGTGATCAGCTGTACAGCACCCCTCATGGAACTGGTGATGATGATGTGGTTGATGTAGCAGTTAATTCATTAGTACTGCTACTTCCATATATCATATTCCTTCAGGACATGAGCGATTAGGGCTCTCCTCAACATCCCATCCTTTGTAACTCTTAGCAGTGTTTATCTTTTTATTAATGCTCCTCCTCCTTGTTCTGCCATCCATTTTCAAAAAATTATTATGTAGGTTATATGGTGTTTACCTCTGCTTCTCTTATCTTCAATAAGCCCAAAATTATTGAATTTTCAAAGCCTTCCTTCCTTCTATGCACCCGAGAAATTTCACCTCTTTCTGATTCTAACTACAGGTTTTCTTTAGGTTTCCATTTTCATTAATAATGGAAAATGGTTTGGAATTGCTATTCAGAAAGCTGAGTTCTAATTCCTATTTGGTTCCATTTTCCTTACAACTTCCTTGTAGTTTTCATTGTCTGTCCATGATATTCTCACCATCTCGCTGTCACTTTCATAATGCTCATTGTAGTAGAGACTTTGTAATCGCAGATTATAACTATAGTAACGCTGTTGAACAATACTGGTGTCAGATGCCTTCAAATAGCTATCACGCTAATAGTACTTGCTCAATAGTACTTGCTCGACAAGTAACCCGTATAGTGATCTGAATAGAGAAATAGTACAGTGAATAGAGTAGAGAATAGTGATCCATAAAGTAATAGAAGATAGAGTAGAAATAACGAGCAATTAGACATCACCCAATTTATGCATTTCCTCTATGGTCACATTGTCTACTTGATTTAATAATGGGCTTCCCTGTGTCTGCTCACTGACGATCTATGTTCAAACTCAAGTGTCAGCAGCAACACTTTATTCCTATATAACACTATCTTTCTGCAGAACTACATCTCTGTTGCCTCAAGTTTGTTATATAGCAGTTCAGTTCTCTTTGATTTGTTTCCAATAAAATTTTCCTGTCTCTTACTAATTCATTTCAGATAGCCAAGTTCCAATTCCGCTCAGGTTTGTTATATTCACTCATGGCAAATACAAATGGGAAAGATATGCATCCATTTCTTCTCCATCCAGTAGTGGATTAACTCATAAAAATTGTATCACTAAACCAATTTTATTTTCGTAAGATTCTCACAAGCTATCTAGAAATATTTTCAGGCTTTAAATAACCTGTAAAAAGTGGATAAAACTTTAAAAAAAATTATTGTACTTCATTTAGTTTCTTGGAAGGCATTTTTTGCTATTCCAAAGTGCTACTAGATTTGGGTGTCACATTTTTCTTCAAATATCATTTTCTGATTCTAAGTATAAGCATTTGCATTATCCTTAAAACATTATTCTTACTTATATTTCAGTCCATGATATTCCCAGTATCCTTCTGTAGAACCACCTTTCTAATTCTTCAATTAATTTTTTATCTGTGAAGAAATTATCCAACATTCATAGCCACATCAGAGAACTGTTATTTACATATCAGTTTAGCACATATTTCTTACTTGCTAATGAAATTTTCCTGTTTCTTAATATTATGCTTAGCTTTTAGAAGGTCCTTTCACTCTCACAATGAATCTTCTGATTTCAGTGTCATATTTTCCATTCTCTGTTAAAAGACTTGGCAGATATTTAAATTTCTCATACTTGCTTGATTTTGACATATCCATTTGCAAGCTGTCTACTTTTAACTGATGTTTCTTCTCACTTTTCTTTACCACCTTTTTTAGGAGACCCAGCAGTTTTCTTTCTGTGTCTGCCATCAATGCTGCGTCATCTGTGTATTATATGTTGTTAAGATTGTGTCTACCATTAATATAGTGTTTGGATATTTTCAGAGAGCATCTCACTATATGAAATTCTTCAGTGTAACTTGATATAATATGGCAACCAACCTGAAAGAACCTTACTGCGCATTCATCAATAGAGACTCTCTTGTGGGGTTATGCATTCAAAAAGAGAGATATCCTTGAATATTCCTCATGGTGACTTATAAATGTTTACCCTGTATAAGGCAAAAGAGCCATTTGAGGTAGAGGATTACAGAGTAAGAGGCATAGTTTATGGGAATATCTGAGGAAGAAAATGGTTAACCCTAATCTTGAAAAGGTTAAGATTGAATTGATTGGAGAAGCATCCTATTGAGCGTTGGTACTACAACGCAGTGGTTTGTCAGAAGAAGCTACTCAAGTGAAACTTAGATCTCACTAATAGCATATGAAGTGAATGAGGGTCATTTGCTATAATTTGCCAGGCAGGTCTTAGTCATCAACTGATGGAACTAAGGAATATAGTTTATCTGAATGCTTTTCATGGAAATAGCAATAGATCATATAGAGGCTCACAACATTTCATCTGTGCAAATGGGTGGAAAATAATTCATCACCCACAAGGACACAGTCATACTTTTTGACTTTATCCAGACTGGAAAGTGAAGACTGTGAGTACTCCATGTTTGGCGGAACCATGTTCTTTTAAAAGTAGCGGATACCAGGAGGAGTCAGGTACTGGAGCAGTACATAGAATCAGTCATTTCCCAGTATTTTTAGTGATGGATCATATGTAGGACATCTACTTGAGGTCTGGGTCATGCTGGACTCCCAATAGGTTTTCATGGCATGGGGCCTCTTCGAGGGAATACATGTTCATCATTATAGGTAACAGTACCAAATCTGCTCAATGATGATGGAACAGAATCAGTTTTGTTTTCATGGCATCGAATGTGACCAGCCAGTTATTCCCCCAATAAGTAAGGTCAGAGGAAAGGTTAGCTGCTGGTGTACCTATATATTATTGTATCATCAGCATAAATTTTCACAAAAGATCTGAATATACTCTTAGGCAATTTCTGTATGTACAGTAGAAAGATTGTTAAGAGTGAGAACTGAACGTTGGAAGATGCCTACATATAGAGGACTGTCCATTAACAACTACCTTCAAGGAATTACCTGTTAGGAAGTTCTTGATAATTAGAGTAGACTCTTTTAGGGATACAATAGCTAGAGAGTTTGTGCAGTTACTATCTACACTATACTTTATCTAAGGCCTTTGTAATATCTAAACTGATCATACTCAAGATATAGTAATACCTAATGTGTTCATATGTCATCTATATTTATTGTCTAGTGCATGCATAGGGAACCTTTTCTGATTAGTGGGTCACATAAGATATGGCTCATCATAAAGTGGGTTGCACTAACAAAGAAATTTCAAGTAATTTTTTGTTGGAAGTAAAGCGGCCATTTTCCCTACAAACAATCATACGCATAAGCATCTGCTTTAGAAATGGGGAAAAAATTTTATTTCAAGAAATGATGTTTTTCCAATTTACAAACTGAAGATTTTTTTATAATATTAGCACCGATGACATTTTGATTAACCCATGCTGCTGTGTGTGATCTGTTTTTAGTTTTTTTCATTTGAAAATGCTAAAAATATCTTTTTAAAGGAAAAAAATATATTTCTTAAGCAGAGAAAAAAAATAATATAAAAGTTTCTCATTTCCAAAGCAAAATATTTTTACACATATCATTTTCCTTAATGAAAATCAACAATGGTTTAAAATGCTGAGAATGCAACCTTCAATGAAAGATTACAAAATTCAAGAAACATTATACTTAATCATTGTTATACATATGGTTTAGTTGAACTGTCTTCACGAACCAACAGGCATTAATAAGTAAGTGAGATTACTCAGGCATTTCATAGTTATTTCCCTTTGGTACCAAATTCTCTCAAGTACTTTGCATGAGAGAAAATGTAAGTGAGTAAGTAATAATGAAAGAAAGCAAAATTTTAACAAAGTTTATTTTCCTCATTAAATTAGATGTGACATTCAGAAGCCCAAATCAGCCACTTGTGGCCTGAAGAGCACAGTTTTCCCTTGACTGGTCTAGTGCCTCAATGATTCTGCAAATAATGACAGTATATCAGCAGTGGACCATTCTGATCAAAGTCCATACTGTTTGTTGCTCAAGAGGTTGTCCATCTTGGGATGATCAAAATTCTTGAATTACGGTTAAAGCAGTTCCCAGTTGAATCATCATTTTTGCTTTGAGTTGTGAAGATTGTCATGGTATAATTTTGTTTCTCACTTTCTTTACCAAAGAACACCTCAAGAAATCAATCTTTTAACAAAAACAGGAAATAGTAGTGCTCTACAGAACACAGTCGAAGACGAAAATTGAGCTATATTGATACCCTGAACATAATAACGGTTCAACAATTCATATTTAATGCTAAACCCCATTTGCATTGTTTTGTCTTGTATTGCAGAATTGGTTGGGTGAGGGAGAGGGCTGTTTGGGATGAACAAAGAGAGAGAGAGAAAAGTGTATTTCGGTTGGCAGCAAACTGTTTGCAAGAAAGGTTGGGGGAAACTTTTCAGGTCGATATTAAAAATAGATAACGACGATGGATATCAATCATTTTGCACTAGAATGATGATTTATTGATTGTGTTATTGATTTTTATTAATCATTCTGTTGATATGAGGTCAGGAAAATCTTGGAAACATGTCAGAATTTATAGAAAAGTGTGATAGGTAGGGGAGTAAATATGTATTGTATAGGAGTGTATCAATATCTGTTATGAATCTACTTATATATACACACACACTCACGCACACACATATATGTATGTATTTGTATGAAACTTGAAAACTTCAGACTTCCTATATATATATATATATATATATATATATATATATATATATATATAAGTATTAATTCGATGGTATAATCCAACTGAGTCCTATTAACACAATATAAAATTTTAAATATTAAATGTTAAAACTGATTCAGAGATATTAATGTTTATTTTCATTAAACAGAGTAAAAATTTTCTTACAACTGGAATTAAGATACCATTAGTTAATGATCATTTTCACCTGTGAATTTTAAATTTGCAGGATTTTTCAAACTGTTTATAGTGTCAGTTTGTAGAAGAGGACTGGTTAGTTGTGGGAAGAAAGTGAGAGAGAATGTCAGAGGGGACAGAGAGAAGGAAATGACAGAAGATGGCATAGTTATAGAAAGTAATGTGGGGTATTATATTATAGAGGTAGAAGTGGTTAACCTCCATAATATAGTTATAACATAATATAATAGATTAATTAATATAACATAATGGCGTAATTAACCTCTCTCTCTCTCTCTTTCTACACACACACATATATATATATATATATATATATATATATATATATATATATATATATATGTCAATAATAAATATACATTTTTTCTTCACTGGTAGTATAACTCTGAATTTAATGAACTCAAAACTTATAGGCTTTTTTTCTAGACAAACCCTGTAAATAATATGGACTGATCCAATGTTACTATCATGTGGTTTATATATCAAAATTTAAATTATGTAATGATCAGTTTTTAATCATCACCTGATGATTGCATCATGCATATGTGTCAGAGTTGTCCTAATGGTGAGGAAAAAATGTATATTTATAATTAACTTGTAATTTATAGCTCTGTTATTCTACATTGAGCACTATTTTATTGACACCATCACCCAATGTGTGTTATTATATATATATATACATATATATATATATATATATATATATATACAACGGGTGTATCAGTCACATCATGTAACAGCATGGAATAATTGTCCATCCCACAAAATGTTTAATATTGAAGAAAAACACTAAAGTAATTGAGTTTCTTTTTTCCAGGTTTTCAGATAAGATGTTTAGCCATCTTGATACCATTTCTCATCAGAATCGATAAAAATCCCTTTGGTTTATTCAACTAGAAAGAAAACAGGTTAAAATCAGTTCCCATCTGAGCAATGGTGAGAGGAAAAAGATCATACAAGCCTTCAGTAATGGTAGCAGTATTCATACTCTGGCCTCCAATTTCAAAATCAACTCAAGAACCATCAAGAGAATGGTAAATAAATTTAAAAAGAAAGAGGAAACAGTAGATAGGAAAGGCGGATAAGGTTACAACAAGATGAGGGATTGTCATTTTAACTTAGAGCTAAATATATTCTTATTGCTCAAAGTAAAGTCAAATAGTGTTATAAAAACTTTGAAGAATTCCAGTAAGATATCATTAATCATTTTTAAGATGTAATGGTCCAAAGCTTAATCTATTAGGTTGGTGCAAAAATAATGACGTAATAATGTCGTTTTTTGACGTTAAAAAATACGTCAAAAACGACATTATTACGTCATTATTTTTGCACCAACCTAATAACAATTGGGCAATACACACACACACACACACATACACACATACACACACATATATATATATATATATATATATATATATATATATATATATATATATCAGGTATTATTCCAAATTTGGAGAAACTTAAGATTGGAAACAACCTCCTCAAGAAAAGGAAAAATTTGACAGAAAATGAGTTTCTTTATATAACTTGATGGAGAAATAGTTTCAAGAGTTGGGTGAAATGTCTTGCAAGACTTGTGGTTTGGTTTATTTTCTTTTACAGCATATCAACCTCAATGGGTTATGTATGGGTCCTCCTCAGTGAATACTTGACAATCTTGTTACAAATGAAGAAAAGACTTGCAACAACAGAAATGTGATTTGATAAAAGGATACAGAGAATATGACAAAGTTTTAGAGGAAAATAGACGAATTGAAAACAAAGTGGACACTTACACTTAGCATCAGAAAGTCATTATTGAAAATTCAAATTTCTAGGGAACATCATGAGGAAAGAGGGTGTAGAAAATTTGAAACCCACAGAATATTTTATACATATATATATATATATATATATATATATATATATATATAGCTTACTTGTTTAAATGAAGGCAGAACATAGATTAGTAGTTATAACAAAAAGACAAACTTTACTAAGAGCTAAAAGTACAGGAAATTGTGGAGAGCCATGATCACCAATGTTGTGAAGGAGCATGACACATAGACGATTAAAAATAGGAAAAAGTGTCTCACTGTGCCTTCTTAGGCTAACATTCTCAACTGATATAAAGTTGAAAGACCATAATGAATCAATTGCTAGGTCAGCTGTTAAGAAATTTGTTTCACTGTATCATGTAAGAAAATTTCTCTCACCAGAATCTATCTTACATATCTATGTCACCCATGCTTAGAATATTGCTACTACATATAGTCTGGTGCTCCTGCTATTTATCTAGAACTCTTAGATAAAATCCAAAGAAGAATCAGAAATATTATTGGTCCTGATCTAGTCTTTTGGTTTCAGTCACATTCCCACCTTTGCCTTTTCTACAAATACTTTCATGGTAACTGTTTAGATGAGCTCTTTGCTATGGTACATAGACTTTTTGAATTTAAGCACAGTACTAGACTGGTGTCGAGATTTCATCAATCAATAGTGGAATTGGATAGATGTAACCTTGTAAAGTTCTATGCTAACAGTTCCTTTTGCCACATTTATTGCTTGTGGAATTTACTTCCAACACCATACTTTCCAGCTAATTTTAATCTGCAAAAATTTAAATGCAATGCCAATACCTATCTACTGTCCTCCTGATTAGTCTTTTTGTTCCTGTTCATTAGTAATATTCATGTTGCTAATTCTTCCTCACCCAGTAACCTCTTGTGTTTTAGTGTCTTTACTGGCTTGCTTGGTATGTACTTGATTAATTGGTTTGTTTTGTTTTGTTTTACGGCATATCAACCTCAATGAGTAATTTAATGCTGACAAGATTTTTATTGCTGGCAATATTTTCCTTTTCAAAAATGCACTGCTGGCAACAATGTATTGCTGGTAATAATTTTCTACAAAGCATTTCTGGTATTAAAACCCACTTCCACACCTTCACAGTGCCCTGAACCCAGCCTGGGGATCAACCACCCAGTCATAGCTGGGACCCCAACAAGTGCCACCACTTTGGGGTAGTGCGGATCCAGGAATGCCAGCAATCAAGAGGTGGTTCCATAAAATTCAAAAAAGAAAAGAAGGGCTAGCACAAAAACAAACATTGTTAAGAGATACAAGGGATAGGAAATAGTGGAGAACCATGATCTTTCACATCCTGAAGGAACATAGCACATAGTAGGATAAGGAGGGAGAGCTCAAAAATAAATCTTGCTAAGCACTATAATGGATAAATGGTTTGGAGTTCCATGATTGCTCATGGGCTGAAGGAGTAGGGTATATAGAAGAAGGTTAGCTGGGTTACATTTTCTCATTTTGATTTTAGAAGGAAGGTTTTAAGACAAAAATTTGGCAATAATCTTGAGGAATTTTGATTTGAAGAAAATGAGCTTTGTTGTGGAATGATTGATTTATTCATTAACCTTATTTAAAGACAGAAAATATTTTGTAAGAAATTCTTATTTTTTGAGATAATAATGATTTAGTGATACAAGTCTTACTAATTAACCCATAGATGTGAGGAGAAGTGGTGGATTCATACCTTTCTCAAGAGTATTCGTGTGGAAATGAATATAATGAACCCAACAGGAATTAGAACTTGGCTCTCTCATTAAAAATTCTGAGCCATTATCCATTACACCACTCACCCCATCTAGGTACTGGCCAAGCTTAACATTGTTTATCTTTGATGGTCGTACAAGAACCAGTGTTCCAATGTAATATGACTGTAAGTTCCTTGTGGAATGAGAGAAACACAATATCCTAAATTGACAACAGAATCATATCAAAAATTTACAAATAGATCAAAAAGGCAACTTTGTGGCTAATAAAGGAAAATTATTACTCACAAAAGTATTCTTCATCTATATGCTGTGCCTCTTAAGGATGTTGGAGATTACAGCACTCTACACTTTCCTCTCCTTTGTAGTTTTTAATAACTTTCATAAAAGAATTATATATTATATAAATTCTACATTAATCAGATTGTCTGTCTATCCATTTCCTGCTTGTTTCATTTCTTTACTCCTTTTCCCTCACCTCTCATTTTTTTCTTCTTCTTTAACCTGGACTCTATCTCTTTCTTTTTCACTTTTCAACCCTTTTTTTTATCCTTTATTTTTCTTTTTCATTTACATTTCCAATCCCTTATCCCTTCTCTCATATTTTTCATGTTTCTTTTCTCTCTCTCTTTCATTTACTTTTTCAGTCCCTTTTCTCTTCCTTTCTCTTTTTTCTTTCCTTTTTTATTACTTATTTACTTTCCCTTATTCCCTCTCTCTCTCTCTCTTTTCATTTTTCTTTTCTATCTCTCATTTAATTTGCCATTCCCTTTCAACTACTCTGTTCCCTTTTTCTTTTCTTTTTCACAATCATTTATTTTTCAGTCCTTTTCAGCCTCTCTCTCTCTCTCTCTCTTTCTCTTTCTCATTTATTTTTAGTCCGATTCACCTTCTACGTTTTTCTTTAGTTTTCTCTCTCTCATTTAATTTTTTAGTTTTTACTCTGCTCTCATTTTTATTTTTATTCTTTTCTCTCTCTCTTACTTACTTACTTTTTCAGTCCCTTACCCATCTCATTTTCTCTTTCTTTTTTCTTTTCATTTTTTCCTCTCTTTCTTTCACTCTTTTTCTCACACACACACATTATCATTTTCAATTATTATCCTTCTGTCTCTTTTTAATGTTGTTCTTCTGTCTTTTCACTCTTTTACCCCTCTCTTTCTTTCCTTTTCTCTCTTTTTACTTTTTCTGCTCCTTTTACCCTCACTCTCTGTTTCTCGTTCTCTTTGTCTTTTTATCTCATTTGTTTATTTTTTTAATGACTTTTTCTATCTCTCTTTTCTTTCCTTCTTTTTTCTTTATTAATCATTTTTGATTTTATTCTTTTTGTTTCCTTCTCTTTATTTTTCTCTTTTCTTTTTCTCTGATTTTTATTCTTTTTATTTCTCTTTTCACTCACATTATTTCCATCATTTTCTTCTTCTCTATCTCTCATTTCCTATTTCTCTCATTCCTTTTCTTTTTCCTTTTGTTTCTTTTTTGTTTTCTTTTTCTCAGTCCTTCTCTCCTTTCCCTTTTCTATTTCTCTCTGCTTTTCATCCCCAATCTTCATTTCTTATTTCTCTCTCTCTCTCTCTCTCTCTCCATTCTTCTTTTTCTTCCTTTTCTCTCCCTTTTCTCTTTTGTTTTTTATGTTTTCATTTTTCTCTTTTTCGTTTTATTTTATTTCCCTTATTTCTCTCTCTTGTTTTCTTCATTTTTCTTTTTTCTTTCAAATTTTTTCTCTTCTTTTCTTTTTTTCTTTTCTTTTTCCCTTCACTTTTCTCTATCTGCCACTCTTTTTTTCTTTTTTGCTCCTCTTCACTAATTTCTTTTCTCCTCCTCTCTTTTTTTCTATTTACCGTTTCTCTCTTTCTCATTTTCTTTTTTACCTTCTGCTTTTATATTTTTCTTTTTTTTTTTTTTTCTAACCTCTCACTTTCTCTTCTTTTCTTTTTCTTTCTTCTCCTTACTGACTCTTTTGGTCTAATTTATGGAATTTCTGTCTCATTTACACAGACACTCTTTCCCAAACATTTCTTTTTCATTCCCTATTTCTGTTAAATTTCTCTTTCACTTCTCTCTCCCTTCTTCTTTCTATATAAGAAGAAATTTCTCAGACTCTTTCTCTTACTTTCTAATTTCACTTTGCTTCTTCCACCATACTCACTCACAATCTCTCTCTTTCACTAACATCTCTTTTCCACTTTCTATTCCAAGCTTAAACTTCCTTTTCACTTCTCTCCCCCTCTCTCTCTCTCTCTCCCATTCCTTTTGTATTAAAAGATTCATTCTCTCCTCCCTTAATCAGACATATTTCTCTATATTTCCACACATTTTGTTTCTTTCTTGTAAATTTCTTTTTCTTTGTCTTCTACGAACTGTATTACCCATAAATCCACTGACCCATATCATTGATGATGGGGTCTAGAATTTCTAAGCTGGGTGGGGCCCAGATATGGATTATAGATTTCACAGTTATAGGTTTAATTTGTACTGAAAGCATTTATACTTTGTCTGATGTAAAATCTAAATTAATTGAAAAAGAAAGAAAACAATGAAGAAAAAAGGAAAGAAAGAGAAAGAAAAAGTAAATAAATAGACAAAGAAATGAAATAAAAGAAAAAAGGAATGAAGGAAAGAAAGAAAGAGATAGAGAAATAACTAAAGGAAAGAAAGAAAAATAAATAAAGAGATAAAGAATGAATGAAGGAAAGAAAGAAAGAGATAGAGAAATAACTAAAGGAAAGAAAGAAAAATAAATAAAGAGATAAAGAATGAATGAAGGAAAGAAAGAAAGAGATAGAGAAATAACTAAAGGAAAGAAAGAAAAATAAATAAAGAGATAAAGAATGAATGAAGGAAAGAAAGAAAGAGATAGAGAAATAACTAAAGGAAAGAAAGAAAAATAAATAAAGAGATAAAGAATGAATGAAGGAAAGAAAGAAAGAGATAGAGAAATAACTAAAGGAAAGAAAGAAAAATAAATAAAGAGATAAAGAATGAATGAAGGAAAGAAAGAACGAAAAGAAAAAGAAGTAAATGAAAAGAAAAAAGTAAAAAAGAAATCACAAAGACACAATTTTTTTTTAATCATTTTCACCAAGCAAGGTAATAAAGCCACTAAAATGCAAGGGGTTACTGGGATTGAAGAAGAAAAGACTTTGGAAGGAACCAGAAACTTAATTCTAAACAGCAAACAAGGGATAAACCTCCTCTCCTGTTCAGAAGATGTGAAAGGAATGTGAACACGGCCTTTTTTATTTACTTTTTTTTTTTTTTGCAATGATGTTAACCCTGTACAATACTTGGGAGACATTCAAGGTAGAGGTTTACAGATTAAGAGGCACAGTTTATATGGATATGTGGGGAAGATAATGGTTGAGCCTAGACTTGAACAGATACAAAAAAAAAGAAATGAAGAAAAAGAATGAAGGAAAGTAAGAAAGAAAAAAGAAAAAGAGAGAAAAAAGAAAATCAAAAGAAAGAAAAAAAATAAAATGAAAAAAGAAAGAAGGAAAAAGAACAGAAAGCATGAAAAAGATAAAAGCAAAAAGAAGCAGAATGAAAAAGAAAGAAAATGGAAACAAAAAAGAAACAGAAAGAACAAAAAAGAAAGGAAAAGGAAACAAAAAAGAAACAGAAAGAACAAAAAAGAAAGGAAAAGGAAACAAAAAAGAAACAGAAAGAACAAAAAAAGAAAAGTAATGGAAACAAAAAAGAAACTGAAAGAACAAAAAAAGAAAGGAAAAAGGAAACAAAAAAGAAACAGAAAGAACAAAAAAAGAAAAGTAAGGGAAACAAAAAAGAAACAAAAAGAACAAAAAAAGGAAGGAAACAAAAAAGAAACAGAAAGAACAGAAAAAGAAAGGAAAAGGAAACAAAAAAGAAACAGAAAGAACAAAAAAAGAAAGAAAAAGGAAACAAAAGAGAAACAGAAAGAACAAAAAAAGAAAGGAAAGGGAAACAAAAAAGAAACAGAAAGAACAAAAAAAGAAAGAAAAAGGAAACAAAAAAGAAACAGAAAGAACAAAAAAAGAAATAAAAAGGAAACAAAAAAGAAAGCTTAAAGAAAATACTCACATGAAGTAAAAAATAAATAAAAATGAACAAAAAGTATTAAAAAACATAAGAATAAATAAAATAAATGCATTTATGCCTACACAAATACACATACATACACATACATACACTTGTACAATCATATTCACTAATGCACATTAGAATATATGTGCATACTCATAGACACACACAAACATATACATACACACAGACATGAACAAATGTGCATGCATATGCAAATAAACATACATTGTCCCCACCCACAACACACAGAAAAGAAATCCCCAGCCACAATAAAAAACAAAAACAATATTAAGCAAGAAATCATTTATAAAATCAAGTAAAAAAAAAATCAGTATTAGTCAGAAATTAGTTTTTGAGGATTTTATTTTTTCATATTTTATTATTAAAAATGGTCTTAGGCTTTTAATTCTAACATTTTCCGCTGCATTTAAATAAGTTTTATCCTGAAACTGACATTATCTTTCATGAATGTCTATCATTCAAACAACTTGGAATAGAATCATTCCGCCCCCTGAAATATCCATATTTCTGATATTTAATCTATCTATCTATCTATCTATCTATCTATCTATCTATCTATCTTAGTCTCTTCATTGTCTATCTACCTATCTCCCACAGTAACTTTATATCTATTTCAGTCAGTTCATATCTATCTATCTATCTATCTATCTATCTATCTATCTTAGTCTCTTCATTGTCTATCAACCTATCTCTCACAGTTACTTTATATCTATTTCAGTCAGTTCATATCTATCTATCTATCTATCTATCTATCTATGTCTCTTCACTACCTCTCTTTCTCTATCTGTTTCTGTTTCTTCACTGTGTGTGTATATATATATATATATATATATATGTATGTATATCAGTCTTTTCATTATCTGTCTATCTATCCATCACAATCTCTTCACTATCTCTATATCTATCTATCTATCTATCTATCTCAGACTCTTCACTCTCTATCTCAGTCTCTTCATTATCTATCTACATCTGTCTCTTCACTTTCTACTTATCTATATATCTAATTCAGTCTTTTCATTATCTATCTATCTATCTCAGTTTCTTCACTATCTCTTTTTCTCTCTCTCTCTCTCAATCTAAGTAATTTTATATCAATTTCAGTTTGTTCTTATCTATCTATCTATCTATGTCTTTGTCTATTTCTATTTTATACCTCTCATTACTCTACCCCTATGTCCATTGCAAATGTTCAGAAGAGCTCCATTTTTAGCTCCAATTCAGAAAATTCTATTGTCACTTTCACAGAGGCAAATCTTCCTAATTTTCTCGGTGTACCAAAAGTAGGAAGAACATTCCACTCAGAAAGCCTTTTTCCCAAGCAGTGCCATTTTGTGAAGCAGACTCCAATGTGAGTGCTTCCTTGATCACTAAAATCCTAACCTCTTCCAGAGTCAATTGATCCTTTTTATCAACATACTCTTTACGTCCTACGGCCTTCTCTTTCATTCATATTATGTCTATCATTCAGTAACACTATTAATGCAGAGTTAGTTTTTTATTCTTTTATATATTCACCATTATTTGGAGAGACTTGCTGCCATTTAGGCAAATCTTTGATGCCTTCTGAGTTAAATTCTATAGGTTTTGACTTAAAAAAGTTCAATCTGGTTCTCATTAAAGAAATTTTTCTCCCATCAAGGCATTTTATTCATTCACTGGTTTAATCATTGATATCTGTTGCAAATGTCGTCCATCGTTGGGGTTTTTGGGGGTTAGTCTGGATCCTTGTCTTCAATTTTGCTGCCAAAGTTTGGCCCTACCAGGAGTTTAGACCTTTCAGAGTAATTGGACCAAACAAATGTCTCCACCATGACAAGGAGCGACAAACAGAGGATCTGGAGCCTATATTGAGAAAAAATGCCCTCCATGCAAACAGATTACAAATTAAGTGTATACACCGAAATAGAAAAAGGAGTGTGACATGAATGTGTTTCACAACACATTTGTTTAATTTGTTTGGTGAGAATCTAAGAGGATGTGTGAGGATTTATTATTGCTATACTTTATGATTTACCCGAGGGGAAGTAGAAAAATCAGGCGTGGCTGACCACATATGGAGAGAGAAGGGAGATCACTGCCCTCTGTGGGAAGGTGTTGAGATCATAGACAAGGAACACCATTGGAAAATTAAGAAATCAGCACATATGCTAGGCCACAAAAATCTCCTGAGCCGACCAAGCATAGAAATAAATACAATATGGGAACCAGTAATAAGGAGTGCCAGAGAAAAGCAATGATAACAAAGTTGCAATATGAGCTCTGGTAAAAACATGAAATGATAACAGCAAAATTGCAATATGAGCACTGGTGAAAATGGTTGCTGAAGACATTAGGTTTATAATACAGAGAAATTCATACCCAAACGTCCTCAAGGACACATGGCACAGTGGATAAAGGTGTTGGTTAGATCCAGTGACAGGACCCAAAGAATGTGAGTTCAATACCTGGTTAAAGCAGTGGAGAACTTTCAGAGGGAAATTAACAGGAGATAACTGATAACTGACATCCATTAAACATGGCATGTGGAACTAGAACAGTCTACCCCAGTGAAATTTCAGTTCGAAATTCCAACCACCTGAATTCCAACCAGCCAAAACATTACGATAAATATGGCCAGTAGTCCAAATAAAGTAAATAATACCTCATCTAAGAAATATACACAGACCTTTTATGATTTAAAATAGGCATATGGTACTGTGTTAATCCGATTCAAAAGGACAATTAAAAAAAAAAACTATTTATCTTTCCTTTATGATCAGATCCTTAGACACTTATTAAAAATTAAATTGTATATTTACTGGCACATTTTGTAAGAAGAAATGTGTACGTACAGTTGTAAAGAAACTGCTAGACTGCAATGATTAGAGGTCTGTATTGGGAACAATTGCACTGTATGCAAACAGATTACAAGTTATATGTATACAAAAATAGAGGAATCCAACATGGATGTCATTTCTCATCACATTTATTTATTAGGCTAAATCATAAATAATTTCCCTTTTTTTTTAATTATCAACTTTATTCTTCAAATAATAAATTACAATTACATCTTATTCCTTTATATATTCATCATTATTTGAAGAGACTTGCTGCCAATTATCAGGTAGAACTTTGATACCTTTTGAGTAAAATTCCACAGGTTTTGATGGAAACAAAATTTTCATCAATCTTTTTAATCTGATTTTTTTATTTTGGAAAGCTTACCCCATCAAATCATTCTGAAGTGATTAAAAAATGGTCATATTCAGTTGGTGAAATGTCAGATGAATATGGCGGGTTGTGGTAGAACAAACAGATTTTTTTACCTGTGTTATTTTTGTTATATGTGGCCTTGTGTTGTCATGGAGGGGAACAACATTCTCTCCTTTGGGGACATATTGCAGCTGCTTCAAATATAATTGAGCATTTTGTGTTTCCTTGCATTTTTAAGAATTCTAAATGAATAATAGCCCAATGATCCTACCACATGGACAACATTATCTTTATTAAATGCATCTTGGCTTTTGGGGTTAGTTGTGGAGAATTATCCTCCTGAGTCCACTACTTCTTATGTTGAACATTGTTGTATGTAACCCAATTTTTATCACCTGTTATGATATATTTAATGATCTGTCAGTGTTATAAGAAGAGATAGTGGCTCAGATTGAGGAATCGGAGAGCCGAGTTCAAATTCCACTCAAATCCATTACATTCACTTATGTGCTAATACCCTTGGGAAAGGTATGAATACTCTTCATCTCCCCACCAGCTATGGTCAAATAGCAGGACAGACTGGGTTCTATAGCCTGGGATGTCAACTGGTCTACCACAGAAAGAAATGGCAACCTACTACAGAAAATAGTTGTGTGAAAAAGTGATAAAACTGTTGATATAGTAAGGGAAGCAATTAGCTCTAAGGGTCAGCAAGACTTTGAGTTGATAGGTTTGTTGGTTTGGTTGACCAAGGTCTTAGTTAGATCAGAAGAGAGTCCTGGAGTGAATTAGTGAAGCTGTGTGCTAGCCTGAGTGGGGTGTTGTTGGTGGGGTTGATCCATCTATCTTCAAGGTTGAAATTGACATCGTTGTGGTGTGTGGATGGGCCTGCAGTCTTTTGACATGGTCAATGTGCTAAACTGAACTGCTAGTTGTTGATAAGGTAGTATTTTATATCTGTTGTTTAACAGATGCAGGTTTCCTGGCTTATTCTTTTTTTAATTTTTTTGTGGCAATGTTTGTGATTGGCTATTGCATTTTTAATTTTTTCAGGGATTTGTTTTGTGGACTGGATATGATGTTCAGAGCCTCTATGCTAAAGACAATTTTTTTTTTATTTTGGACTTTGCTTTCTTATCTCTCACATACGGCCAACATATCTAGTGAATTTGTGAATGAGAAAGTGATCTTGGTTAAAGTAGTATAACATTAGGATGATCTGATCAGCATTACAATTTTGGCTATTCCAAATTAAAATTACTTATGACTCAAGTTTATATATTAGGTTGGTGCAAAAATAATGACGTAATAATGTCGTTTTTTGACGTTAAAAAATACGTCAAAAACGACATTATTACGTCATTATTTTTGCACCAACCTAATAACATTAACATACCTTTTGGATTTATTTCACTGTTTGTCTAATAAGAATACTTTTTGGACCCATATTGTTTTCCTTTTTTGCTCAAAACTGTTGTGTTAGCAACAGTAAATTTATGACAAAATGTTCTTCTTGACTTTTCTTTTGCTATGTTAATAACATTTCTCAAAGTATAAACAATCTTTTCTGTATATTGTTCTGAACTCATGCAGGTTTAATTCAACAGTTTTTTTTCATAGTCCTTGTCAGGTAAACTTCCCAACTTATCAAATATGCCATCTTTTTGATCCAAATCCTTATTCTTTTTCCAAACTTTTCACTATGTTACAAATGTCAAGATCTCATTAATTTAGCAAAGAACTGGAAGAATACAATTTATTGGAATCGTCTGAGATTAATTTGGTCTTGTCAATGCTAATTTTACATAATTTTGGTAATTTTTTTTTTTGCTTTTTTATTTTTATTTTCCAGATGGACAGATTTTTGAAGCAAATATATTTGCTGCCTTTCAGTATGTCTCATGTTTTTTCGTTTTCCTTTCATTACTGATTGTATGTTCAACTCTATTTTTTCTCTTTTTTTCTGATTTATTTTTTACGTTTGAACACAGGCTAAATTGGGTACGCAAAAAGAGAAACTTAGTTTCCATAAGATAAACATTGTTTTATTTTTTTTATTTTCATCTTCTCTTGCTTTGTTCTTTTTTATATACATTTTTTTTGCCTCTCTTCACATCGGCCATTTTGTTTCTATCTTTTCGTCCTCTTTTGCTGTGCCTTGAAGAATTGCAAAATAAAAATATTCCAGTCTGCAGTTAACAGAAAATATTTTAAGAGCAATGGAAGAAGAAAGTAAAAAGTATGAATAAATAAAACCTTGCCTGAGATTATCTTTAAAAAAAAAAAAAAATGAAAGCATGAAATATACAATGTGGTGCAGAAAAGTTGGCAGCTGAACTAAGAAAGGATCAAACCCCAATACCACCACCACCAAAAAAAAAAAATGGTGTTTGGTCCTTTTTTAAGATTTTGGGAAGTAATTTTGGCTGAAAAATTTTCAGCACCTCATCTATACACATTGTAGTGTACAGAGAAAATTATATCATTAACTTCCTTAATATCTAAGCTAAAACAATGAATATTTCTAGGAGAAGCCAAAAAATATAAATAAAAACACTATCCAAAGATTCTTCTATATGCCATGCCCCTTCAGTATGTGGGCAATCATAGGTTCCCTCAACTTTTGATCATTTTTGACTCTTAGTAAGGTTCAACATTTATTTTGCTATCTCCAATCTATGTTCTGCCAACCAATTAGACAAGCTTTTTAACTATTAGGTTGGTGCAAAAATAATGATGTAATAATGTCATTTTTTGACGTTAAAAAATACGTCAAAAAAGACATTATTATGTCATTATTTTTGCAACAACCTAATATATTACTCTCTGTCACTCTTGCCTTCAATAGGTCCTCATTATGTGCCCTAGAAATTTCTATATATACGTATTCTTTTTGCTTCCAGTTTCCCTAAAACTTCCTCATTATTCATAAGTTCCACCCATGGTATTCTCAGCATCCTTCTGCAAGTCTACATTTTAGTTGACTCAAATTCGTCTTTGAGGAGATTTCCACCATTTGTTGCCATATAGGAAGACTGATATTACATAAGAGTTCCGTGCTCTTTTCTTTGTTTCTAAACACAATTTTCTTGTTTCTGAATACTTTACTTATATTTTGGACGCCATATTTCACTTCAGATTTCAGTGTTGCATTTTTCATCCTATGTTAAAACAATTCCTAGATATTTAAACTTTTGTACTTGCCTGACTTTGGTATTTTCAATTTGTAATTTGCATGTTGGAGAGTTCCTTTTGCTGAAAATCATACAATGTCTTCTTACAATTGATGTTTAGTCCCTTCTTCTAGCATTCTTTTACTACTGTAGGAGTTACAGTAGTTACTTTTCTGTGTCCACTAATAATGTTTTAAAAAAATATCAAAACTATTTACATTGTTCAGACTATTGTCCTCATCTTTATTGTTATATTGACGGCATTCCAGCTGTTGTATGCTCCAGCCTTCTTCAAGTGATATATGCTGGAATTTCAAACTGAACCCTTTAGCTTGGGTAGATTGTTCTAGATCCACGTACCATGCCTCTTTTGTATATCTCAGTTTCAGTTATTTCCCATTAGTAACTCAACCCTCTAAGTTTTTGTTCACCTCTGCTGTGGTCAAGTATTGAACTCACAACACTTTGGGTCAAGTCTCTTTTGGATTACTTCAACCAATGCTTTTATCTACAGGGCCTAGTGGATCATTATTAATTACAAGCAATATCCCAATGAACTTAAAATAAACTTTATATAACTTAAAATTTATGGGGAAATATAATATTTAGACAGTATTTAAGATATTTATCAATTTATTAATATTGAAATTTTTATATTTAAGCATGTATAGTTATTTTTTTTTTTAAGTGATTCACCCCAAGCAAGGCGGGAAGCCACTAGTACACAGGGGGTTACAGAAAATTTGGAGCAAAATCAGATAGGAGTGATAGAGGGAAGGATGGGGAGAAGGATAGAGGATAGATCAAGGCAACTGGAGATGTCGATTGACATTACTGAATAGTTTGAGATTATAGCTCTCAGGCAAACTGGAAAAAGGAAGGGACTTCCACAGGCGAGAGGTGTGAGATATGAGGCTATTGGAGTAGAAGAGACGTCTTCATTTAACAGTTTGACAGTGAAAGGGTGAGAGCAGGATGCCAGCCTCGTAGGACACTTGAATTCACGAAGTCTGGGAACCATGTAAGTATTTGTAAAAAAGACAAAGAGAGGTGACAGTGCATCTGTGAGAGAGTGACTGTAGACAAGATGCCAAAACAGGGCCAATTATGTTGCATATCTGCCTCTGGAGCCTATCAAGAATCCCAAGGCAAGCAGAAGGGGCTCCAGACCATATATGGCAGCAATACTTCATGCAAAGGTGAATTGTTGATTTATAGATCTGAAGGATCGATTCCGGGGAGAAAAATTTTTTTGCACGACACAAGGAGCCAACTTTCCTTGCGGTGGACGAAGCAATTGACTCAATGCATTTGTTCCATCTCAGGTCAGCAGTCAACGTGAGACCGAGCAGCTGCAGAGAGGTGCTCTCGAGAAGTTGAGTGTCAGACATTCTAATGGAGGGCAGGGAATGATCTCTGTGGTGATTAATAGAGAGCAGTTTTGTTTTTGAAGCATTAAAGTTGACCAGCCAATTCCTGCCCCAGTTCACAACTGATTAGAGGTCCTTTTCGAGACACACAGCCAGGTTAGCTTTGTTAGTGACACTAGATTTGTTTTTCAGACAGCAGTAAATTGTGGTGTCATCCACGTAGATGCCAACTTGGGAATTTATGGCATCAGGAAGGTCACTTATGTAGATAAGGAATAGAGTGGGGCCTAGGATGGAGCCTTGAGGAACACCTGCGTTCGTGGGATAGGAACTGGAGGAGAATTTGTTGAGAATGACCTTCAATTCATGGTTTGACAGGAATGATTGTATTAGGTCAAACAATCAACCCGTAATGCCATAACCCTGGAGCTTGCGAAGAACCGGCATGCCAAACCCTATCAAATGCTTTGGAGATGTCTAGAGCCATGGCACAAGCTTCCCTGTTATTTTGAAGAGCTTGGTAGACAGTTTCAGTGATGGCCATAAGCACATTAGCTGTAGATCGGGCAAAGCGGAAGCCATATTGCTTGTCTGAGAGCAGATCACGGGATGTAAGGTGGTTAACCACTTCGGTATTGATTAGGGCTTCAAAGACTTTGCCGAAGAGGGGTAGGAGACTGATAGGACGGTAATTAGAAGGGTCAGAGGGGTCGCCAGAGTTCTTGAAGACAGGAACAATTGAAGAGGACTTCCAGCAGTCAGGAAAACAAGATTCCTTGAGGCAGTATTTATATAGTTTAGAGAGGTGGGTGCCAGTTCAGGCACGCTTTTCTTCAAGACAATGGCTGGTATCCCATCCCCACCACTAGCTTTGTTGGGGTCTAAATTGGAGATAATGCCCAATACGAAAGACGGGGTTATGTGTAACCCACTGAATAGGGCCACAGTTCTAAGAGGGAAGTCGGGTATGGGTACACCGGAAGAGTCAAGTGTTAGGTTGAATGAAAATTTCTGAGCAAAGCATTCAGCCTTGTTGGCAGAGAAGGTCAGGGCTTTGAACTGGTTGAACAAAGTAGGTATAGAGGGTTTGCAATTGTTCATTATGCTCTTGCAGAGACGCCAATAATCTTTGGAGCCAAATAGTGACTTAGCATCGTTGAGGACACGCTTACACTCATTACGGGTGGAGGCAAATAGACATCTATTGCAGTCTGACATGTCACTACGAAATAGGTGAAAGAAGTGGTTCCTATGGGCAACGGCAGCTGAGCAAGCAGTAGAGGAGCGCGACTTGACCCTATATTTCCTTGAGGGGATAAAAGTGTCAATTCCAGCTTTAACCCAGTATGAGGCCTCAGAAGCACATTCTTGGACATTAAAGACAACATCCCAGGGGACATCGCAGAGGAAATCATGGAACAAGTCCCAGTCAGCTCGTTGATAGTAGAACGAAGTTCTAGTGGTAGGAAGTTCTTTGCATGGATGGAGGTAAAAGGGAGTGGAGTTGAAGGAGATGTTAACAGATACTACAGCATGATCGGAGTTACCAAGAGGGCAGAGTTAGGTGGTGCTACAAGACTCTAGGATGGAGGTAAAACACAGATTGAGAAGAGAGGCCTTACCTTTCCGGTTGAAGGCAAAACGAGTGGAGAAGTTAACTATCTGCGTGAGGGATTGAGAAACTGAAAAATTAAGTGTTTGAATGCCTGCATGATCAGTAGTAGCATTCTCGAGCCACTTGGCATGATATGCGTTAAAGTTGCCAAACACAAATATGTGAGCAAACGGGTGGAGGGTGAGAGTCTTGTCTATGCTGTCAGATATGCTATCGAGTATCCCGCAGTCTTGAGAGGATGGAGAGCGGTAAAGGAAGAAGAGATAGCTTACCGCATTGAGAAGAGATAGTCAGAGACACATGTACAACTGGTCTGGCGATTTGAGAGACAACTCTCTGGCCATAGGGAGATGGTCCTTGACGTAGACACCAAGGCCATGCATGTGGCTTAGAGAGTCTTTTCTGAGGAGAAGAAAGTAACCTGGGATCGAGAGATCAGAGGAGGAGATAGACGAGACAAGGTTGGTCTCATAGAGAGCCAGTATATCCGGGCAGTTTTGCAGTAAGGAAAGATTCCATACTGCAGAAGTTTGTTCTAATGCCACGGATGTTGGAGAACAAAATGTTGAGGGGTTTAGGTGATTTTTGAGGGGCTGGTTTAGGATTACTTTTTCGGTCTTTGTAAGTCATCACGTGGAATTATGGTCGGAAGATGAGAAGGCCTGAAGTAAAAGAAGCAGACGGTTATCGACCGTGACGTGGGCAGAGAGGAGTTGGCACAGCCTGCATCATTATGTGGCCTCAGGGTTACCCACCGGAGGTGACTGCAGGGACACCTTTCCATGCATGATATGGCACTACAAACACCCCAGTATTATACAACTATTGACCAGAGCGGCTGCTCAAGATGCTAACTACCAGTCAGAAACAGCAACCAGAGAACTATCAACCGTGTACCCTCAGAATGAAGAGGTGATGTGACAGACTGCACACATCACTGGAGAAACAGAGCTGCACTAGTACAGAGGCCAGAGAGAGAGAGAGAGTACCAGGAACCCCTTCCTAAAAAAGAAACAAGGTATGAGCCTCTACTCATGTCCAAGAGAAGGGGAAGGAGTGTTGACCGGGTGGTAGGAAAGTCTACCTACTTCTATTACATATAACAGGAGAAAGATAAGAGGGGGAGGAAGTTGGCAAAGTGTCCAAGCTGATACTTGTATTTTTCCCTTTCTCAGCACTAAATCTTTAAGTAACACATTTTCAAATTTAGCTGAACATTTTTTCTTGTAAATATTCACATAGTGTCTACTATTATTTCCAGACATGGGGTACAAATAAAAGGAGAATCTATCATGTCATCAGTTCAGGTGATAGCCTGAGTAGTAGCTGGATGTAACAGTCTGAGTCAAAGTCATTGATAAATGTATAATCTATGAAAACTGTACAAAAAAACAATTTTTTGCAAATCACTGCAACTATTTCTGGAATATAAAGTTTTATATTTACACTTTATCTGCTTTCTGTTTTTACAAGACTAAATTTTCATACTCTCAACTTAAAATCAGTGTTTTTAGTAAGTATGGGTATATATATCTATCTTTTCTGTTCATTCTATGAAGGTTTTTGTATATTTCCTTCAGATTTTTGCCAAAATTTCAGTTATTATGATTTAGAAAAAAAAATGTACATTTTTCAAGACAGAATAAAAAGCAGTAATCAAAAAGAGACAATTGTAATTTCAAAGGCACATAATGAGGAAAACAGGCTTAGAGAATTTGTCACACACAGGGCCAACTTCTTAGGATAGAGGAAAACAGCAAATAACTGACCTAAGGAGCTTGTATAATTGGTTGGCAGAACAGCAATCTGAAGAGATAGCAAAATAACAAATTTTACTAAGAGCCACAAAGGACAGGAAGTAGTGGAAACCCATGATCGCCCACATCCTGAAATGGACATGGCATATAGAAAAATTTTTGGCAAAGGTTTTCATTTATTCATGTTTTTTGTTTCTTCTTCCATTTTTCTTTGTTTTAACTTCATCAATTGGCAATTTACTAAATGTAGTTTAAATGTGGCACAAGGCCGAAAGTATTGAGCACCCAGTGAGGATCAAACTCACTACTCAGTTGTAATAGATATAGTGATGCATCATATCAAAGTGCCTCTTGATTTACTAAGCATAGCTTAGATGTGGCATAAGGCCAAATGTAGGGAGCACCTAGTTATAATAGATATAGCAAGACAAGTTTGTTAATCAATATACCATGTAGAAGTGTAACATAATTGTTTACTGTGTAGCTTAGATGTGGCATAAGGCCAAATGTAGATGCCACTCTGTGAGAATCAAACTCACTATTCAGTTGTAATTGATCTAGCAGTTCAAGATTGCATGTAGAAGTCCCCTAGAGAACTTAATGCTATGAATTTTATCTACACTGCAATGTGGATAGAGTGGGTGCTGAAAATTTTCAGCCCCAAATCATTTCTCGAAATCTTAACAAATAACCAAACATCTGATTTGGGCGGGGGGTATCTTTTCTTAACATATTATATTTTTTCTATTGTATTTATTTTAGAAATAAATAAAAGAATTAATAAAGCATAATATACACTAATTCTTTTAAAAAAATTCTATGGTTCCAATACAAAGAATTTAATTTGGATATTTATATTCCCTTATGAAAAACAATCTGATGAAAAAAAATAACATTGTTTTTTTTTCCTATTATTATGAACTTATTCAACCTATACAGTCAGACACTTCTGAGAGAATTATAAGTTCTACAAGGAATTATTATTGGCAGCCAGAATCTTAACAACATATGAGATGCAGATAACACAGTGATGATAGGAGACACAAAAAGAAAACCAAAAAAAATCCTTCAGAAGATAATGAAGGAAAGTGAGAAGACTAAAGATGTTCTATTGTGATTAAATGAAAGCAGTTTTGTTTTGGAGGCATTAAAATTTACAAACCATTTACTGCCCAGTTATATTTTTAAAGAATTAATGAATTTATTTTTAATCTGAAATTTCTATTACTTCAGAAGATTTATGATGGATAGTTATAGAGAATATATATATATATATATATATATATATATATATATATATATATATATATATAAAATAAAATATAAAAAGACAATATGAATAAAAACAAAAGAATAATATAAGTTATTTAAAATATATAATGGATAAATTAATTTTTCAAGCTAAAATAAAATAAATAATAGTATTATAAAAAATTCAACAATACCAATTTTTACATGCTTTTATTTATTAAACATTAAATTACATCACTTAGCATCCTCCATAGTTTACCTTGACTTTCAGCTAGACTTCTTTTGGCCCCACCTTTTTACGACCCTTCTTTTGACCCCAGCTGCTTATAACCCTTATTTAAACCTTACACGTTTTTAACCTTCTTTTGACCCCAACCGTTTATGACAGTTATTTTGACCCCACATGCTTTTAACCTTCTTTTAACCTTCTCATGACACTTATTTTGACTCTACTCGTTTTTTACACTTCTTTTGACACCACTTATTTATAACACTTATGTTATCCCCACTCGGTTTTAACCTTCTTTTGAACTTTTGTCATCACTTGTTTGTGACCCTGGTTTTGATCTCACTTGTTTATAATACTTCCTTTGACCCCATCTGTCTATGACCTTGAAAAACTACATTTTTATTCCTGCTTATAAATACTTGGTGCAAAATAAAATCCTTACATTCACCTTGATAAACATCCAGCCACAGATTAAATGCACCGGCTAAGAAAAGTTTTCCTTTTGTCTTTATTCATATTAATCATATTTGGTTAAAGACAAATCAAAGCTTTTAGTTTAACATTTTTTCTCCAGTTCTGAGTTATTTCCTGGTTTTTCGTTAGTGAAGTTTGAACATAAGTGGTCCAGTGTCTGCTAAGTGCATTCAGCTTTCATAAAGGCATTACTAAAAAGTGATTTGTGGGTGTGTCTTTTTTGAGTATCAGCAACGGTGTCAGTGGGTGTTGTGTTGTTTTTTTCAAGTATCATATCTAGTATCACTTCACACTGTCCCATCATTTGTTTTAGCTGTGAAACATTTTAAAAATTCCTTCAATTTAGGAATATATAGATCAAAATATTACAAGACTAAATAAAAATCTTGTGTAGGACTTTTCTTTCGAACCCTAATCATTTCTTACCCTTCTTTTAACCCCATCTGTTTATTAATCTTATTTTAATCCCAGTAGTTTTTTTAATCTTCTTTTGACACCATCTTTTTATGACCCTCCTTTTGATCCCACTCATTTTTAACCTTCTTTTGATACCACTTGTTTATGATGCTTCTTTTGACCCCACCTGTTTATGACCTTTATTTTGACCCACTCGTTTTTTACCCCCCTTTTGTAACCTTTATTTTAACCCCACACATTTTTAAGCATCTTTTGATCCCACCCTTTACGTTTTTAGAAAAAAATAATGTTGCTAGCTATATGTTTTTGAAACAATAATGTTGCCGGCTATATGTTTAATAGTACTGTATATTTAATATATGTATAGGTATATGTGTGTATGTATATATATATATATATATATATATATATATATATATATATATATATATATATACCTTAATTTGGCATTAAATGACCCAGAGTGGTTGATATGCTATAAAACCCAACCAACCAACCATCTACCCCCTCGATTGTGCAAATTTTTAAAGTAGTAATATCCTCTGATTTTTCTGCACTGATATGTCTTGTCAGTGTTAAATTCTCTAAGCCTTCCTTCCTCTTCATGCGCTGATTTCTATCTGTCTTTTTCTGATTGCCATTACCAATTTCTGAAAAATTCCTTAATTTTATATGCATTGGTCATCAAGAACTAAAATAGATTCCCAACTGTATTTCCGTGTTAATACAGTAGCTGATTATTAACTCAGTTGGAAGAAAAATAAGAATTATTAAAGATTGATTGAAGTTCAACAGTGAGCAGCCAGAAATGCTGTCACAATAAAATACAGCATGAAGCAGGCAAAAGAAAATTACCCTGCCATCTCTGCTAAGATTTATCATAAAATTCACAAGGAGATGCAGTAAAAAGTGTCATCCTTAAATCTGATAATTCCTTAAATCTGATAGTTCCTTAAATCTGACAGTGTTTTGAATCTGATAGTTCCTTAAATCTGATGATTTCTTAAATCAGATAGTTCCTTGAATTTGATAGTGTCTTAAATCAGATAGATCCTTGAATCTGATAGTGCCTTAAAATAGAGCCTTGAATCCGATAGTGCCTTAAATTAGATAGATCCCTGAATCCAATAGTGCCTTAAATCAGATAGATCCTTGAAACAGATATTTTTTTAAAATTTGATAGTTCCTTGAAATTGATAATTCCTTAAATTCAATAATTCCTTAAATTCAATAATTCCATAAATTCAATAATTCCTTAAATTCAATAATTCCATAAATTCAATAATTCCATAAATTCGATAATTCCTTAAATTCGATAATTCCTTAAATTCATTAATTCCTTAAATTCAATAATTCCATAAATTCAATAATTCCATAAATTCAATAATTCCTTAAATTCAATAATTCCATAAATTCAATAATTACATAAATTCGATAATTCCTTAAATTCGATAATTCCATGAATTCAATAATTCCATAAATTCAATAATTCCATAAATTCAATAATTCCTTAAATTCGATAATTCCATAAATATGATAGTTCCTGGAATACTTTAATGCGATACAGTGATTTTTTAAGCACGGCTTAGATGTGGCACAAGGCTGAAAGTATGGGGCACCCAGTGAGGATCGAACTCACTACTCAGTCATAATCAATCTAGAAAGACAAGCTTTCTAACCATTACACAACGTCGAGGTGCCGAAATCCTTTAATCTAAAATATCCATTATTTTGTAAAGAAGAAGCAAGTTCTGTTAGCCATAATGTTTAATGGATGCCATTAAATACAAGCCAGCACAAAAATGACCAATGGTTAACTAAAATTTGTATAAAATATCAAATAAAACAATCATGCATACATTTGTCATGCTCATATCGAGAGGATTTTTGGAAGTGATGGTACGGATGTAATCTGCACTGTAATTTACTTTGTACTCATAAGTGAGACTTAGAAAAAAACAGGAATGCATGTAAACATACACCGTCTAAAAAGTTTGACAAAATTTAAAAATCCAGCAAAGTAAATACAAAATATAAAAAGAAAAACAGTTCACACCCTTCTTAAAACAAGATTTACAAAGGACATTTAATATCTAAAAAAAGAACCCAATATAAATAATTTGATGATGATGATGATGATGACAACATAATAACATGTTGACATTTTCTAGGGCAAATAATGAGCAGAGAGAGCTTGGAAAATTCGACACTCACAAGACATATTGAAGGCAAGTGGGACAGAGGAAAAAAGTGCATAACCTATATAACAAACTTGTGTAAATGGATAGCCGGACAGGGTTTAGGAGAGATAGAAAAAGACTAAATTTATTAAGAGCTACAAAGGACAGGAAACCATTATTGCCAAAATCCTGAAGTGATATGTTGTAAAGAAAAAAGGAAATTGGGGAGGGTGATGATCACGAGTGTTGTGAATGGACACAGTACATAGAAGAATATCCCTCTGAAGAGATTAAGCTGTAATCATGAACATGTACTAGAATCATCCTTCCAACAATGATTTTTTTTTAGTGCACTCACCTGGGATCATTAAGAGTAGTTGTTTGCAATAAACTAAAAATTAAACAACCTGAAACAGTGATATAGGTGTTTGTTTCATGTTCTCTCTCTCTCTCTCTCTCTCTCTCACACACACACACACACATATATACACACTGTTGCCAGTGGGCTTTGTTATCTGTAGTTAAAACTGTCTTTAAAAATAGCTGAAATATTCAATAAAAATAAAAAGTGACTTTGTTATTGCCCACTTAATTTACAAGCAGTTCTTAAATCTGATGGCTTATCACCTTATCACATTGAAACACTGTATGATCACCAAAGTTAAGCAATGTCATCTATGGTCAGTATCTAGAAAGGTGACTGTTTGGGAATATAAAGTGCTGTAAGCTTGGTTGTGTGGGTGGTGTAATGATTAATGACTCAGAATTAGAAATAGTAAAGCTGAGTTCCAATTCCAGTTGGGTTTAATATATTTACCTATGCACAGATACCCTTGTGAAAGCTATGAATCTGCATCTTCTCCTTACAGCTATGGGTTAATTAGTAAGACTGGTATGAGTAAGTCATTACTGTCTCCCAGACATTCTTTCAATCTAAAAATATTTTCTTCTTTTAAATAACGGTTGATAAGCTGAAAAACAAATCAACCGTAAATCTAATATTCCTTAAATCATGGAATGTTAAATCAAGGTTTTACTGTAGATTCTTTTTACAAAAATGTTCACTCTGTCAAAGGACCAAAGACCACTTGAGATAGAGGTTATAAAGTAAGCAGTAAGGGGCACAGTTTATGAGGATATGCGGAAGAAATAAGAGTTAACTCTAAACTTGAACAGGTTAAGATTATAGTGATCAGTGAAGAATCTTTTTAGGAGTTTGAGAGAAGAAGCTCTTTGAGTAGAACTTACATTTCATCAATGGAAGACAAAGGAAATGAGTGTAGTTGGCATAGTGACTCTTAATTGTGAAGTTTAGAATTGGTGGAAATAATGGAAGACTTTTCAGGGAAATAATGGAAGACTTTTCAGGGAAATAATGGTAGAGTAGCAAGAGGCTTGCCACATTTCATCTGTGTGAAAGAATTTATAGGGTGGAAAATAATTCATCACCCACAAGGTCTATATATATTTATTAAACTAATTCTTCCAGCTTTTCTTGAGGGAACTGAACTGATTCCATCACGTATATGCCCACTTGAGTAACTACTGAGCTACAATTGGGTCCATAATAAGATAAATTGACACAGTAACAACTTTACCTTATTCACTTTTTACAGTTTTTACTATTCTTTTACCCATTGGCTTTCAATCATATTTTTTGACAGCTAAGATTCCATTATACAAAATACACTGTCCCAATCAATTACAAAACACACTATTCTGATATATTCAATGGATATAAATGGCAATTCAATTACCCACAATTCCTTTCCTTCATTTTCATTGGCGTCCATCTTTCCCTATTTGCTAAAGGTATGGTTTACTATTATACTTTAATTAGTAGAATGTTAATGAATGTTCTAACGACAACAAATTGTCATTCTCCTGTTCGATATTGTTCTTGGGAACATCTTTCATTGAAAAACGTTTTATTCAGATTGGCTTATTTAACAGAAAACAAAAGAAAATCTCTAGGCAATATTGGTTTCTTGCATTTTGTTTTGTAAGAATTCATTATCATCAGATTCATGATTAGTGTCATTTGTTTAAAAGTAAATTTTCAAATTCTTAAAGAATTTTAAGGGAAAGAAAAACAGAATTCAATGAATATTGTTTTGCAGAGAAACGTGGTAAAATGAAGCCTGTAGCAACAGATTGTCTCTGAGAACTTGCTACACTAATACCATTGGCATAAGCAAACATGTTGGCTTTTGTCTGGGTGTTCTTTTAAACATCAGGATTGGACAAAAGATCTACTTCTTTCAACAAAGTCCTTTAAATAAGTTATTCTACCGTTTATAAGGATTCGAAATATTTTCCACAAACCAAGACCATTGGTTAATCAGCCTTCATTAGAAAATTATCATCATACAGATTTTATCATTATTATTATTATCAGTAAGAAAGAAAGGATTATCACTTGGCAGGAAGAATTAAATGTGTTACAGAATAACAAAACAAGGGTGTTCCAATAACTTGGACCAATTTCAAATATGAATTAAGTTTAAGTGTCTAATGATTTTTTCTTTTTCTTTCAGATTTAACAACTTAAGTCTTTGGCAATTTCAGTCATGGAAAGATTAACAATCAAACATGTTAAAGTTTCAAGAGTGCAGTTGGAAAAATTGCTTATAAATTCAAACAAACTGGGTCGTAGCAGATGTAAAAATACCATTGCGTACTCGTTTATGCCATTCAGCTGAAAACATTGCTGCAGTGCACGTGAATGTGTCTGAAAATCCAGACTCCTTTATTCATCATCATGTGCAGGAAATGAACCACTCTGCAACAACTTTCAATTTCACTCTCAGTTGGTTGATTATGTTGACCAAAAAAGTCACAAAGTGCACAAAATGCATTTCTGTTTGAACATCCATTTTTTGTAATAGGCTTTGATAACTTCGAGTGTGAACATGATGATTGGTGAAATTATCTCTTCCTATTATGGAAAAAAGTAAATAAATAAATAAAAATAAATAAATAAATAAATAGTAAATAAAGTTTCAAATTTTAGGCAGACGTTAGATATATAAAGTTGAAGTAAACTTTAGAAAGAACACAATCGTAAACAGAAAACAAGGGATAAACCTCTACTCCCATTAAAAGGACAGGGAAGAGTGTATATAGGATATTAGGTGAAAATATCTATTAGGTTGGTGCAAAAATAATGACATAATAATGTCGTTTTTTGACCTATTTTTAACGTCGAAAAACGACATTATTACGTCATTATTTTTGCACCAAACTAATACTAACTTTTTGTGGTGAATTTCAAACTTTTACTAGCATATATAGTATACAATTTGAGCTTAACTACAATAATAATAAGTAGATTTGGAACTATTGCAAAAAATGGAATTCAGACTCTTGTACAGAGAACCCATGCTGTTATTAGCTTCCTCCTAAAAATAAGTATGGAGAAACATTGAAAGATTATATTCTAGGCAGACATATTGGAATCAATTTTGGTTGGTTGGTTGGTTATATATAGATGGAAAAAGTGGTCATCAATCCCTGTTTTATGGAGTTAAAATAAAAAACGGAAAATATGAATTAAAAAAAGACTTAAAGAATCAGTGTATATGTTATGTAAGAGTATCAAGGAGATATTGCCAGGTAAGAATTTAAGAAAATACCCTCCAGTTTGTTTAGTGATTTTGTGAATTCTACTTCTGACATGTTAATCTTAACACTGAAATTTTATATACTAATGTTTTTTCTCTCTCTCTTCCTTCATTGCCAAGTTCCCAATTCTCCCTGTTTTTTTTAACAAAAATAGAAGTTTATTCCTTTTTTCTTGTTTAGGAAATATCAAAAACAATTTAAGACAATAATCAAAAGTAAAATTTACACGTTTGATTATTGAGGGAAGACAGCCAAAAATTTTGTCTGATGTTAAAGGTTTGTTTTATGTTTTGTGATATTATTGAGATTAAAATAATATCTTATTGTAGGCATAATAGAATTACTACAATATGTATAATGACTGAAATCTTGGGTACAATTAACAATGTCAAGAACATTAAGAAAGCTCTTAGCAGTTCTTGATTAGAAGAAATTCAAAAACATTCTGCATATGGAACAACCCATCTACTCAGGAGAATAATATGTAAAAAAAATAATAACACCGGACAGAAAGGAACAAATTGCTAAAGAATATAATAATAATATGAAGAAGAAGAAGAAGAAGAAGAAGAAGAAGAAGAAGAAGAAGAAGAAAGAAGAAGAAAAAGAAGAAGAAGAAGAAAAAAAGAAGAAAAAAAGGAGAAGAAGAAAAAGTGAAGAAGAAAAAGAAGAAGAAGAAGAAGAAGAAAAAGAAAAAAAGAAGGAGAAGAAGAAGAAGAAGAAAAAGAAAAAAAGAAGGAGAAGAAGAAGAAGAAGAAGAAGAAAATAATCCAGAGTTCTTTAGTATTTTTGTTTTTATTTTTAAAAAACAGTGCTCCATACAGAAGTAGAGCTTAGACTATAATAATATATTATAAATATATATATATATATATATATATATATATATATATATATATATATATATATATATATATATATATATATAGAGAGAGAGAGAGAGAGAGAGAGAGAGAGAGATAGATGGATAGATAGATATACAATAAAATTATTTTGACAGACAAGGTTTACACTTGCAGTAGTGGAAAAGGTTAGTGTTTTTAATATTTTAGATTTTATGTATTTAGGCATATACAGTGGGGAAAATAAGTAATTCATCCCCTGCTGATATTCTGAGTTTGCCACCTTACAAAAATAGGAATGGTCTATAATTTTCAGAGTAGGTCTGTCTTGAAGAGACCTCACAGGCATGTTTTTGTACGTCATGATTAAAAGCCACAGTCCAAGGACTGTTCCAAAGGAAATCATGAAACAAGTTACAGTCTGCTCATTGATAACAGGCATTTTGTTAGTAGGAGGTTCATGGCTGGAGGGGAGTGGAAGGGGATGTTAACAAACACCACCATGTGATCAGAGTTGCCAAGAAGGTAGAGCTGTGTAGCATGACAAGAATCAGGGATGAAGGTAAGACAGAGATCAAGAAAAGAAGCATTACCATCTGGGTTACTGGGGAAACATGTAGGAAAGTCAACCAACTGCATGAGGGATTGAGTAATTGAGAAGTTAAGGATATGGATGCCAGCAAGGTCGGTTATAGAGTGTTAAGCCACATGGTATAGTGGGCATTAAAGTCACTGAACACAAATATGCTTGTAAATGGATGTAGAGAGATGGCTTTGACTATATTATCAGAAATGCTATCAAGTACTCAAGTATTGAGAGGAAGGGAAACAGTAGAGAAAGAAGAGATAGCTTACTAAATTAAGGAGCAATGTTCTGGAGATTCCAAAGAGAGTTCTCTAGCCAGTGGGAAATGATCATGGACATAAACTCCCAGGCGATGCATGGAAGTTCTTTTCAAGCAGAGGAAGGTAACCATGAAACAAGAAGTCAGAGTAAGAGATTAAGATGAGTTAAGGTTACTGTTATACTGGAACATACCTATTCTATTGTTAATAGACTCTTCCACATATAATAAGTAGTAGCAGTCACCAGTGGAGCTGAGTGAGTTGGTGAGTCAGTCGATGTCAGATTAAAGTATCAACTAGATTGCTGTGTCATTAACTATTATTTCAAGTTCCTAACATTTTGTACGTTGAATCTTCTTAGGACCGACTTAGTGAAATACAAGCCTCCACTGTGAAACTACTCTACAACAGTTAAACTTATCAAAAAGGAGCAATTCCACACTGCAAAAGTTGCTACAAATACCACGGATGATGGAGACGGAAATGTTAAAGGGTTTAGGTGATTTTTTGAGCTGGTTTAGGTTTGTATTTTTAGTTACTTGTGGTCATGTTGAGTTATATTGATAAGGAGAAAGCCTCATGCAATACAAGCCGTCAGTCATCAAATATGGCATGAGCAGAAAGGAACTGACACATAATGTAGCCTCAGGGTTGCCTACTGGAGGTGCATGCAGGAGCACCCATCCATGCACAATATGGCACTGCAAGAACCTCGATATTATGCAAGTGTTGATCAGAGCAGCCTTTCAAGACATTATACAAGAGTTCAGGCTCATAAATGCCAGTCAGAAACAGCAACCTGTATAAAGAGACGTCACAAAACTGCACACATTAAAAGAGATTCACAACAGTTCTACTACTAAGGCCAGAGAAAATGAAAGCATCGGAGAATCCCTTCCTAAACAGGAAACAAGAGATGAGTCTATACCTCTGTTCAAAAGAAGAGGAAGGAATATTAACAAGACATTAAGAAAGCCTGTTTACTCCTATTAAAAACAAAACAAAACAAAAAAAAGACAGACAGGCAAAAACTAAACATGTTTAGAAATAGAACTGTAGAGCCAAGTACGTGTTATGTAAGTATAGAAAGCTTGTGGGTGAGAGGTTTAAAAGACACATTGGGAAGAGAGAGTTAAGGGAGATGCTTATCCCTTCATTACACCATCCCATATGGATTGTTATAGATTGATAGAGGAGAAGTATATGAGTCAGAGGGACTATGGATAGGGAATCTGGAATGTTAATATAAAGGTTTAACTTAGTTAAAGTCCAACATTCACTTCTTGTAGAAGGGATTCCTCCAATACCTGTGAGACTTGAGTAAAAAATTACGTCCAGTGCTTGTATTAACACGGAAAATAACAAAAGACATAATATTTAAAGTTTTCTAAAAAGGAAAAGAGGATAAAATAAATTCAATTTAAAAAAAACAAAAAACAACAAAAAACACAAAAAAACAGCCAAAACATCATGAATATAGCAACAAAGAGGAGACAACAGTCTGAACAATATAAATATTGTAAATAATAGCTTGTTTTTGTTTAGGTGGAATAAAAACATTAAGTACTTTGCTTGAACTAAATGAAGGCCTGAAAGAATTATAAAAACAAATGCAGGTCAAAAAGAATTTGAAAAAAAATTAAGATAAAAAAAGAATTATAAAAACAAATACATGTTAAAAATAATTATAAAACAAATGAAAGTCAAAAATAATGTGTAAAAACAAATGAAGGTCAAAAAGAATTATAAAACAAATGAAGGTCAAAAAAGAATTATAAAACAAATGAAGGTCAAAAAGAATAATAAAAACAAATGAAGGTCAAAAAGAATTATAAAACAAATGCAGGTCAAAAAAATTCTAAAATCAAATGAAGGTCAAAAAGAATTATAAAAACAAATGAAGGTCAAAAAGAATAATAAAAACAAATGAAGGTCAAAAAGAATTGTAAAACAAATGAAGTTCAAAAAGAATTATAAAAACAAATGAAGGTCAAAAATAATGTGTAAAAACAAATGCAGGTCAAAATGAATTATAAAAAAAATGCAGGTGAAAAAAGAATGATAAAAACAAATGCAGGTCAAAAAGAATTATAAAAAAAATGAAGGTAAAAAAGAATAATAAAAACAAATGAAGGTAAAAAAAAATAATAAAACAAATGCAGGTCAAAAAGAATAATAAAAACAAATGCAGGTCAAAAATGATATAAAACAAATGAAGGTCAAAAAGAATTATAAAAACAAATGAATGTCAAAAAGAATAATAAAAACAAATGAAGGTCAAAAAGAATTATAAAAACAAATGAAGGTCAAAAAGAATTATAAAAACAAATGAAGGTCAAAAAGTATTATAAAAACAAATGAAGGTCAAAAAGAATAATAAAAACAAATGAAGGTCAAAAAGGATTATAAAAAAAAGGAAGGTCAAAATGAATTATAAAACAAATGAAGGTCAAAAAGAATTATAAAAACAAATAAAGGTCAAAAAGAATTATAAAAACAAATAAAGGTCAAAAAGAATAATAAAAACAAATGAAGGTCAAAAAGGATTATAAAAAAAAGGAAGGTCAAAATGAATTATAAAACAAATGAAGGTTAAAAAGAATTATAAAAACAAATGCAGGTGAAAAAGAATAATAAAAACAAATGAAGGTCAAAAAGGATTATAAAACAAATGAAGGTCAAAAAGAATAATAAAAACAAATGAAGGTCATATAGAATTATAAAACAAATGAAGGTCAAAAAGAATTATAAAATCAACGAATGGTAAAAAAAATTATAAAGACAAATGAAGGTCAAAAATAATTATAAAAAGAAATGCAGGTCAAAAAGTATTTCCAGATCAAAAAGAATTATTAAATCTAACACAGCTTAAAAAGAATTGTAAAAACAAATGAAGGTCAAAATTAATTATAAAACAAATGCAGGTCAAAAAGAATTTTTTTACAATATGATTTCAAAATGAAAAAGCCATGGGATAGGTTCAAATTGATACCTAATCTGTTGCATTAACTTTCACACTAGTGCCCTTGGTAAAGGTTTGAATTCATCTTTCCTTGCTCCTAAGCTATGAATTAAATATCAGAAATGACTGAGTTCTTGAGGTTTGTGTGATATCCAGTCTAATGGAAAGAATATTCTAATTGAAAACTCTGAAAAAGATAACAGGATTCATTTTCTTTACCAAGAAATCATAATAATTTGCAGATAATAAGAAAACAGAATCTGTGGAGGGCTATGATCACCTACAAAATGAAAAGGACATGGCATTGAAATATAATAGAAACATATTTTGCTTTAAAGAATATTCCATCAGGTCAACAAACATTTCCTATTAAGATATTGGCTTAAAATAAATTACTTTATGTGGCAACTCATTTATTTTTAAGCTTAGAAATTAAACTATTCTTTAAGTTGTCTAAGCTTTTAAAATTAAGTATTTTCATTATCCAAGACAATTTCATTTAATCTTCAATTTCCTTTTGTGATTTCTTTTTTTTTTTGTCATAAAGTTTTTCAGTGGTGGTCAAAAAGAATTATAAAAAGTAATGAAGGTCAAAAAGAATTATAAAAACAACCGCAGATCAAAAAGAATTATAAAATCAAATGTATATCAGTTTTTTAGTAGAGATGTTCTGTTTGGAATTAAATTGTTGGGATTGGTTAGCTAAGATGGAATTGGTTTTGCTTCATAAAATAATCCTAACCCTAAGTCTACTTAATGACATATAAGAACCTTTACTTTTTGCCCATCAAAATAGCTAAAAAAAATTATCTCCTGACTCTCAAATACAAAGTAGACATGGGTAGTTAAATAATTAATGTCACAATTTATGTGGCATCCATCAGTCTTGAGAGCTCTGTGCCAAAAGAGTTATGCCTCTGTTGCTAATGGTGGTGCAGCATATGTTATGTCTGTACAAACCCACATGACATTGACAGTCTTGACTGCAATGAATACATGTGAAGATGTCGTCCCTCTTGATTTCACTGTTATTTTCTTTCTATCAAGCACACTTCTTCCTGGAGGTAATAATCTGTTTCTCCTCTCCTTGCTTCAACCCATGGTGTAAATCTCGTCTACAGTATGACATCTTCCCATGTCTTGATGTCCATGTCCATCAGTTTCATGTCACTTTTGTAGATATCCTTGAAGCAAAGATGAGGTCGCCCTTATGACCTCTTGCCAGTAGCAGGTACAGAAGGACCTTCAGAATCCTCCCATCTGGAATATGGTGTACATATCCAAGTTAACAGAGCCGGAAGGGTATATAGTCTGGGTAACTGGGCATGGGCGAGAACTACAGCATTAGTGACCTGGTTGTACCAACTGATGCCCAGGATGTATCTCAGACAGTGAAGAGGAAAGAGGCATCACTCCTGTCTGGAGTAGAGGCTCTAAGTCTCACTGCCATAGAGCATCATGCTGATGATTCATACCCTATTGACTGCAATAATATTGTTTGTAGTAAGCTTTCTGTTCTCCCAGAATCTCAAAGTCAGCCTGGCAAATGTTAGGTCAGCTTACTAGATTCATCAGTTGAGCTCAGTGTCTATGTAGAAGCAATCTGAAATTTTGGTGCTGTAGTGTGGAAATGCATAAACTAACTCCAAGTTGTAGTTGCTGAATTGGATGGCTGTTAATTGTCTTGGTCCATCATGTTGGTCTTCCTTAGACTGATGGTCAGACTGAATTCTTGGCAGAATTTTGAGAAATGCAAAATTCTGTTCAATAGTAAGCTAATTTTTATTCAGATATTGTAGGCTATCAGTAATTGCACCTAGCCTAATACCATATTACAGTAATATTAAAAGTAATTAACTATAATTAATAAAAAGTAAAATAATACAATGCATAATATTGAATATAATTAAAAATAATACTGCAATATTAATTAAAATACACTGAATGAGTTCAAGCAAACCAATCTCCAATGACATGAATACAGGTACATGCATACATATATATATATAGATATATATATGTGTGTGTGTGTGTGTGTGTATACACATAAATATTTTGAAATCAATGATTGCATGTACCATGAAACAGTCTGTTGCCTTTGAGTGTTGACTTCAGTGTTCACTTTATATATATATATATATATATATATACACACATACATCATGCATCAAAGAGGTATTCAGACAAAGTTGGTCTGAAGATTGCATTGGAGAGTGAAAATGACACCACAGAATATCAATTTCTATGTCAACACTTGCTATATCTATCTATCTATCTATCTATCTATCTATCTATCTATCTATCTATCTCTCTCTATATATATATACATATATATATATATATATTTGTGTGTGCACACGAATGTGGGTATGTAGTTGTGTGTGTGTGTGTGTGTGTGAATCACAAAATGCAATAGATATTAATTTGTTTCCTGATATAGATACTTATGTAGTTAGGATATATATACTTATGTAGTTAGGATAAACATGCCACATCTAAAGTTAAGTGCCTAAACAATGGCGGAATTTTTCTATTTATCGGTGAATTATTTTATGCTTTTGTGACCAAAATTTATCACATAAGCCTGAAGGTGGCATTATGGAAGCTCAAGCTAAATGATGAATGGATCAGTTACCTGCAAGTATTCAATAATAAGACATCTTATTATAGGAAGGTCAGACGTCTTGCTGACCTCCAATAAGAATCTCACTGTCTCAGCTGCAAGGCAAGACACTTCAATAAGAGAAACTCTCCACAGATAGAACTTATATGACAAAAAATACTACATGAGTATCCTAGAAATGGTATTCTCTCTTTTTGTTCATATATATATATATATATATATATATATATATATATATATATAATAAATCTTAAAGAACTAGTCTACCTAGGTTTCACCTAAATGGATCTTCATAGTATGACTTTATAAGCCACACAAGAATGTGTGGTTTATAAAGTTGAAATACACAGAAATAAACCTAATAGTAGTAATAAAAACGTTAAATTTTAAAAGGATCCACATAGCATTCACCCAAGGTAATTTCATAAAGTGTTACTACAATCATTTAAGTAGGTATAAGCATGAAAATTAAAAACACAGCACTAGCTTGTCTATATACATATGGAATATCAAACAGGAAGATGGTATTGAACCCATCTTAAAATGGGAAATACTAAAATAAATGCCATAAGTATAAAGCAGGGGACAAGTATTGCTTATTATGTATTAAGAAAAAATTATCAATGGCCACCTCCGATGAACTTAATAATTTATTAAATCAAAGATCTGAGATTTTAAATACGTGTAGGCATAGAAAATCCTAGTTATTGGAATAGAGGCTTGAGTTATTTTTTTGGTTTTTTTCTCTATCTTCTCCTGTCACAAGGTTTTATGCAAATTAGTTTTTAGTGGTTTTATCAATAAATACTGTTTCATGTCATTTCCTCTTTAGCTAGCTTACCCTGAAGATCCGTTAGGTGAGCTTAGGTAGGTTGTTCCTGGCTCTTTAGGATTTATTTAATTTATCCCTGCTCTACTTGGCATACTGGGCACTCTACATTTTAGCTTTATTACTTGCTTGGAGTCTTTGCACTAAAAACTTAAGTCACTGGATGATTTATTTCAACCTCTTCAGATGTTTATAGTTCTTTCTTTTTTTTCCAATTTTTTTCCTCAGGCACCAATTTCTTTTGATAAACTTACAAGTTGTGCTATCTGAGGTTTTTTTCAACCAAGTATTACTAGTAGTATAATAATAATAATAATAATAATAATAATAATAATAATAATAATAATATATATATATATATATATATATATATATATATATATATATATATATTATTTATTAAAGAGATTTTTATGTTTAACGTTCTTTTTATAGATAAAATACATAAAAATGTCTTTAATAAATAAAATTGTCGGACTTTGTCCATTTCTTAATGTATATATATATATATATATATATATATATACATACATACATGCAAAAATAATGTCGTTTTTTACGTTCAACTTTATGTGAGAAAACGACATTATTTTTGCACCAACCTAATACTTGGGTTAGAAGAAACTAAAGTGCCTTCTTGATGAATTTCATTGTAACATCAAGAATCTCATTAGAGAACTGGAAAGGATCAGCATAAAAAATCAATTTGTCTATATCATTCAATGAAACATGCATATATATATATATATATATATATATATATATATATATATATATATATATATATATATATATATATGAGGTATGGTGGAGGAATGGATAGCAGCTTGGACTGAGGAATTGGAGAGCTGAGTTTGAATTCTAGTTGAATCCATTATATTTACTTACATGCTAATACACTTGGGAAAGGTATAAATCCTCTTCTTCTTCCCCCAGCTATGGGTAAATAGCATGACAGACTGGATTCTATAGCAGTGGATGTCAATTGGTCTACCACAGAAAGAAATGGCAGATGGCAGCCTACTGCAGGAAAAAAAATCTGCCTCATCAGTCATGTAACGAAAGATACATGATTGCCTAAGCATGTATCATGTATGCCTCATAACTGACTGATTGATATATATATATATATATATATATATATATATATATATATATATATATATATATATATATATATATATGCACAAGTTTCATTGAATGTGATGAAAAAGGAAAAATCAATAAGTTTTTTTCAGTTGTTTTTTTGTGTTTAGGCTTTTCTTTAATGACAACTAAGAGTGTTAGCTTTTTATTCAGATTTTGTAATTTTCTTTTTATTGGGGCTAAGAAAATGCAGGAAAAGGTTATAGTGATTATTATCACATGTACTTTTTGGATAATTCATTAGCCATTTTCAAGTGGTTCTTTGTAGAGCAGATTAAAAAAAGTATTAATACTTTTAGTAAAAGCACAATTTCTAAGAATAAAACAAAACTCAACTAATATGCCATAATTTTTAAATATTAATTTGTATGCTTTTAAATTGATATTACTAAATAATTTTATTAAGCACTTTCCTTTTCATTTTCAGGGCCGTATCCATTCAGGATTGGGGGACCATATTCCTTTACAGTGCAGCTGACCATGGTTCTCCACAGATCTTTTTAAAATTTTCACAATGGAGGTGATTACTGCTTCCAATTTCAGTGCCATGTTCCTTCAGGATGGAGGTAACCATGGCTTTCTACAGATTGTATTTTCAATTTTGTTATCATGTCTCTTCAGGATGGAGGTAAACATTGCTCTCCACGGATTATTTCTTTCAATTTCAGTGCCATATTCCTTCATGATGGAGGTGACCATGGCTCTCCACAGATAATTTTCTTCACAGTAATTCTCATGGAAACACTTTTCTTCCTTACTACCTTGCCAGACTCATGTTCTGCTCTTCAGCACTGTCTTTTTGGTAATTTCTACCGTGTGCTAATGTCTATTGACATCTCCTGTAAGTTCCCCTATTTAACAGGCCATTTTTCTATTATTAATGCGCTGACTGGGGGGTATTGTTTCCTGATTTTCTTTGTGACACCCTTTAATCATCCTGTTAAGAAACGTACTACTGAGGTCTCTTCCTCGGTAAAACCTAACATCTGAGATTTTATGCCAGTATGGAAATTAATATTAAACCACAATCTTCTCTTTGTTTCTCTCCAGCCTGTTCAGTCACTATATCCCACAGGAATTACTTCCTCTGACTATATTATAGTGATGGGATTGATTCTAACAGATCTCTTTATCATAGCTCTTATAATGAATGCAAATGTGTCACCAAAAAGGTAGAGTCACTGTTTGTTGATAGAATAAGTCATTGTATAGACTCTCACAAGTTTATCTATCTATCTATCTATCTATCTATCTATCTATCTATCTATCTGTCGAAAAACCCTCAAATTTTTGATTTGCCAATAATCAAATCAGTCTCGAGGGAAAAAAAGGTTTTAAAAAAAGAAAGAGCTAGAAACATGAAAGTCTGTCAAAAAAAATTGCAGATACAGGTTTGAAGCCCAAAGAAAAAACTCCAATACAAGTAAACAACTAACTAACAAAAGAGCTCAATACAACCGTAGAGCAGACCTAGATACACCTAGTGAGCCAGACAAACATACCCAGGTTTCACCTAAGCTTTCCCTGACGATACACTTAGGTGAAACCTGGCTAGGTTTGTCTGGCTCACTAGGTTTATCTATCTATCACTATATATATATATATATATATATATATATATATATATATATATATATATATATATATATATCCTTTTGATCATAACTAGCTATAAATCTAGCTATTTCATTATATTCACATCCGTCTATCAAATTTTGGTCATATTTATCTATTCGTATTTCAGTTTATACATATCTATCTATCTATCTATCTATCTATCTATATATATATATATATATATATATATATATATATATATATATATAAGGGAGAGGTTATAGTTGTTCCAACAAGATAAAAATGTATATTTTAAAAAGAAGAGAGAATCCACAAACGTTTTTGGTTATAATGTGGATTTTTAAAATATATATTATACACTATTTTTCATAGTATGATATTCATTTAAAAATCCACATTATAACCAAAAATATTTGTGACTTCTCTCTTCTGTTTAATATATATATATATATATATATATATATATATATATATATATATATATATATATATGCGCGTGTGTATGTGTGTATCTATCTGCATTTCAGTCAGTCCATATCTATCTATTTTTCTGTTTCATTTGGTTATATCTATCTATCTATCTATCTATCTAACTGCATTTCAGCCTATCCATATCTATCTGTCTCTCTATCAATCTATATTTCTATCTATCTGTGTGTACATAGTTTCAAAACCTATTTTGTAGATTTTCTTCAAATTATTTGATCATTGAAAAATGATTTATGATCTATAAAACCTTCATATCACCACCAGGATGTCTTCAGGCTTTTGTAAATTATCCATTAGTCGACAGGAATACATCCTTCCTTACATCTCCCATTTCCCTCACACCAATAATTTGTAGTGCATCCCAGTGAAACCACAGTCAGGTTTTATTCTCTAGAAATTTTCTCTCTTTCTTAATGCTATCCATATTTTGTACTTACTATATAGATTTTTTGAGATGTTCGATTGCAAGGATTTTTATTTTTCATTATTTTTAAAATTGTATCAGATTTCATTTTATATAGACATCCATCTACCTGCCACACATCCACACACACACACATACTCATATATATATATATAATTGTATATTTGGGCAGCAATCCCTCTTTAATACATGTTTCATTAAAGATCACTGACAACGTACTGCGATTAAGCTTTTTATTTTTGTGTTTGTATAAATGTTTTATTTTCTGGACATAAAAGCTTTCCATATGTTCTGCCTGTACAAGTACTTTTGGGTAATCTGTTAGTCCTTATCAAGGATATTTTTTCATTTTTATTTTTAACAGAATCTGTAGGTTTTATACATGTGTATCTATAAAGTGGGAATCTCTTTTTGTTATTTTCCAAACACAGTCAGCACATTATGGCCATGTTCATAGTTGATGTTATTGAGTGTTGGCTTTTTCTTTTTTATTACTAATGCTTCCATTATTTTTATCCATTTTTTTATATGTGGAAGAGTCTACTACAAGTATTTTGTGGACAGAGTTTGGTAGATTACCATTTGTGTTTAAATGAATTCTATTTGAGCTAAGGCCAGAGAGGTGTGAGTCTTCTTGATAGGCATGTCGTTGTATGGCCAATATAATTATTCATGAATTTGGCTTGATTAGGAATGCAGTTCCTTATGGGACATGTCAATTC
>OZ010605.1:31154720-31169720 GCA_963932145.1 Acanthosepion lycidas
TAAAAACTTATAGACAAACATTTCCATAAAGCCCACAAAATTAAACAAAATATTTAATAAAAACACCATAATCATTAGCTACAGTTGCATGGTTAACATTGAAAAAATAACAAAAAGTGTACAGAAACAAAGAACTGAATAACAGTTATAGAAAAGCATTCACAAAACACATACAATTGTAGATAGAAAATATTATTAAAGACAACAGATATTTTATGTGAATTAATTTTAATGATCAACTTTTCGGACTAAAACAAGATTTCTTCAGAAATCAACCAAAGTTCATTTCAGAAGAAAAGTACAAAAAATATGGTCCACTATGGTTCGACTTTCTTATGTCACAGACAAAACTCACCAATTGTCATTACCTACCCTGATGATTGATTAAGAAAGTAGAAATTTGGACCATATTTATTGTACTTTTCTTCCAAAATAAACTTTGGACAATTTCTAATGCATTTAGTCCCAGCCTGAGAAGGATGATTCATAATCTGGAGAAGTTGATCATAAAAATTAATCAACAAAAAATACTTGTTACCTGTAATAATAATAATATATATATAATTATTTATATATCAAAAACAGTTCTCTCTCTCTCTCTCTCTCTCTCTCTCTCTCTCTCTATATATATATATATATATATATATATATATATATATATATATATATATATATATATATATATATGGAGGCACGGTGGAGTAATGGATTGAGGAATCGGAGAGCTGAGTTCGAATTCCAGTCGAATCCATTACATTCACTTACATGCTAATACCCTTGGGAAAGGTATGAATCCTCTTCTCCCTCCAGCTATGGGTAAAATAGCAGGACAGACTGGGTTGTATAGCCTTGGATGGCAACTCGTCTAGGAGAAGGACAACTCTGAATTCAAAACCTGCGGAAGGTCGTTTGGGAACCTTGTGGCATTCGGTACACCAGGTCTCTGTATTCGTCCCTCCAAAAAGTGTGGATGGTCCTGCACGAGGCCTTCACCACTATAATCAAATCTCATGTGCCGGTGTCGGGCTGCTTGACCCTCATACGTCGAATCTCGACGGGAGAGTTGATCATATATATATATATATATATGGTGAACTCTCCCATTGTATTCAACATATAAGGGTCAAGCAGCTCAGTTCTTAGAAACCAATAGCCAGACACCAGCTTGATTTGATTATAATGGCATTGTGCAGAATCAACAACACTTTTTGAAGGGCTGAATACAGATACCTATATAACACAACGTCCACAGATGACACTCAGCAGGTTTTGAATTCAGAGTTGTCCTTCTCCTAGACCAGTTGCCATCCAAGGTTAAAGAACACAGTCTGTCCTGCTATTTTACCCATAGATGCAGGGAGAAGGAGAGGATTAATACCTTTCCCAAGGGTATTAGCATGTAAGTGAATGTAATGGATTTGAGCGGAATTCGAACTCAGCTCTCTGATTCCTCAATCTGAGCTGCTAATTAATCTTCTCCTTCTCCCTATATATATATATATATATATATATATATATATATATATATATATATATATATATATATATATATATATAGTTCAGGCATATTTTGTTTGTTCAATACCCACGGAGTTCACCTGTGGTTTATACTGCAACAATGCAGAATGAACCTTAGTTACAGGTTGTGGGAGAGAGGACATATTTTGGCGTGATTTAATGACAAGATCTTGTTTTATCTGTATGTTCAGTATTGCTCCCTAAAGGAGCTATGTTCCTAATCAAACCAAACTCATAATTGGTTATATGACTACATGCCTACCCAGATGACTTGTGTTATGCCTACCCAACCATAGCACAATTTGGATGCAGTTAAACAAATGCTACCAAACTCCATACAAAACATACTAGTAGAAAATAAAAGTATAATAGCCTCATCCATATGAAAAAAAAAGATAATAATGGAAGCCCTAATAATAAAAAAGGAAAAGACATCACTCAACATAAAGTACGAAAATGGATACAATGTGCTGAGAGTCTTTGGAAAATAAGACATCCCTGTAACTCTAAACACATACACACAACCATACATTCAGTTAAAAAGTAAAAATAGAATTATCCTCGATAATGGCTAAAATTATAGCTTAAAGCACTCAGAAATTCAGAAAATATGGACAGGTTTTATATATTTTGTGTCCAGAAAAGAAAACACATGTACAAACACAAAAAAATTAAATAATCTCAGTACTTTGTCAGTCAACTTAAACAAAACATGTATAAAAGAGTGATTGCTGCCTAAATACATAATATACATACATCTATATATATATATATATATATATATATATATATATATATATTTGAAACATACTAGTCAAAAATACATGATAATAGCCTCATCTATATGTAAAAAAAGATTAAAAATAATGAAAGTCATAATAATAAAAAAGAAAAAGCTAGCACTCAATAACATTAACTACAAACATGAACCTTCTTACAACTTTACAAAAATTAAAATCGCCCTTTGTAATGACTAAAATAATAGATGAATAGTACCCGGATATGCAGGACATTTTTACAGTTTTTACAAACTTTGCATCCAGAAAAGAAATCACTTGTATGAACACAAGAAAAATAAAAAGCATTACCTTCTCAGTCATCTTTAAGGAAACATATATATATATATATATATATATATATATATATATATATATATGATGTGATGAAAAACAAACCACTTTAAGGTACCATTACGATAATTTATTTCACCTAAATCCTTTTTTAAGGATTCAGGATCATCAGGTAAAACTTCCAACAACGAATTGAGAGGAAAAATGGGATTAGAAATTGGTGGGTAGTGTAATTTTTGTAATTTAATAGAGGGGGTTGAGAGTGGTAGTTAAACAGACAATATAAAGTATAGGGAGGGGTTAATTTTATATCTCTCTTAAGTATGTTTTATATTGGAGTAGGAGGAGTGACAGAACCTTGACCTCTTTAGATGGTTAATAAAACGGAAATGAATTGTAGAAAATGTATACAAGTGAGACTTATGGTAAAAAGAGAGATAGGTGGGGGAAAAAGAGATGGAGTTGTTATAATTTTGTTTTAACAAAATTATGTAAAAGATAGTTTACAATGTTTGATAGAAAATTCGATGTCTGAAAAAAATTTTGTTATTAACTTAAATCTTTAATTTTTTAAGTAAATAGTTTCAGGACTAAATATAACTATTATTGTAATAAACATATTTATATATATATATATATATATATATATATATATATATATATATATATATTACTTCAGATGTTATTATATTGAACAACTGTATTTGAAATAGATACCTGAATTTTATTTTCCTTTTAAATAGTGTATATTACTTCTATCTTGATAAAGGTAATGTGATTTCTTGAATTAGCCAGCAGATAGGCATAATACACACTAATATAAAACACAAATGGATCACCTATTTCAAATAACTATTGTAATAATATGCTAAACAGTCTAGTGATGGAACTATATTTTTAAAATAGAAAATAATTATGATATTATATACATATATATACATATATATATATATATATATATATATATATATATATAAAAATAAAATATTTTTGTGACACATTTCATCAGACTGGACTTTGTTGATGTAGCCACATCTACACATGCACACAAAACAAGAGATGCTGCTAGTTTAAAAATTTTCAAAAGAATATTTCTGAAAGATAATTTTTGAAAGAATATTTTTTCAGTCTAGCTAAATTCATCTGTATTCTTTTTCTTTTTTCCCCCATCACCTTTGTCCCTGACTGTCCCACATTGCGATGACAGAAAATCTGCCAAGTAAGATGATACATTGTAAATATATTCACAAATATATATTTATATCTATACAGAAATAATCTTATATATTACTGTTGCTTCTTTGAAAAAATTAAATGAAAATATTATTGCAAAAAAAATTTATTTAAAAACTGTTTGATTAAGAATTTTCAAACATTTAAAAAATTTTCCTGCTTTTTTTTTGTTTATTTATCATTTTAATTGCAGTATCAGTTTGTAAAATACTTTTTTCCAAATTTTAAAAGGGTAAAAGAAAATCTAGCATAAGGAATGAATTGAAAAATGATTTGCAAAAAAATTGCTTAAATACTTGCAGGATAAAAGTATGCACATACTTGAGTTTAAGATATATGCACAGACTGAAGTAGACAAACCTAGATGTACAGACAGTTTGGGCACCTCGAGGCAGTGTAATGTTTAGCAAGCTTGTCTCGCTAGAACAGTTGCAACTGAGCAGTGAGTTCAATCCTCACTGAGTGCTCCATACTTTCAGCCTTGTGCCACATCTAAGCTATGCTTGGAAAATCACTATATACAAGCTGTTATAATATATGATGATGGGCTCTCCTGTTGAGTTCGACATATGAGGTTCCGACGACCACAAACTACTTATCTGCATGCCTATGGTGGGCATTACTTTTGAGACCAGCTCGAGAATTGCACAAATGACCACAAACAGTACAGAAAAATGTATTGTATCCAAGTGCAAGGAACACTGATGGCTTTCGTATTTCACGTAGTCAAATTATGCTTACTTCTTTATGGTGCAGGGTGACATAAACTTGTCTCTTCAGAGTCAGAGCACTCATACAATTCTCCTACCTGGGTCAGGACGGACATACATCTGAGTAAGGTACATTCACACAAATTCTCCCACCTCAGCCAGGACATTCATATAATTATGTCTTTTGTATACAGACATTATGTTTTTATGAAAAAAAAATCACTTCTGGATTGACCAAGTGTCATATAGCTAAAATATCTCTGCTTCAATCTCTGGGTCTATTTCAGAGGAAGAAGGAGACAAGCAATGCAAAGGTGAATAAGAATATTTCCTTTGTATGAAAGGTGGAATAAGGATAATCTGCCCCCATTGATTAAGAAGGTTAACCTCTGCAAGATGACATACACCTGATGAAGGCCTGTGTGTACAATAGCAAAAATGTTGCGAGTATAATATCTTGGTCCTAATTCTTATCATTCTGTGCATGAGTCAATCTCGAGACACTATATATTATTCTAGTGCTGTTTCAAGAGTAACCAGGATGTTGCTGGATACAACCTTAGTGACTTCATCTCTGGAGTTACTCTTGGCTTTTTCTGAAAAAAACTTTCCTATTTTGGGGTATAGTTGCAAAGTAGTCCAGGATTTAAATTAGTGTTTTATTTTTTTTAGATGGACTTACTTCCAGGGCTAATGAGTTTCATCTATCTGAATTAAGCTAATAGTGATGAAAAAAAATCAACATCCTCTTTCAAGCATTCCAAAAAATAGAATTCAATATAAATCATTACAAAATGGAAATAATGATTTGGAATTGGAATTCAGGATGTGGAATTAATAATGGTAATGGTAATATTAACCGTTTCCCTACAAGGAAACATTTGGCATTCATTGACCGAACAGCCAGCACTACTATTGCCGGTTGAAATTTATAAAATCTTGCTACTAAAACAATTTTTCAGGCACATATGTTTATCAAATCAAGTACCTGTTATCACCCCTTCAAGTATTAATGAAAGTTTTATTTGAAGTAATGTGGAATTTTATCATCTTGATTAGGTTATTTTCTCTTTGTGTTCTATCTACTAGCCATTTTAGTTGCTGCTTCATCTGTGGCTGCTGTTAGTGAATACTAAACACTTCAAATAACTCAGTATATGTTGCAGTTATAACTAATTTAGTATAGGAGATAAAGAAATTGGGCATAGAATAGGCTGCACTAGGAATAGTCTCACACAGCACCAGAAGTTGTTACAAAACCCAAATATTAACCTATAATCTCAAGTCATATTCTTAAATAGCCTTGTCAGATCAATACTTTAATGTGGATATCATGCTTCATGCTGAACTCATTCAGAAATATCTAAACTGTCAGTTGCATGCAACTGCTTTCTAAGATCAATGATAAAAAATGGCTTCCAGTGATATCAAGCCTGTAGGTCAGAGGGAGGACCATCCTTCTTTGAATCTCATTGACTAGCACTATAGAATCACAAACAAATGATTATATCAAATAACAGAAACTACATCGCTTAAAAATTTTCAACAGCAGCAACAGTTAAATAAATAACCCATATAACTTGAAGAGACAATACTGTTATAATCATGATGTTTACATTCCACACTATTTTAAACAAAAGGTTAGGAAGGAAGCCTTATTCAAATTTCAAACCATAGTTTCTGTTTTAGAAAGGTTTATTCTGAGTCCTATTTCTTGGATCACTTGATAGAGGATTCTGATAATGCCAATCTGAATCTGAAGAATATTCTTTGTGTCCTGTTGCTTCAGGACATTGGCATTCATGGCTCTCCACAATTTCCTGTCCTTTGTAGCTCTTAATAAATTTTGTCTTTTTTTAAAACTTTGTTTTGACATCCATTTTATTATAATAGAGGTTTAGTCTTTTCTTCTGTCAGAGAAGTTTCTATGAAAATATTTATAGAAAAGAAAGAGGGAAACAACATCAGCGATTTTGCCACTCTTTTAGTGTTCATTTCTTATGCTTTTTTGCCGATAGTTATGTGCCATCCCTGCTTTCATTCCAGTTCCAGATTATAGTTTCTGTTTTAGAAAGATTTATCTTGAGTCCCATTTCTTGGAAAGCTTCGTAAAGGATGCTGAATTTCTGTTCAAGATCATTCATACCCCAGTTATGAATAACTATGTCATCAGCATAGCCCTATCAGAACATTTTGGCCTCGGGAGGGAAGAAAACAATTAACATAATCATTGGGATAGTTTTTATCATCAGTACATTGGCCCCAGGAGGGAAAACAGGATCATTGTCTTCTATTGGTAGACTTCTTTTGGTTGCAGTGCGAAAGGCTTAAATAGACAGTGCTCTTCTCATCACATTTGTTTGCATATGTGCAGGGAATAATCTCCAAAGAGATTAAATAGACTGGGTCTCTCATTTCCTCTTTGTCATATTCCCTATGCGGTCTGAAATGTTTGCATATCACGGCTCGGATTGAGGAATCAGAGAGCCGAGTTTGAACTCCAGTCAAATCCATTAGATTCACTTATGTGCTAATACCCTTGGGAAATATATGAATCCTATTCTTCTCCATCCAGCTATGGGGGATTAGCAGAACAGAATAGTTCTATAGCCTTGGATGGCAACTGGTCTATTGCAGAAAGAAATAGCAACCTACTGCAGGAGAAAATCTGCCTTGACAGTCATGTATCAAAAAGATACATGATCACCAAAGCGTGTATAACGCACAACACATAACTGACTGATGTAGTCCTCTCAAGGCTAAGGATGCATTAAACCATTACCTTTTCACTCCTTTTAGCCTTGTGCCAGCTTCTTTCTAAATTTCTGTTTTAGTATTGTAGTAATTTGTAGTTTTGTTCAAAACTATCTCAGGCACAAACAATTTTATGTTCAATATCATATATTTTTTCCATCTGATCCATATGCTGAGGCATCTGAGGTGTTTAGTATTTACTAATTCCATATCCTGTATTTTTATGATGGATTCAGGGTAGGTTTCATCATTGCTTTCATTCCAGTTCCATATCATAATTTATGCTTTGGAAAGGTTTATCTTGAGTCCCATTTCTTGGAACACTTGATAGAGGATGTTTTCATTTTTATGATGTATTCAGGATAGGTGCCATCATTGCTTTCATTCCAGTTCTAGATCATAATTTATTTTTTGGAAAGGTTTATCATGAGTCCCATTTCTTAGAACACTTGATGTTGATTTTTTGTTCAAGATCATTCTTATCCCAACTATGAACACTTATGTTATCAGAAGAGCCCTTTCAGAATATTGGCCTTGGGAGGGGAAGGCAACAGCTAATATAATCATATTTATTCATACTGTATATTTGTTATGGTGCTTCCTCTCCTACTGATCTAACAAATGATAAGGAGATCTTGGATATACATTTAGTTATTTTTCAAAAAAGAAATAAAAAGGTAAATTCATATTTTATATAGTCCCCATAAAGTTTTTATTAAAGTTAAAAGTACAGAGAAGAATTAAGAAACAAGACAACTCATTTAGATGGTTTTTATTGCCTTTCCACATTTATGGATAAAAAACTGAATTTCTTTTCCAGATCAAAGAAAAACAACTGGTGTGTAAATACTCATGGAAGATGTAAGTAATTATTTATTATTATTATTATTATGTAAGTAATTATTTATTATTACTGTTATTGTTTGTTCCAATAGTTTTATTCTTTCTATAAATAGCAAAATTTAGAATTTGTAGAAGTGGAAGACAGATTAGGAATTGGAAAAGTCGGAAGTATTTTTGCATAATTCCTTATAGTTTTGGTTTAGTTTAGATAAGCGTTTCATAAATTTTTTTTCATTTAACTTTTTTTCTTGTCTCTGTATCCTTTCTTCTTTTACTTCTTATGTTATTAGTCAAGCCTTTTTTTCAAAATAGTTTTTATCATCTTTATCTTGAACTTTTTTTCATGAATTTTTTCTTTTATTCTTTTCCTTCTTTTTCATATTGATTCCTTCTGGCTTTTACTTCATTTTTCACTTTTTTGTCTTACATTTTTTAAAGCAGGAATTAACAAAATAAAAAAAAAATGTAGGAGAAATAAATGAAAAATGAAACACGGGCCAGAAGGAATCAATATTGAAAAGAAGAAAAATAATCAGAAAAGAAAGAAAAGTTAAGAAAAACTAAAGGTAAAAGAAATTTTCAAGATGGAGATGATAAAAACCATTTTTAAAAAATGGCGTGACTAATAATATAAGAAGTAAATGAAGAAAGCAAATACAGACAAGATAAAAATAATAAATGAAAAAATATATATGAAAAGCTAGGCATATAATGAGGAAAGAGGACTTGGAAAATTTGATACTCATAGGACAGATTGAATGCAAGAGGGACTGAGGAAAACAATGTATAAGCTACAAAGCTGAACAGGGTTTAGGAGAGATAAAAAAGACAGCATTTATTAAAGGCTACAATGGACAGGAAATTGTGGAGAGCCATAATAATAGCATAAAAATGAGCTTGAGTAAATGGATGGCAGAACAAGATTTAGGTGAAATAACAAGAACAAAAAATTTACTAAGAACTATGAAAGGCACGAAATTGGGGAGAGCTATGATTGCCAGCCTTCTCAAGGGACAAAGGACATAGAAAAAGAACAAACTTGAGTAAATAGATGATGGAAGAAGGATTAGGAGAAATATCAAAAAGACAACATTTATTAAGAGCTACAAAGAACAGGTAATTGTGGAGAGGCATATGGAAGAAGAAGAAGAAGAAGAAGAAGAAGAAGAAATTCTTCTTATTATTATTTTTCTCGAATGAACCTTCTTCCCCTCTTCTCATGTTTCTTCTTTTATGCATATTTTTCTTCATTTTTTTTTTTTCATTCTTTTACAATTCAACTTTGTCATCCTTTCTTTTATTTTTTTCTTATTTTCTTCATCCTCATACTCTATTTTATTCCATATCATCTTCGAAATTTTTCTTCCTTTCAGATTATATTCCTTCATCATTAATTTATTCTTTCCTCTCTTTCAACTCACTTACTTTCTAGGTTTGTATTTTCTTCTTTTTTGTTTTCTTTCTTTCTTTCTTTCCTTTCCTTCATTTCTTCTTCTTCTCCATTTACTGTTGTTCCTTCACCTGTTCTTTTCTTTTCTTTCCTTCTTATGCTGCCTTAACAAAATTTCAGGAGCATTTACACAATCTTGTACATGAGCAATTATTCTCCACTCTGCCACCCTCTTCCTATAGATGAAATGTTGCTCTGTTACTATTCCCATAGAGAATATTCTAAAAAACACTATTCTATATTTCCATCAGTTCAGACCTTCACAGCATGGATTGAATGAATCATATCCACTTTTTCATATCACTTTATTTAGAAGAAATTTATTTCGACATTTTCTTCCCAAAGATCTCTATTTTGTGAAATAGATTCATGGCAGGATCCTTCCTTGATCACTTCTATCTTAATTATGTCCATAAAACAAAGCCATACAGTAACTCTCTACCTTGAGTGGCTCCTTGCATTTATTGGGTAAAATCTAGTGTATAAAATATCACACTTCATTTTATTCCAATTTATATCTTTTCTTCTTTTCTGTTTTCATTCATCTTTTTCTATTTTCGTTTATCTTTTTTCTAATTTATTCTCTAAATCCTTTTTCGTCTACTTTCCTTCAATTTCATATCATTCTTCATCTTTTTTTCCTTCTTCCTACTTTAATATATTTTATTCATTTTTTTCTTAATTCTTATCATAACATTTTTCTTCTTTCATCTTTTCTTCTTCATTTTATTCATATTCCTTCACCTCCATTTTATTTCTTTCTTCTTTTCCTTCTTTTTATTCTGGGTCTCTTCTTTTTTACTCTCTTCTTTAATCTAATCTCTTTTTTCTTCTTTTTACTTAAATTATCATTGTTGATTTTCTTCTTCTTCTTCTTCCCCTTCTCCTTCTTCATTTCATTCACTTTCCTTCTCCTCTTAGTCTTTTCTTCTTACATTTATTGTTTTTTCTTCTTTTAAATTCTTTCTTTTTTTTCTTTTTCTACTTTCTGAAATACTCATTGTAACTTTTTCTTCTTGTTCTTGTTGTTATTGTTGTTGTTCTTCTTCTTCTTCTTCTTGTTCTACCTCTTCTTCTTCTTTTCAGGAATATCTTCATTTTTATTCTCTTATTTAGCTTTATTTCCTTTTTTCTTGTTTTTATTTCTTAAACCATCATTATTGATTTTCTTCTTCTTCTTCTTCTTCTTCTTCTTCTTCTTCTTCTTCTTCTTCTTCTTCTTCTTCTTCATTTCTTTCACATTCCTTCTCCTCCTTTTTATCCCCTTCCTTTCTTGTTCTTTCATTCATTTTTGCTTTGTATTTTACTTTTTTTTTATCTTTCTTTCTCTTTTCTTCTTTCTCAAATCCTTATTGTAACTTTCTTTCTTCTTCTTCTTTTTTTTTATTTTCTTCTTTAGAGTTTATTTCTTTTCTCTTCTTTCTTTTACTTTAATCATCATTGACGAGTTTCTTCTGTGTTTTCTTCTTTTAATTATCTTTGGAATAATTTATTCTTTTATTCCCTAAATATTCCTTCACCTCAATCATATTATTCTTTGCAGTTTCAACTTATTTTTATTTCCATAAATTCTGATAACTGCAAATGTTATTGATTAAAGATTTTAAACATTTTCATTGCAATCACTAATCTTCTACAATTACAAGTGCTGTACCCAAGATTACCGTCATTTCTCTCAGCAGCAAATAAAATTGCTATAACTTGATTAGACACTATCAGTGATGTTTCTATTGCAATTACTAATACTTGCTCTTGTATTAATTTAATTTTTGTTGTCCTTATTTGGTTGTATTTTTAATGTTAGTTTTAGTTTTATTTTGATTCATTTTGATTATATTTTTTCACATTTTGGGGTGAATTTTTAGTCATTTCTATCTGTTGATTCACACAGAACTTTCCACAGATATTTTTGAAGACCACTTGACAGCTAATAGTCATAATTCCAAAACCAACCTAGAAATGTTTCATCATCCCAAATCCTGAATTTACTCTAGTCATATTGAACAATTCCACTCTCAAAGGGGTTCCTTGTTTTGAACATTTGTTGGCACTCAAGTTCCCTCCAGACTTCAAATGTAACTCATATATATGATCTATTGTTAAAGATTCTGGAAAAATAGTCAACTTATTCTACCACTCCAGAAAATATTTGACTCCACCAAGAGTTAGATCAAACCTAAACTGGAGTACTGTGCCATACCTGGACTGGAAACTGGCTAATCTTTACTTTCCAACTTTGACAGTAGGCCTGATGCATATTACCTCCAAACCTCTGACCAGTGAAAGCAAGCCTAATTAGTGACTTCAGGTAGTGGTTTGTGACCATCACTATCTTATCAACATTTGGATTTTTCTACCTAAATTTATATATGTAAAAAATATTAAACTCAGTACAACTGAGTATTAAAACATGAAGAATTTTTGAAGATTTTAATGTCATTCTGCTTTTTTGTTTTGTTCAAATCTGTGAATTTGTTTTTACTCATGCTAAGTCCCAAAAAACATTATGTAAAATTCCTTACTTTTTATCCTTAATGTTGAATGTGTTAAAATTATTCAAATTTTATTGCTAAAAATCTCAAGTTGATATTAAAAATTGCTGCAAGACATTGATTTATTTAAGATATAATGATCTATTATAACATATCTCTTATTTGTATCAAGATACATTGCATTTATTTTCAATTTTTCTAGTTGAATTGTTCTCCTATATTGAATATGATCCATTATTGTACATAATTAGGTTACAATAAAATTTGTATTTTATATGAATACTACCTTATGGAAATTGAGATATAGTAGAATGGTGGGCCCATATCACAGATTTGGTATCTTGGTATCTTTAATTTTTAATTTATATTTTGTACTGTTCCTTTTGCTAACAATCCAAGAAGACAGAATGCATGATTGTTAGCAAAAGGAACAGTTCAAAATATAAATTAAAAAATTGAAGATACCAAAATCAAACATTCTGTCTTCTTGCAATTGATATTTGGTCCTTTCTTCTTGCTTTCCTTCACTAACTTCTTTTGGACTGTTTTTTTTTAGTATACACTATTCTGAATTATTCACAAAAATAGATATGGAGCAGCACATAGACTGCATTTGAAGATATTTTATAGGCTTTACATTATACAGCTTTTAAATAATGCTTTTATTACCTCGGGCATGTAGACTGTATAAAATCTGCAAGGGACCAGAGAGAACAACTATTGGAATATATGACTGAAGAAAATCAAAATGAGGCTGCTAGTTTGAGTAAACATATGTATGACAAAAAAAATTCAGACATATAAATAAAAATATATATGCATTAATGAAATAAGTACTTCTTTAGCTAAGGACATTAATTAATGCTTGCATAACTCTCAGGCTATTGAGAGACATTTATTAATGCATACATTTCCCTCTACTATAGATATGTAGAGATATATTAATATCTATCTATCTATCTATCTATCTATCTATCTATCTATCTATTCCAGTCTTTTTAGATCTATCTATCTATCTATCTATCTATCTATCTATCTATCTATCTATCCCAGTCTCTTTATATCTATCTATCTATCTATCTAGAGTGGTTTGTTAATGCATACAGACATCTCAATCTATCTAGAGAAATATATTAATGTATACATATCTCACTATATATCTTGTGAGAGATGCTATTGCGTATGTACTACTGTATATCTAGAGAGATTTATTAATATATACATACCTCCCTATTGACCTAGAGGATTTTATAAATGCAGGCATATCTATATATTGAACTAGAGGGATTTATAAATGCATACTCACCTCTGTATTGATTTAGAGTGATTTATAAATGCAGATATACCTCTCTTTCTACCTCCCTATGGACGTACAGAGATTTATTAATAATATACATCTTTTTTATCTTATAACATACATCTTTTTGTTTTTTAAATCAATTCACTCTAAGCAAGGCAAAGGTCTACTGGCAGTGAGCGAAAATGAAAAAAAAAATCTTTAGAAGGAACTGGAAACCCAATCCTAAATTGGAAACAAATGATAAACCTCGACTTTTGTTTAAAACCCTGTGAAGAAGTGTTAACTGGGCGTTATGCAAACCTGTCTACTTCCATCAATGAAAAAATAGTAAATTTTCAGAGTTTAGGCAGAGATGTTAGAAATATAAAGTTGAACAAGACATTAGAAGGAACTGGAAATCTAATCCTAAACAGGAACAAGGGATGCTTATATTCCCCTCTATCTTATTGAGTGAAATACATACAGATTTATTAATGTGTTCTTGTTACAAATTCATGACGGTCGTCTTCGAGTATAGAATCCAGAGGTTGGCAGTGAATATTTCGAAGACAGTAGGAAAGCATAGTTCAGGTTTGCAGTGGATATCGTAGCAAAGTAGCATAACAGTAAATATCTGAAGAGAATCAGAGAGCTGATCTTCAATCTATACAGGTTAGCCATAGTGTCAGAACACTCCGCCGAAGGAACAGCAACTTCCTACAAATAGTTCGGTAAGCTGCCTAAGAGAAGGAAACTCCAACAGAAAAGCTACGACTTCGTAAGCCATCATATGTATATTGCTGTTTTAAAGGATGCAGTCAGCCATGAGCACACTACACTTCACTTTAAAATGCCAAAGCCTTTCTTTACGCAGCAAAAAAAAAAGCAATGCTGATAAGTATACGTCCAAATCAAAAGTGAAATTAACTGCACATTACAAAGAACCAAAATACAAGTCAATAATAATTTCAAAATACTATATGTTACTCACTGCAAGGAAAGACTCAGAATACCCGAAGCTAATATTATGTAAAAGAAACAACCCACATTTAATAAAATGTCTTTCACCAAAGGAAATGGTATTTTAAAATGTATATAAAGCATTTAATATGCGGATTAGAGAATGATGATATCTATAAAATATGTGATGTATTCATTTTTTTATTTAATTAAGTTCAGTGATTAAGTAGTTCTTCCTTCTATCATCTTCGCCTGGTCAAGTTGGCACTGGTCCTTCGGTAGGGTAAACAAAGATGGCCGCCTTTATACACGACGGATACAATGTTCTGCGGCTTCTGATTGGTTAACCTTCCATTGATAGACTATAAAGTGAGTCGTGTCATTCGAACTGGCTCACTAGTCACATAATATATACAAAAAACTGTAACAATTCTTACCTATCTTATCTTATCTATCTAGAGAGAATACATATCTGGAAATTTATCTAGAGAGATTTGTTTATGAATATAAACTTCTCTATCCAGATGATGTTATTAATACGTACATACCTCTCTCTCTAGAGAAATTTATTAATGCATACATACCTTACTTTCTATCTTAGTATATATATGTCTGTTTCTCCATGTAATTAATGCATGCATACCACTCTATCTATCTAGATACTTTTATTACTTTATAAATACCTCTCGAT
>OZ010605.1:31174720-31179720 GCA_963932145.1 Acanthosepion lycidas
TTAAAAGCAAGAGAAGCAAGGAAAAGATTGAGTAGCTTGCTTCATATGCTTCTGTAAATGAATGGTTGATGGAGAAGAGCTTCACTGAAGAGATAGAAAAACTCTTTCAAATTTATTATTATCTCCTGTGGATTCAACAACCAACATTTGAAAACAGAACCAGCTAACAGTAATATTTTGGTGTAAAATCTATGAGACAAGCCCACTTGCAAAATCAAGCTTCAAAAGGTAAAATGCAAAAGACAAGAGGCAGTTTTATAAGACTAGAGTATCTATCAACTACAAATTTCTCTTTCATATTTAAATTATTATTTTTTTTAAATTGTTTATTTAATTTTTGTTATAACAACATCAATAATGATGATTATGATGATGATGATTGTAAGAACTTCCAGTCCCTCTAAGGAATGCTGGCAATAAAACTTACTCTAACCCTCTACATTTTGTGGCCCTCAGGCCTTGTTCAGGATGAAAATGATTATAAAAAAATTATCTTTCATTGCATGGATAATCCAAAAATGTTATTCATAATATTGATAATACAATTTTTTTTTTCATAATCTGGATAATCCAACATGGATCTCTATAATATGGATAATACAATTTTTTTTTATAGTATGAGTAATCTGACATGTTTCTTCATAATATGGATAATCAAATATTGTCATTCATAATATTGATAATCCAGCAAGGATCTTTTTAATGTGGGTGATACAAAAAGTTTCTTGTAAATGTGGGTAAACCAACATGGTTCATTATAATATAGATAATCCCACACTGTTTTTAATTCTATGAATAATCCAATAGGATTCTTCATAATATGGATAATCCAACAAAATTCTTAATAATATGAATAATAAAACATGGATCTTGAACTAATGGGGTCAGAAAATTGGTTGTACTGACAAAATCCCATAAACAGACTAATAAGGAGAGGGTCGGTCCATCAAAGCTGATTGTCTATAGATGGGAAGGGATTATTTTTGAGTAATAAAACCACTATAGTAATTATTATACAGTAGTTATGATCATAATCTAAATACTATACATGTGTATATATGTCATAAATAAAAAATATACTTAATATAATTATATTAAACAAAATAACAAAAATAATAGATTTCTCACGGCTACTTTCTCATGCACATGCTAATGTGTCATACTTTATATACTGTACACCCATCTTTGTTTACAATTGAAAGGCTAGCCACCACCAAGTGGTCACTTTGAGAATTAATATGATTCATTCCACTAAGCTCACAAATTTTGAAATACATTGCTGATAATTTTGGAGATTTTTGTGCTTTTTGTATTTTGCCTGCAGATTTTGTCCATTGCATCTGAAGCCAATGGTCCATAGATAAGAGGTTTATCTGCACTTAAATTGGACTTAAATTGGATTTGGTGACGTTTTTTCATTATTTTCTATAGGTCATATCCTTTTGATCATTTTCTTTCATTTCTGTTCTTATTCTTTTAATTTTTTCTTCACTTATTTTCCCCTCTCTTTAATTCATTATTTTTCACCCTCTTTCTGTTTTCTCACTTTTATATTGATTTCTTATTCTTTTACTTTTCGTTCGCTTATTTTCCCCACTCTTTAATTCATTATTTATCACCCTCTTTTTGTTTTCTCTTTTTTGAATTGATTTCTTATTCTTTTACTTTTCATTCGCTTATTTTCCCCTCTCTTTAATTCATTATTTTTCACCCTCTTCCTGTTTTCTCTCTTTCATATTGATTTCTTATTCTTTTACTTTTCGTTCGCTTATTTTCCCCACTCTTTAATTCATTATTTATCACCCTCTTTTTGTTTTCTCTTTTTTGAATTGATTTCTTATTCTTTTACTTTTCATTCGCTTATTTCTCTCTCTCTTTAATTCATTATTTTTCACCCTCTTTTTGTTTTCTCTCTTTCGTATTGATTTCTTATTCTTTTACTTTTCATTCGCTTATTTCTCTCTCTCTTTAATTCATTATTTTCACCCTCTTTTTGTTTTCTCTTTTTTGAATTGATTTCTTATTCTTTTACTTTTCATTCGCTTATTTCTCTCTCTCTTTAATTCATTATTTTTCACCCTCTTTTTGTTTTCTCTCTTTCGTATTGATTTCTTATTCTTTTACTTTTCATTCGCTTATTTCTCTCTCTCTTTAATTCATTATTTTCACCCTCTTTTTGTTTTCTCTTTTTTGAATTGATTTCTTATTCTTTTACTTTTCATTCGCTTATTTTCCCCTCTCTTTAATTCATTATTTTTCACCCTCTTTTTGTTTTCTCTCTTTCGTATTGATTTCTTATTCTTTTACTTTTCATTCGCTTATTTCTCTCTCTCTTTAATTCATTATTTTCACCCTCTTTTTGTTTTCTCTTTTTTGAATTGATTTCTTATTCTTTTACTTTTCATTCGCTTATTTCTCTCTCTCTTTAATTCATTATTTTTCACCCTCTTTTTGTTTTCTCTCTTTCGTATTGATTTCTTATTCTTTTACTTTTCATTCGCTTATTTCTCTCTCTCTTTCATTCATTATTTTCACCCTCTTTTTGTTTTCTCTTTTTTGAATTGATTTCTTATTCTTTTACTTTTCATTCGCTTATTTCTCTCTCTCTTTAATTCATTATTTTCACCCTCTTTTTGTTTTCTCTTTTTTGAATTGATTTCTTATTCTTTTACTTTTCATTCGCTTATTTTCCCCTCTCTTTAATTTATTATTTTTCACCCTATTTCTGTTTTCTCTCTTTTATATTGATTTCTTATTCTTTTACTTTTCATTCGCTTATTTCTCTCTCTCTTTAATTCATTATTTTTCACCCTCTTTTTGTTTTCTCTCTTTCGTATTGATTTCTTATTCTTTTACTTTTCATTCGCTTATTTCTCTCTCTCTTTAATTCATTATTTTCACCCTCTTTTTGTTTTCTCTTTTTTGAATTGATTTCTTATTCTTTTACTTTTCATTCGCTTATTTTCCCCTCTCTTTAATTTATTATTTTTCACCCTATTTCTGTTTTCTCTCTTTTATATTGATTTCTTATTCTTTTACTTTTCATTCGCTTATTTCTCTCTCTCTTTAATTCATTATTTTCACCCTCTTTTTGTTTTCTCTCTTTCGTATTGATTTCTTATTCTTTTACTTTTCATTCGCTTATTTCTCTCTCTCTTTAATTCATTATTTTCACCCTCTTTTTGTTTTCTCTTTTTTGAATTGATTTCTTATTCTTTTACTTTTCATTCGCTTATTTCTCTCTCTCTTTAATTCATTATTTTTCACCCTCTTTTTGTTTTCTCTCTTTCGTATTGATTTCTTATTCTTTTACTTTTCATTCGCTTATTTCTCTCTCTCTTTAATTCATTATTTTCACCCTCTTTTTGTTTTCTCTTTTTTGAATTGATTTCTTATTCTTTTACTTTTCATTCCCTTATTTTCCCCTCTCTTTAATTCATTATTTTTTACCCTCTTTTTGTTTTCTCTCTTTCGTATTGATTTCTTATTCTTTTACTTTTCATTCGCTTATTTCTCTCTCTCTTTAATTCATTATTTTTCACCCTCTTTTTATTTTCTCTCTTTCATATTGATTTCTTATTCTTTTACTTTTTTCTTCACTTATTTTCCCCTCTCTTTAATTCATTATTTTTCACCCTCTTTTTGTTTTCTCTCTTTCATATTGATTTCTTATTCTTTTACTTTTCATTCGCTTATTTTCCTCTCTCTTTAATTCATTATTTTTCACCCTCTTTTTGTTTTCTCTCTTTCATATTGATTTCTTATTCTTTTACTTTTCATTCGCTTATTTTCCTCTCTCTTTAATTCATTATTTTTCACCCTCTTTTTATTTTCTCTCTTTCGTATTGATTTCTTATTCTTTTACTTTTTTCTTCACTTATTTTCCCCTCTCTTTAATTCATTCTTTTTCATCCACTTTTTGTTTTCTCCCTGAGAGCTTTTCTCTCTTTTTTTATTTCTGTGTTGATTGTCCATTCACTTCATTTTTATTATGAAGAAATTTCCTACATATTTTTTGTTCTCGATTTTTTACTATTTTGTCTACAACAATTGCATTTTTCATCTTTACATTTTTCAAACATTATTCATTCTTTATTAGATGCCGGTGCATATAAAACTGTATTTGTGTGCAAATGTAATTTCATTGGCATCTATTTTTATCTCTGCCTCATTTATATTGATTTATATGTTTATAATATTCATATTGATTTTTATCTCTGTATTACAAACACTGATTTATATCTGCATTATTTATTTATATGGTGGATATGCAGGTAGGATAATGATTTGCCATGTGGAGTGAAAAATTGTTGTCAGTGTTCAACTTCTTGCAGTCTGTTTTATTTACATTAAGTCCCTTGAAAAAGACTGCAGTATAACTTCCTCCTGCTATGGGTTAAATAGTAGGGCAGATTGGGTTCTCTTGCTTTTGGTGGCTGACTGTCTAGAACAAAATCTCAGAATTCAAAACCCTTATCGTCTTGTGGGTACTGTCTGCAGTGTGCACATTAATATTCATAGATGAAGCCATTTTGATCCCTTTTTGTTCTCTGAATTATGTTGACCACTTTTTGTTCTGTGATCTGATGTTCTATTTGTTCATATTGATCTCTTCTTGTGCTTTGATCCACATTGATCTCCTCTTATTATGTGATCCCTGTTGACTTCTTCTTGTTCTGTGACATGTTGAATTCTTGTGTTTTGATTCCTTTTGACTTCTTCATGTACCCTGAACCATATTGACATCTTCTCGTTCTGTGATCCCTGCTGACTTCTTGTTCTGTGAGATCTGATGACTTCTTGTCCTGCAATCCAGGTTCACCTCTTCTTATTCTGTGATATCAGTTGAATTCTACTTCTGCATTGATATACGTTGACCTGTTCTTCTGTGATCCTTGTTGACCTCTTGTGTTCTGATCCATGTTGACTTCTTTTTGTTCTACAGTCCCTGTTGACTTCTTGCTCTCTTATCCATGTTGACCCCTTCTTTTTCTGTGATC